>BSBK01001242.1:257500-857500 GCA_027943335.1 Chamaecyparis obtusa | reverse complement strand
ATAAATATAGAAATTTAACATGACAGATGTCATGGTGCTGAAGTATCTCCTCCACTTGCCACCGTCGCGTCTGTTGCTGCTTCCTTTTGGGCTTCCTGTGCTGCTGATAGGTTTCTTGCCCCTGTGACGCCATTAATGCTTGTCTTCTCACCATCGTGTGTCAAGCACGTCATCCTTTTTTTTTAATTTTCCGCCTTTCAATTGCTTTCGGAAAAGCCAACGATGAGTAGAAGTGCCATGCCATCTCTTTTCTTCTCTCTTTGTTCAATGTTGAGTTTCGGGGTTCAACGATGCTTCCGGAAGTTCTTTCTTTTTCCGTTTCCTCCTTTATCTTCTTCTTAAAGAGTTACTTTTCTCTTCGTTTAGAGCTTCCACTTCGAGCTTCAAATTCCGACGTCCCTTCAGGAACCTTTAATTTTCTTCGCCTTTATTTTGCCTTACATGAAAAAGAGGGCCCTCATTCTTTTACAATTAGTTCCAAGTTGAGTGTCAGGTCCCAACAACACAACCTGCGCACTCAACTTTTTCCGCTTCCTTCTATTTCCAAACTTCTTTCTTCTAGCTAAGTGTTTTATTTCCTCTTTCGGATTCTGAACATCCTTCCGCAACTCGATCTTCCTCCCAATGTCTTGACTTCCTCTTTTCCTCGATTTTTCTTTAAGCTCTTCTTAGTTATTTTCAATGCTTCGGAATCTGACGATTGTTCCGAAAATTATGTCTTTTTCTGGGCTCCTATTTGATGAATTCTTCACCAATTCACTTGGTTCTTAAATGCTTGGACTCTGACAACCCTTCCGACACTTTAACTTTTTTGGAATAGAAGTTCTTGTTGAGCCACTCCACTTTCCTTTGTTTTTCTTTAGTTCCACCCGTACTTTTGGACTCTGACGATTGTTCTGGAAGTGCCTCTCAGGCTCGATGTTTACTTCTTGAAAGAAGATGGAGGACTTTTGACTTGACTTATACAACTAAGAGACAAAGTTAACGAAGACAAAACAAAGCAAAGATAGCTCTGTCTAGACATTCGGTTTCCGACAACCATTCTCAATTGATGCCTGAATCCCAAAATCCCGAGTATGATGAAAATGACTAATGCAAGGGAATTTATAATAACGACGGAATTTAATTTAGACCATAGGTGCCAAAAATGGGGCAACAAAGTCAAAGGCCACACAAAGGGGTATTGCCCAAAGAAGTCCTTTTGCGACATCTCTCAAGTACTGGGATACTCCATAAGGAGTGCCCGTACAACTTAAAGGTCAGGAGCACACAAGTGCTTTTCACCCAAGGAGAGCAAGCAGCTCCACCAACCACACCGCCAAGGCCACATAAAAACTCTAATGCCTCCTTGGGTGGATACCGCAACAACCGGCAAGGCAACAACAGCAACAATAATAAACCTAGAAGCCGAATCCAATATGACGCAACAGGGCAACCCATGATCCAATGCCGAAGATGTAACGAGGGTGGTCACTTTGCGCAGGATTATCAGAGCGGGCAGGGGAGTAGAAGTTTGTTGTGCAAATGGTGTGGTCTGAGGAACCATTAGAACATTGACTGTTCGAAGCAAAAGGGAGTAAATATGTTGGACATAAAAAACTCTGAGGAGGAGATATTGGCGATCACCAGACTTCAGGCCAAGAAGGTGGCATATCTTGAACCCCGTACGAAGAAAGAAAGATTGTGAGAAGCCAATGTCAATATTGAAAGGATGATGGAGGAACAAAGAACCTCGCATGAGGCTACCAGTACTCCCCCACGATCGGAGTTCGAAAAAACCATAATGAGACAGACGTTGCAAGCCACTGTACCCGTAAGGGTATCGGACCTTTTAGAGACCATGCCACAATTAAAGGCCAACATAGTTGGTAACAACACAATTGGCTAGGACCATGGCAAGCCAATGAAGGAACAAAAAGACAATCCCCCCACTGACTTGATGTTGTTGGTGGTAGGCATTGGAAGGAAACTTGTCAAGGTAGAGATGGAAATAATGGGACGAAAGATAACAAATACTATCGTCGATGGAGGCTCTAGCATGAATGTATTATTAGAGGATACATGGAAGGCCCTTGGCAAGCCGACACTCTGGCTGCCAACCTTCCATTTGATACGTGTCAACCAACACGGCATCAAACCAATTGGAACGCTCATAGCAAAAAAGGTAATCATTGGCACCCAACAATTCTTTTTGGATTTTGTTGTCATCGCATTGGAGAAGAAAGCATATGATGCCCTCCTCGAAAGAGGTGGTTGATCACTACAAAAGCAAACCATAGCTGGAAGAAGAATACACT
Organism: Chamaecyparis obtusa; assembly: GCA_027943335.1. Lineage (NCBI taxonomy): Eukaryota > Viridiplantae > Streptophyta > Pinopsida > Cupressales > Cupressaceae > Chamaecyparis > Chamaecyparis obtusa. The sequence continues at coordinate 855,203 of BSBK01001242.1, read as the reverse complement.
CTATCGAGAGTGACGGAAGAAAGCACGTTATCAACCTGAGACATCAAGGGATCAGTCAAGAGTTGGCATCGAACTCTGAGTCTAAAGGTGAAGAATTTGACATGGAAGGAGGGGGAATGGACCCAATGATGAGGGGATATTGGAACTTGAAAATTGTTCAAAAGATGAAACAAGTTCCCTCAATGGATTGTTCCACTCACAAATAGAGGACTATGAAGTCTTCCACTCGGGATGAAATATGTTAGGAATCCACGAATTTGACACGGAGAGTGACACTTTCCCTCGAGTATGGAGAATACAAAGAAGGTGTGGCAAGAGTGGATGATGCACCGAGCCATCGGTTTGAGAGAGAAAAGGTAGTCAAGTATGAAGAATCGAGAGGTACAAAAAGGAAGACGGAAGACAAAGATGGCAAGGGAGGTAAAAACCAAGATAGGGACCAAAAGGTAAGTATTAAAATCAAAAATGAAGTTTTATTTGAAAAGTATGAATGTCAGAAAAGTAAAATTCAAAAAATTTAAAAACGGGAAAACAAATGACAAAAAGCATTTTATGAAAAAATTAGAGTTGGAGAATACAAGAAAAAATTATGGATGCCGCGTTAGAAAAAATTATGGATGCCGCATTAGAAAAAATTTTAAAATGATAAAAGGGCAAAATCAAAAATGAAAGTCTTATATAATGAATGAATTCAAACTACAAAAAGGGCATGGGACTCATTTGTATCGTTTATTGAGAGAAGCAAGTGTGAAGAGATTGCATTCAGCTGGCAACTTAGAAAATTTGGCAAAAGTAGCAACTCACTCACTACCACTGTATAGCCCCAACAAGTCGTTCCAAGCGTACGACTACTATCTTCAACTACCACTGTACGACCAGTAAGTTTTGCACAGGCATTGGTTTGGGCTGCCTCCACCATACGAGAGTTGTCTCAGTATTATTCCACAGTACGGAGAATTTCCAACTTCCCAGTCACTGTACAAGAAACTCTCCTTCAATCTGCTCCACCGCACGAAATATATCTACCATAGATACCACTGCACGAGTAGCACTTTTACCTTGCCACTGTAGGGGATTTTTCAAAATTGTTGTTGTGCCCACCATACAACTACCTCTCTATACTGCCACTATACGACTACCTCTCTATACTACCACCGTACAAAATTGGAAATTCTAGGTGGTGTCATTGCCACCATGCGGGTAAGAAGAATCTTGCTTGCTCTTGGTGTTGCTGCCACCATACAGGTAGGAATTGATATTGCCACCACTGTAAGGGCAAGGCTTGCCACCGCCGTTCGAGAAAGAAGGATTGCCATCACTGTACGAGCAAGGGCCATGGATGTTGTTGTGATTGCCATCATATGGGCATAGAACGTTGTTATTGCCATTGTATAAAGGCCTCCTTTACTCCCAAGCATTGCAAGGGTCGTAGTTGTTGTTGTCATTGCCAGCGTACGGGCACAGAAGGTTGTTATTGCTATCATACGGAAGCCTCCTCTATCTCTTGCCACTATACGGGTCCAACTGTTCCAAATTGTGGCCATGTTGTGAGGTTTTCACACCATCGCCCCATTGCAAATGGGGACCCACTCTTTTCAAAGTTTGTCGGTAGGTTTCGGCAATCAAGTTGGCAATTTAGAGCTTAAAAGGGTTGAGGAGTGGTTAAACAATCAAGTTGTCAAGTTGTGATTTAAAGTGGGAGTTCTAGAATTAAAGTCCTTCGGGGTTGACTTGTAGTGGGTTGATCAAAAAATTCTAAGCGCATTAAAACTTTGGCCAGTCAAATAGTCCAAAATATATTATAAAGGTGTATTTTATGCATAAAGGCCTTAAAACCCTTATAAAAAATGATTTTCCATTTTTAGCATGGTCAAAATCCTAATAAAAATCATTTTTTTCTTTATAAAAGTGCATAAAATATAGACAAGGCATGAATTTCCCCACTTAAAATGCATAAAATCTGGACAAGGCATGAATTTCTCCACTTGAAATGGTTAAACTCCGAACAAGGCATGAATTTCCCACTTGAAATGGCTAAAATCTGGACAAAGCATGAATTAACCCACTTGAAATGGTTAAAATCCAGACAGAATGAATTTCCCCACTTGAAATAGTTAAAATCCGAACATAGCATGAATTTCCCCACTTGGTGAGACATTTTCAATAAAACAATTGTAAGTGTTGGGCCATTAATCCAAACATGGGTTGATTTTCCCCTTCTGGATACCAAGAACAAGGAATGAAAGTTAAGAGTCCAGATGCAAAGTGATTTTCCCCTTGGGCTTACACTTACACAAATTTTGAGTTCCAAAGTCAGGAATGTCCCAACAAATCATGAATTAATCCAGACATGGATCGATTTTCCCCACTGGATACTTAAGGATGAGCAAAAAATTTTCTAAGTATGGGATTGAATTTATCCCTATATGGATCGATTTTCCCCACTTGTGGGTAAGTGAAGATGAAGTTGACTAAGTATAAATGTGGGAGTTTATCCCTATAGGGGTCGAATTTTCCCACTTGGATGAATGGAATTAACAATGGATATTACTTATGGAGTTCAAATTTCCCCCTATGGGGAGGGTAAAAGGTAGACTTAATGAAATAATTGCAATCCCTACATGGATCAATTTTCCCTTGGAGACTTTAAATTAAATTTAATTAAATAAAAGGAAAATAAATTAAATACGTTTTGCACAAACTTTGAGGTGGCAAGTTTTTTTTATCCCAAATTGCTTGTGTGGGTGAAGATTCAACCAAAATCCAATTTAAAAGGACAAGCAACAGCCATGAGAAAGAACAAGGGATTGACTAAGTGATTAATGGTGGTGGATTCAAAAAAAAATTTGAAGGCTTAAAGAAATCACCCAGCCATAGCAAGGCTGGAAATTGATCCAAGGAAGGGATAAGGGGCGTCAACCATTGCCATCAAATCTGATAATACTGATTGTGGAAGCAAAATCAGAACTTTTCCTCAGCCCCAACAAGGAAATCCACAAGGTGAGTGTGTGTTATCAGAGTTTAGTATGAAAATTCTTCATGTGGGCCGATTTTTTTTGCAAAATCCATAGATTTCTCACCAACGAGAAACAAGGATAAATCTGATTGCAAGGGGTGTTGACAGTGAGAAGGCATGGTTCCAGGATCATTTTAATGGCATCCAAATGCTGGTAAGTGTGTGTTTTCAGACTAAGTCTGAGAATTTTTTTCCATAGGGGGCGATTTTCTTAAAAAATTCATATAAAATTTCCAAGCCCTCAAACCTTCTCAAACTTGTTTGCAGATTAATTGCAAGGTCAAAACAAAGTTTTTAGGACTGATTCCAAGCATCAAAGGGGCTGAAATATCTAAGTTTTCAGACTAAGTCAGAAAATTCCACCATGAAGTTTGATTTTTCTAAAATAATTCTGAGTATTTTCCTTGCCCTCAAGACTAATGGTTCTTCATTGCAAATTTATAGGAGTGATTATAAGCCCATTCCAAGGCCAAGAAGGGTCTGAAATACATCTCGTCTTCAGACTAAAATCTGAAAACACCAAAACAGGGGTGATGTTTAGAAAAATCCCTATAATTCACCCAATTGCCAAGTCATTAGAGGGGTTGTTGCTGAGTGTTTGGAAGGTATTTTTGAGCAAAAATCACCAAATTCGAAGATCAAATTCATCCAGAGAAGGTAAGTTTCAGAATTGTCTCCAAAAATCAGATTTACATCTTTTGGTAAGAGAGTTTGTTTTGGACTTCTAATCCTTAAACCTTCATTGGAATATGCTCCAGTCAGTTAGTAAATTGATTTGGTGAACTCTAAGTCACTAGTTTTGAGAATGGAAGAATGTCTTCAGACTTATTCTCAGAATTTGTCTCAAAAACCAATCTGATCCTAAGACATATTCCCCATTATCAGACCTCACAATGCGTGTTTTGGGTGATATTTAGCAAAGTGGTGCATTGATTTCTAAGTTGTTGGACATTTTGCAGATCTGTCCTCAGAAAAATCAGAGTTTATGCAATGGTATGGAGGTCTGATCTGTGCATTTGGGAGTTCAAATAAGTCAATTTAATCATGATTTTAAAGTCCTAACAATTTGATGACGCATATTCGTAGACTTGGTCTCTGAACTTAGTCCTCAGATTTAATTTCCAGATTTCTCCTCAGACTTTAGGACTCTCATACATGGTTTTGGATTCCATTTGCAGCCTTCAAATATGATTTTTTAAGTCATAAAGTTCCAAATTAGTGGTAAAATCAGGGGATTAAGGGGTCTAAAGTTAATTTCCTAATCAGATTTCCTTAGAAGATCAGTAACTTCATGCATTCTCTTTTGCAGGAGTGAATGTGTGAGACATTGATAAGCAAGGAGTACAAGAATGGAACAATCTTGAGTAAATCACAAAATCTCTATTCAAGTTGATCTTCCATTCAGAGACTAAGGTGACAAAACCAAGGACAAAGTAAAGGACATTTTAAAAAGACTTCATTCTATACTTGTCCCTATCAGTTTACCACCAAGAGGATGAGCAAGAATCAAAGCAAGGATTGAACAAGGAGCATGAATTCAATTAATCCCTATGACAAGTAAATTCCCACCACAAGTAAGCGGATGAGGAAAGAGGAAGGATTCAACAATGCAATTACAATATGGATAATTCCACAACAAGGCAAAGGGAGCTTGATACATTTGAGGAGACTTAAAGGATTCAAGATCAAGCCTTCATCAAGCAGTGATGTGGATAAGTCCAGATTTAAAACTAGTCCATGGACAAGTTCAAGTTCAAATTCAAAGACATTCATGTGTCCCTGTGCAAGGCAACTTTCCACATGATTAAATGCTTGAAGAATAAGAACTATCTTATAAGGAGATCAACTTGTCCCATTCACATCAATTTTCCACAAGGATCAAACAGGATTCAATTCAAGGACAAGTTGTTAGGGATTCCAATTTACCCCTATGAGTGATCAAGGATAAAGGATTCCAAGCCAAGGAGGTAATGGATAAAGGTATCAAGGATGTCCCAAACAATGGGAGAGGAAGTCTTCACCACACAAGGATCATCAAATTATGCAAGGAAGAAAGGTCTACAAATGAGAAAGATAGCCATCATCAAGGGTTCAAGGACATGAAGATTTACAAGTACATGATCAATTGAGGGAAACCCATCACGTCAAGAAAATCAAGATTTCAAGAATAAGTTCAAGGACAAGTTCAATGAGAGAATTTCCTAAAGAAAGAGGATGAAGAATTGAAACAAGGATCAAAGGTGAGCAAGTTGAGGTGGCATCCAGTCATCATTCAACCAATTAGAGAGCTCCAAGTTGACATCTCCAAGATCATCCAATCAAAATCATTCACAAATGGACATGTGGATGTCAAATGCCCTAATTGATGTATTTACAATACAAATATATTCATAATTACATATACTCTATCTAAATATTGCACTAATAATAAATACGGAAATCCCTTATACAATTAATTGATCTCATATTTTGATTATATAATACTAATCAATATAATCTTAATCTATATTGTTAATTAATAAATATAACATTAATCTATAATATAATAAAAAATGTTAATCAATATAATATTAAGCATTAATATTAATCTATAATCAATATCAATACTATTTATCAATCTATAATATTAATCAAATTAATAATATTAGTAAATACTCTAATCGATACCAATAATATTATAAATTATTAATCAATATAACCCAATCCATCGTTGTAGGTAATTAACAATACTATTAATCTTTATATTTAATAATATTATAAATCTTTAATATTATAATGTTAATATTTGTAATATTATAATATAAATCTTTAATTAATAACATTATACTAATAATAATATTCATACTATATATTTTCCCTATGTTCTAACGGCACTAGAAGCCGACATAATCTACAGCAAGCAACTAGCAAACCAATCCATGCTGGCAAGAGACATGTCCGATGAAGAATTATGACCCAACGAACAAAGCAAGATATAAAGGGATTTTTCTAATAGACACAGGCAGCATCCAAAAAAATAACCAGTGACACAGTCTCATATCTGCCGCATACATTAAAGGGCCTCCAAGCTACTTAGGTCTGGAAAAGATACCGTCAGCAGCATACAACATATTTATGATCCATTATTATATCAGTCCAAGCCCAATTAGTATTACGGTGGCTTTCTTGGCCATCACATGAGAAATATAAGTAATATTTGGTCTTCATCGGATTCATTGGAGAATTATAGAAATAGTATTAATATCTGATAATAACAGTGTAGTCGGAATTGTATATATAGAAAAGAATCAGAATTATATATAATATTTATATAGTGTATTGATAAGTGTATATATATTATTATTAAAATTCTATATATATTATTATTGATGATAAGAATTATATTTATATTATTTATGTTATTAGTAATGAATTCAATATAGATATTTAAAGTAATATATATTTGATATGAGAGAATAAATATTAATGTTTATATATATATATATATATATATATATATATATATATATATATATATATATGAATGGATATTCAATTCATTATGGTTAATCAGAAATGTATGTCATTATGTCATGTCTATACTTATATTTGTAAATATAATACGTACTAAACTAAGTTCTTAATCACTCACTAACATGACTAAGCGGGTAGGGAGTTTGTAAAGGGGAGAGTAACTCGGTCACAGTGAGGACAAGATTCCCAAAACGGGCTTTGTTCATGAGAGAGCCTCTTGGAGACTATTTATAACTGAGCACAGTGATTCTACCATCCGCCTTAGGGTTAGTGGTTAGGAGAGGATTAAGGTATTGAGGCCTAAGTATGTATTATTCCTAAATATGATTTAGATGCATAATGGCATATGATATTTATTGGGAACTAGCATTCTCCTAGTATGAGACATTATAATTTACCATCTCCAAGAGCAATTCAAACCCTAATTGAGAATTTTAGAACAAATCAAGTAAGGTCCCAAAAGGGATCATTACAGTGGAACATATTATTTTCTCATTGGTTCATCCTCAAGGGGATATGGAATGTAATTTCCTCATTGACCCGTATATTGGTGCCTTGTTCTTATTGGCTATTTGGAGTTGCCCTAATTAAGGTTTGTCATGGATTAATCTGGATCATTGGTTTCAAATCAATCCTAGTCATTCATTGTATTTGGGGCTCCTATATAAACCCCACTCCTATCATTTGTAAAGGGAGACTTGCTGAAATTGTTGCCATAATGCTATCAAAGTAATTGCTAATTCATTGTTGTTCTTTATGGTGGATTACTTGTGTTGCTTTGAAGTATTGCATGATTTCTTCAGTTCCTCATTTAGAATAGGGATTTTATTTCATGTTGAATAGAAGTAGAAGTAGTTGAATGGAAGATATTGTTGAATGACAATTAGTGGTGGAGCTAATGTCCATACCTTTTGGTACTTGCTGATTGTAAGTAATAGTGCAAGGTTAGTCTGGACCTAAACTACAAGTGTTTAACTTTTATTGGAAATGTTCATTTAGATTGCGCCTTCATGAGGTATTTGAATGAGTATTGACAATGTGAAAACAATTCTCACATCCTTAGAAGATATCACCCTCCTATGCTTAGTTGACACGACGAAGAAAGGACCGCTTAAGAGGCTCACCCCATCATCAACATTGCCTTACATTCTTTGAGTTAGATTAGATTCTCTAAACCCTTATCCCTTTGTGATTTGTTTGGTTGGAAGAAGTTGAAGTAGTTGATAACCATAGATTGAACAGTGTAAGTCCTTTTGTGATAACCAACATATCACATCATAAAATTGAGTGAAAGTCCACGACTAAGAAGGAACCTTGAGGTTGTCTCATTTGATCATATAATCCATATATATTGTTTAGCATATGAGCATCCTTATTCAAAAGAGAGTTGAAAATTTGGCATTTCATCTTAGAATATTAAGTCTTCAATTTTGTATGTTGTAGTGGAACAAAACTCACATCAACAAGCCATATGAGGGTTCTGGTGCCCATTCCAAGACATCGCCTTATGAATCCCTGCCAGTCTACTCATAGGTGCCACCACTATATGGAAGGTTGTCACCCGTGAATGGAAGCCTCCAAGTGCTACCAAACCAACTCCAAGTGTTGTCGTACAGAAGGTTCACATTGTCGTACAGCCGAAGAATAACATATTCAAAATTCAGTTACAAAAAAGACAAACGGAAATTAGTAACTTTCAAGAAATAGATGGTGATTATTAGCTTTGGAGACCCAAAATATACAAGAAACCATTACACCACCAGACAGAAGGAGAAAAAACAGAGGATGTCAACAAGCAGTAGCTTGAAATTGAAGATCTCAAGGCCACATGTACAGAATGAGGAGAGAATTATAGTTGATTCTCTTACTTGGGAAGATCTGAGCAACATTGAGTGTCGTACCTAGTGGCACGAAACAGATGAGAATGATGAAATGAAGAAAGTATTGAGGCACGCGAAGGTGGATAAAGCAATACAGATGCCTATATTTCACATCAGAGAATTTGAATAGGTGCTTAAGGCAATGGTGGTGTGCTATGATTGCCACACACACCAAACTACTATTCCTTATCGTGGCTAGCGCTCCATCACAATCTCCTTCTAGCCATCCGAGTTTACTCGAGTATTCGGAATACCATGCAAAGGAGTAATAGTTGCCCAAGAAACCACCCATGAAGATGACCACTAATTAGAAGAAACACTTGCTGGAACTAGTATGTAGAAGTCATTTGTCAAAGAAAGAATGGAATAGCATGTCGAATAATAATAGCAACAAGGGCGTGCAAAAGACTTTTCTTTCCACAGCCGCCTAGAAATGCATTCTAGATGTGATCAAAAGTCGCCTCACGGGTGCAAGCCACGCATCCGACATAGCTGTATGGAAAATCAATCTTATTGCAAGAATAGGCACGGGTAAGATATACAATTGGGCAATAGTGTTATCTGACACTATACGAGAGTTCTTTTTACTGGAGCACAAATCATTTTATATGGCACACCATGCCATTGGCCTTTACTTGGATGCAATACGGAAGCAGGTGCCCTCAAAAGAATGGAGAGATTGCCAGCGGCCATTCAATCGAGTGGAGCCATCTATGCCAACCATAGTTACTAAACTCTGCGAGTCTAGAGGTGAAACCATGAAAACAGGTCAAATTGACCCTGGCCTCAAACTCAACCGAGTAAGACCAAGTTTGGGCATACTTGCGGAGCCAACTCAAGACTCAGTCGGCAGTAGGAAGACATAAAATTTAAAAAAACACTTTTTTAACCCATCTTGTTTGACTTTTTTGGGTTTAAAGCTTTCCTCAAACACAATAAAACAACATTCTTTCATTTGCAAACACAAGGAAGAGTAGAAAAGGGGATTAGAGAAGAATATTGGGGTTTTAGAGAATAGAGGATCAGGTGGATCGATAGGCAAAGGCAATAGGGATGGCAAAGGAGGCTAGAGCGCGAGGAGACCCACTGGAGGACCCTAAGACTGAGAATGAGGAATCTGAGGATAATGAGAATGAGGATGTGGATGTCACTGAGGCTGAGCCTCAGACACGAGCAGAGATCATGGTTGCGGAATCTTCTAGGACCTATATTAGGCATACACGTAGGAAGGTTGCAAGGTCAACTGGTCACTGATATAGGCTACTCTGAGCCTTAGTCTTCTAGGCTCTATTTTGATATATGTTTTGAACTTTCGATTCCATGGATTTCATATTCCATGAATATTGTAGAATTTGACAATGACACTACTTATATTTCTAATGTGTTATTTAGTTTAACTTATTTCCTTCAGAAATCTGCATTTATAGTTATTTGATCAATGTAAACTTGTGTGTGTGTGCAAAGTAGCTTCTATTTATCTCAATTATTGTGTCTTTAATGTTAATTTATTAAATGATGCATGAAAAAAGTTTTAAATCCTTCAAAAAATTTGAATTTATGGGTTTTCCAATTTGTCGAGTCCTTGTCGAGTTTTTGCTGAGTCCGAGTCAAAAATCAGCTTTCCGAGTCCAAGGCGAATCTGAGTCTTGTAACACCGATGCCAACTATCTTCTACTAGACGCACTTGGATATACTGACAAGAAGTGACTAGCCTACGAGGAACGCCAGGAGGTGTGCCAACAAGAGTCACTTGGCAGCGATAATGTGGGGAACACAAACACCATTGAGGGGGAGACAAACGCCATTGAGGTATCTTCGGCAAGCGATACTATCGCCGAAGTTGCTTTGGCAGTGACAGGTGAAGGAGGTGACATCGAGGAGAACAAGGATATCAGTACCACTCTATCGGTTACGCCAGTTGTAGTGTTTCAGCCGGCCACATTACCGATTCAGACACTGATACCCATACCTATGGCACCGTCAAGGATGGGTATATGCTCATAGGTTGCATGTGTGGAAGTAAGAACGAAGGGATCACCATCCTTGGTCGTACCACTAGACCCACCAAGCAGCAAGACAATAAATGTACCACAACAAGAGCAAGTGCCAGTCGAGAGTGAGGTGCTCCCAGTAGAAGGGGCCAAAGGAGACATTCGTGCTACCACTGATAATTGGCTACAATTATTAGGGGTAATGTTAGCTGTGGCACTTGTTGAATCTCTAGGACTTATGAAAGAAGTCACAAGGATGGTTGAAGGAGTCGTCAAAGAGGGAACGACAAAGAAGGGAACATAGTTGACAACCGAGGGGCATGAAGAGCACTAGGTAACAATTGAGCCCCCTACAGCCCCAGCATCACCACCGAGGGAGGACCCGCCTGATGAATGGTAGGATGTGGTATTACGGCTAGACAAGCCAAACCCGCATGATCTTATAGGCACGCTTCAGAGATATAGTCACTAACTAAAGGAAATGGCCCTCTTTATGACTCGAGTGGGACAGTCGCGAGAGATTTGGATATTGGTCAGGATCCCCTGGTGGCACACTTTGCAAAGAATCTCTTGAGGTTCATGCAGGTGGATTCCCATTAAGGAATTTGCCAAAGGTTTTACAGCAAAAGAATGGCCACAAGTCGAGACAGAAGAAATGGCAACTGCCTGGCGACCTCCACGGCTGCAAGTTGGTGGTCGTCATGACAAAGTCCTATGTACACTTCATGGCATGGAGACTTGTTTCAGGGAGTTGTTACTATGCCACAACCACCTCACTGTGGCATTGGAGGAGACGAGCACTGCCAAGGACAAGGCCACCCAGCAAATTGAACAAGAACGCAAGGCATATTCTGAGTTGACAGAGAAGAGTCAAATACAGTTGGCTCGGGAACATTCCTGAGTGACTACTTTGGAGAGCACAGTAGCATAGCTCCGTGAGCAACTAGCACGGCGAGACTCGCAATTGGCAACGAAAACAACAAAATTGGTGATTGTGCAAGAGGGGTCGAAGGGAAAGGATGTTGAGCTCGAGAAGGTGAGGAAGCAATTCATGGAGGGAGCCAACATGGTAAGAAAATCAAGACAACTGGAGATAACAGCCAACTAGCACCTTCATCACCTACAGCAACAAGCCACCACCCCAGCCTCTCCAATTCCAAGGACATCCCTTCGCCCTTCTTCTTAGTTTCCTTATGTAAATTTTGCCCCATTTTTGTTTCTGTTGTCTATAAGACGACAATTTTATTTTATTTTTTTTGTGTGTGGGGGGGGGTTGATATAGACGGCAAATGTGCCGCAAGTAACTAAACAAGACTTTGTTAGTTAAATAGTAATTGGTGGTGTAATAAGTTGTTCTGAAAAGTTGTCAGTTGCTAACAATTCACGGCCTTAACCAACCGTCCAACACTATTTATATCTGGCTCGAAACAAGTAATACTAGCATTGTACAGACTTTACACTTGGAATGAAATGATGCCAATTTCTGTGTTATATGTTTTATCTAACTGCTATGTTATCTGCACCTTCTCATATTCTTGTTTACTCTAAGTATTAAACGCCTACCCCAAAGGGAGTAAAGAGTCTCAGTATAGATTTCACCATTAAACAACTCAATTATTAAAGAGCTCAAACTCTACCAATACCTTGGATGAACTAAATCTAGACACATTGATAAAAAAAGGTGGATTGGCACATTAACCCCAAACTCGTTAGCCTAGCAACATAAAAAGGTTAACTGGGTCCAATGCATAATAGTGTCATTATTATCAACATAGAACAAACTAAAGATTCAACAAATTACCAGAATCATCTCAAGGTTTCATTGCTTCAAATGTGTGTTGTAAAACAAAGAATTTAAAAAAGTAACAATTAGGGAATGATTATCTTGTCTAAAATGGAGATTTCAAATTGTTGAGTTTAGGATTGCTACAAATGTAATAGCATTGCCTAGATTGTATATGGTCTATGTTTTTCAAATGCAACAATCTCTCTTTCATTTTGTTAGTGAACAGATTTGCACTTTAGAATGAAATAACTCTTGATGCCAAATGAAAGTGCAATCCTAGCTAACAGTTGGATAGGTTATCATTGAATTGATAACCTTCCTCTAAATTTTATCGGGTACAACTTCCCGTGTGTGATTTTCAAGGAATTTTCAATAAAAATAAAAGAACATACATATGTACTTTTACCAGAAAGTACTTAAAGGTTCTCTCGACATACTCTTAGGTATGGAGGAAAGTTTACAAACAGATTACAATAGAAACTAAGAGAATCAAAAGACACAAAGTTCTCCAGATTTCAAAGATTTGAAAAACAACATAACTCTCAAAGAAACTAAACTCGGATGAAAAGAATGATAATCATAACTTTCCCTCCTCTACAACTACAAAAGAAAATGAGAGCAGAAACTACCTTCCCCGCAGCACAAAGTCTCCAGAAAAAGACAACTCCTCTATCTCTCTGTTATTTCTAACTATCCCCCCGGTAGCACACAGTCTGTCGAAGCTCCTATATTCACAGCTCCTATTCTGTTGTAGCTCAAAGTCTACCGAGCAAAATCTAAGGAAAATCTAGAACCCCGAGCCTTTCGCTGCTTTTCCATTTTATCCCCTTTTCCTCGATGATGTTTTTCAGTTATTATAACTGATTCTTGACATTGTATTTTATTCTTTTCTCCCTATCTTTTCATCACCCGACAACATGATATTTTAAATCCTTGCAATAATCAAACACTACATACTTTATCAAAGTTGTAATTTAATTATCGAGCCTAGTGAACATATAACAATTGGCAAAGAACTGTTTGGAGACTCGGCAGTGAATGTCGGTGATGAGTCATCATAACTCTCCCTTCAATAGTTGCTGAATCATAAAGTTTCACGGACCCCATTATCTCTTCTTATGCACTCGTGTTTCTACTTCGAGACATTCTATCAAACAGTGTACACGTTCTCATTAAATCCATTGGGGCATGCAATTTAATAGTCATGGCCAAATAAGAGAGGGTCGACTGTTGATGTGGCTTTATTGTCAGCATATATCATAGTTTGCCTTCCTAAATTCTTCCCTGAGTTGATTCACCAGTTCTCATATTCATGTTTCTCCATGTGCCGTCTGCGAGAATCGTTGAGCACTCATACTATGCTGTCATTGTCGTTCACCTATTTCATAGCCCGATTCTTCACGCCAATGTGAGGTACTGTGTTGGTGTACGTCCTTTGGCATTCTGTCAAATATTTCATTGTCTCCCTGTCAAGCTCCAACCTGCACACTTAAAAACATCTACAATTTCTTGTCCTACTAAAGAAGCGATCTCACTGCATACACATTGGATTCTTTTTCCATTACCAATGCATTTGATTACTAAGTATTGTAAAGACTTCGACCTCTTGATCTCCCATATGAATATTTTCACAACCTTGACTCAAAGGCTCGGGTTCATCACGTTTCAACCTTAGATATAGCCTTTTGAAGATGTCGTTTTACTGCCGGTCGTGGACCTGTTTGATGCGTGCCTTCACGTACTGGCATATAAATTTCCTCCCCCAAGCTCACTCATTGAACTTGTGGAGTTTATACGCATCTGCATTTATGAATCCACATATGGCCGACAGCTGCTTGGTTAATATAATCTTTCTTTAGATTTATGTCGTTGTCATTCCCCATAGACTTTGTGACACGACTACTGGAATTTGGGTGGGAGCCTATAGTTAAGATGTCGTCGATTGATGCACTTCGCTTGGAGTCCTTACTCATTCATTAACAGAGTTCACATCTTTTTACGTTGAAAGCCGAACACACACCTACGGCTTGATGAACCCTTTGTTCCTTTGTGGAAAGCAAACAGCCCGAACTTGTAATCAACAATAGATTGATTTTGATCAATATAATACTCAAACACTATTGTATTATCAGGTCTAATATGTATTCTTTGACATTCTGTCAAACAATCCCCATATGTTTTCCTCTACGGGTGGATTGAAAAACTTTGCTTAAATTCTCCATGTCACTGAATTTGATATATGGCAAAGTTAGAGAGGTTCCTTGTGATAGAAATAAAGTGGAATATTCACCAATGCATGCTTCGAATGTTCTTCTAAGATATATTGGGCTCAATGTGATATGCTATCCTCTACAAGACTTGATAACCCAAAATTGGTGAAGGTTATGAACATGCTCCTGGGTGTTTGCTAACCAATTTAAAACATTGAATCTAGCAATACGTACTTTCGAAATCACATTATCCGAACCTCTGCACTTTGAATTTTTGAAATGACATTTTGAACTTGATTCTCTAAGCCTGAAATTAGAACATTCTTGAAACAAATTCAACCATCATGAGGCAAGCTGAACCATTTCAAACTGATTTGAATATATCCGGACCAACTGTGCTAGGTTAAAACCCTTAAAATTTGATCGCACCTCTGATCCACTGGTACCAACTGAACTTAGTTTAATGAGGTTTCACAGATATTCACGACATATTAATGCTTGTCATGAAAGGAATGACATGGAGGAAACCAGAATTTTTTTTTTTAAAGTTCAAATTAGGGTCTATATGCGGGCTAACATGGGCTCTAACTGTGGGATTGTTTTTGGCACAAAAATAGAGAACTCCAGCAATCTCTGGGAAAAGACAAGTGCCTTATCCATTGGGTGAATAGAGTCACTAAGAAAAGGAAAACCGGGAGTTGCTTGCATAAGGGCGGAGGGGAGCAGGGCAAAGCCAACCAGCCTAAACACCTAAACTACCAGCAAGCTCGAAGCTTGTACATTATTCCAACTAAGACTATGCACACCAAAAGAAAATTTACAATATATATAAAGGTAGGAAAAGAGCCTACCGCAGGAGCCAAAAGTAAGAAAAAGTCACGTGAATCCATTTACCGGCTGGGAGAGGTAGGAGCCTTTCCGCAATAGCAAATCATGTCTCAATGGAGCAGCTCCAAACCATTGCCTACTAGCGACTTCTTCAATGCCAAACCTCAAGCTAAAAGCACATATAAATATGTTGACCAAGCACTTCTTCCCAAACAACCATAACTCATCATAGCACTCTTTTTCCTTCAAGGATGGATCTTCAACATTCATCAGGCCAGATTTCATTTCAAATTGAAAAAAATGAACTGTAGAAATTTCTTCAAGAAAGGGTGCACGATATCCGGAAATGTTGTCATCAAGACTCACCTTTTGCATATGGCTTTTAGTATCATGATCAGTTTGCAAACAGAGAGACGCTTCATCAAACATAGAATCAATTCCTGAATAGATGTCTTCTCCGCTTCTTTAAAGAATCAAACTGTCATCAAGCATGCAATGCATTCTGTCTTTTTTCTTTCCATAAGTGTCATCACATTTTCCAGTATTACTTCCACAACCCAAATCAACAAAACTACATATAGAGGAATGAAAAGAGAGATCATTTATCGGTGTTTCATTTTCAACTTGATTTGGATGGATACCTGAGTCATTCCGAGAGAAATGATCTGGTTTGAGCGATGATAGAAATTTGTGTATAATGTCTTCTTCTTCATTGAGAGGGGCATCCTTCAACACACCAGCTGAGTCACCAATAGATTGGAAGTCAGCTTCATACATCTTTTTCTCAAACAAAATTTCAGCATGAGATGCTTGAGCCAAAGGTATCTTTACCTCGTCACAACCACAAATTTCATTTTCAGATTGACAAGATTTTTCAATGGGCTGACCACCGATTTCACAAAAGGACAGGTTACTTTCAGCCTTCTCATTAAAAACAAAACATTCAAACTCCGATAACATGTTACTGTCAAATTTTTCATAAATAGGAACTTTCGAAGTAAGATGGCCATCATTATTTTCGAATCTGAAACTTTCTAAATCAGGAGGAAATAACGATTCAGATGCACCTTTATCATCTTTATTCATGAGTTCTTGAGTGCCATCATGATCACCAAAGACTGCATAATTGCGAGAGATAAAATAAGATGATATTACTGGAGGTTCTTCATCGTCAACTCTCAACTCTTCTTTCAGCCTTGCCACCTTTTCTTCATACTCCTTCAGATCCTTGAGTTTGTGGAACCGTGCACAGAGACTTCTCCAATAAAGAGTACTTGCATGATCATCTTCCAAACTGATATTTTCTTTAACAGCCCGAGAGATACTTTTTTTGAAACTATCCAAGAACTCGTGTAACACTTTGTCATGCATTGGATAGATTTCCATAAGAGTAGGATCAGGCCTTTTCTTGGTCACGATCTTTCTGGTCTGCATGATGAATTAGTAGAGTCGCCAAGCCTGCATATACATATATAATATACAAATTGAGGAAATAAATTTAGCACTGAATCTTCGATTCGAGTCCCTAGCAGAGTCGCCATAAATCTGTTAGTGAACAGATTTGCAATTTAGAATGAAATAACTCTTGATGCCTAGATGAAAGTGCAATCCTGGCTAACAGTTGGATAGGTTATCATTGAATTGATAACCTTCCTCTGAATTTTATCGGGTACAGCTTCCCGTGTGTGATTTTCAAGGAATTTTCAATAAAAATAAAAGAACATACATATGTACTTTTACCAAAAAGTACTTAAAGGTTCTCTCGACATACTCTTAGGTATGGAGGAAAGTTTACAAACAGATTACAACAGAAACTAAGAGAATCAAAAGACACAAAGTTCTCCAGATTTCAAAGATTTGAAAAACAACCTAACTCTCAAAGAAACTAAACTCGGATGAAAAGAATGATAATCATAACTTTCCCTCCTTTACAACTACAAAAGAAAATGAGAGCAGAAACTCCCTTCCCCGCAACACAAAGTCTCTAGAAAAAGACAACTCCTCTATCTCTGTTATTTCAAACTATCCCCCCGGTAGCACACAGTCTGTCGAAGCTCCTATATTCACAGCTCCTATTATGTTGTAGCTCAAAGTCTACCGAGCAAAATCTAAGGAAAATCTGGAACCCCGAGCCTTTCGCTGCTTTTCCATTTTATCCCCTTTTCCTTGACGATGTTTTTCAGTTATTATAACTGATTCTTGACATTGTAATTATTCTTTTCTCCTTATCTTTTCATCACCCGACAACATGATATTTTAAATCCTTGCAATAATCAAACACTACATACTTTATCAAAGTTGTAATTTAATTATCGAGCCTAGTGAACATATAACAGTTGGCAAAGAACTGTTTGGAGACTCGGCAGTGAATGTCGGTGATGAGTCATCATAACTCTCCCTTCAATAGTTGTCGAATCGTAAAGTTTCACGAACCCCATTATCTCTTCTTATGCACTCGTGTTTCTACTTCGAGACATTCTATCAAACAGTGTACACGTTCTCAATAAATCCATTGGAGCATGAAGTTTAATAGTCATGGCCAAATAAGAGAGGGTCGACTGTTGATGTGGCTTTATTGTCAGCATATATCATAGTTTGCCTTCCTGAATTCTTCCCTAATTTGATTCACCAGTTCTCATATTCATGTTTCTCCATGTGCCATCTGCGGGAATCGTTGAGCACTCATACTATGATGTCATTGTCGTTCACCTATTTCATAGCCCGATTCTTCACGCCAATGTGAGGTACTGTGTTGGTGTACGTCCTTTGGCATTCTGTCAAATATTTCATTGTCTCCCTGTCAAGCTCCAACCTGCACACTTAAAAACATCTACAATTTCTTGTCCTATTAAAGAAGCGATCTAATTGCATACACATTGGATTCTTTTTCCATTACCAATGCATTTGATTACTAAGTATTGTAAAGACTTCGACCTCTTGATCTCCCGTATGAATATTTTCACAACCCTGACTCAAAGGCTCGGGTTCATCACGTTTCAACCTTAGATATAGCCTTTTGAAGATGTCATTTTATTGCTGGTCTTGGACCTGTTTGATGCGTGCCTTCAGGTACTGGCATATAAATTTCCTCCCCCAAGCTCACTCATTGAACTTGTGGAGTTTATACGCATCTGCATTTATGAATCCACATATGGTCGACAACTGCTTGGTTAATATAATCTTTCTTTAGATTTATGTCGTTGTCATTCCCCATAGACTTTGTGACACGACTACTGGAATTTGGGTGGGAGCCTCTAGTTAAGATGTTGCCGATTGATGCACTTGACTTGGAGTCCTTACTCATTCATTAACAGAGTTCACATCTTTTTACGTTGAAAGCCGAACACACACCTACGGCTTGATGAACCCTTTGTTCCTTTGTGGAAAGCAAACAGCCCGAACTTGTAATCAACAATAGATTGATTTTGATCAATATAATACTCAAACACTATTGTATTATGTTCCAGGTCTAATATGTATTCTTTGACATTCTGTTAGACAATCCCCATATGTTTTCCTCTACAAGTGGATTGAAAAACTTTGCTTAAATTTTCCATGTCACTGAATTTGATATATGGCAAAGTTAGAGAGGTTCCTTGTGATAGAAATAAAGTGGAATATTCACCAATGCACGCTTCGAATGTTCTTCTAAGATATATTGGGCTCAATGTGATATGCTATCCTCTACAAGACTTGATAACCCAAAATTTGTGAAGGTTATGAACATGCTCCTGGGTGTCCGCTAACCAATTTAAAACATTGAATCTGGCAATATGTACTTTCGGAATCACATTATCCGAACCTCTGCACTTTGAATTTTTGAAATGACATTTTGAACTTGATTCTCTAAGCCTGAAATTAGAACATTCTTGAAACAAATTCAACCATCATGAGGCAAGCTGAACCATTTCAAACTGATTTGAATATATCCGGACCAATTGTGCTAGGTTAAAACCCTTAAAATTTGATCGCACCTCTGATCCATTGGTACCAACTGAACTTAGTTTAATGAGGTTTCACAGATATCCACAACATATTAATGTTTGTCATGAAAGGAATGACATGGAGGAAACCAGAATTTTTTTTTTAAAAGTTGAAATTAGGGTCTATATGCGAGCTAACACATTTATATTGAGAAAGAGGCTAGGGGAGACATGTCGCTTCAGGGACATGTCTATTCATTATAATTTTATAATTAATCAATCATATATTAGAATAATATAAGTTTGCGTAATATATATTAATAATAATATATATAATATAACATATATATATATACAAATACAATATATTATTATTAACCAATATCTAAGTATTATATGTATTCTAAATGATCATACAACTGAAGCTACAAACATTAACACTCCCTCTTAGTTAGGGAGGATGATCAAACAGAATGTGTAGTGGTCTCCCTTGTCAACACTTATGACCCTCACCATAGCTACACAAAACATCAACACTCCCTCTTAGCTAGAGAAGATAAAATCTATCAAGGTAATAAATCCATTAATTTTGAAAGAGAGGAGATATCACCTCACTGTGATATCAAGAGATATGGTATATGCAGGAATATCAAGAGATATGGTATATGCAGGAATATCAAGTCACATGATATTCACCATAGCTCATAAATATCCATGGTATGTGCAATGACATTATGTCTCATGATGTCTGCCCTATGGATACTAAGTTTACGTAGCAACATGTCAGTACATGACATGTCTCATACGGTCCAATCAATATGTAATACTAAGTTCAGAAGGATCCTAATATGATCCATATGGATACTAAGAAATCACATATCAAATACCTCGTGATATGAAGTATCACCTAACTCGTAATCAATATGTAATACTAAGTTCAAAAGGATCCTAATATGATCCATATGGATACTAAGAAATCACATATCAAATACCTCGTGATATGAAGTATCACCTAACTCGTGATACAGAGTATCACATATCACATAACTCGTGATATGAAGTATCACCTAACTCGTGATACAGTGTCACATATCACATAACTCGTGATATGAAGTATCACCTAACTAGTGATACAAAGTATCACATATCACATAACTCGTGATATGAGGTATCACCTATCTTGTAATATTAAAGGATATAATATACTCGAGAACATTACATTCTCCTTATATATCCCAGTTATGGTATGTGCACTGACATTAAGTCACATAATGTCTACCATATGGATATTTTATCATGGCATGTCTACGGATATTACGTCACATAATATCCACCATGAAGATCACTAAATCATCTATGGTTTATTTAATGATATCAGCCTTATGATAACTACCGTGATGTCTAAGAGATCCTAACCATCATGACATGTCCACGGATATCAAGTCACATGATATCCATCATGATGGAGATGTTGCAAAGTCGTTACCTCACAACATCAATCAAATACAAGTGTTCATTGTCGAAAAGTCGTCACCTTTCTACAATGTTCATAGGAGGGCCCATAAGTCACAACTTGTCTGATCCCATAGTAACATGAGTGAATGTAATAAACTGTGGATTTATCGCCAGGCTTGGCAACACCAAACATTCATGATAATCTGGCTTCCATTTGAAGCTCCAAGTACATGCATCAACCTTCTAACCTCATTGTCCAATGTTGCCTCTGATAGATTGTTAGACTCCCTTTGAATGTTAATTCTTCCTCTTTTTGAGGGATGTCTCAACTCAGTCCTTGAGGACAACAAGGGCAGGCCCCTCTCTCTCCAATTTGAAGACAATCATCCCTTCAATATTTTAGACTATTAAGTAATCAGACCTCTGTAGATTTTCTTCAGAGTAGAAATGCAATATGAAGATCTACGCTCATCACATACTACAAATCTCACACCATGATAAGTGGCTCGTGCCAAGCAGTATCTTATCAACCCAAAGCTTCGAAACTCTCATGTGCATAATAATGATGGGAATACAAAACCATATTCCTTGTATATATTACAATCTCCATACAACCATTCTTGCACTAATAAACTAAGAAATGGTGCCAAATGAAGGGAATTGTTGGTTTAGTGTTTAACAACACTTGATATTTAGAGAATCACATTCAATAAGGAACTTCAAAAATTCCATCAGCATCCAATCAGGCTGAAGATATCACCACTAATAAGTTGCTCCCAATATCTTACATAGCTGTCACATTAGAGGTCATTCTCATAGCGTGATAGTCCAGACATCTGTACATTAAATCTGCCACACTAGTCACAGTATACAAGGAATCATGGATGAAAGGGTCCTTTGAAATGCCACAAAATGATACAAGGATGATTTCCTTTCACACAACCACATTCTCCTTGTGACCAAGGAATATCTCCACAAAATCCTTAATGTTAAATGATATATATCTTCAGACTCTTCAAACATTTGTTCCCATAAATTTCAAACTGTGTTGTTATTTGTTTATAATTGATGATGATGCCTCCAAAAAACACGAACAACAAGGGGCCTGGAACTATAGTTGCTGCCACAACGTTGAATTATATTACATAGAGTAATCTCTTTCACAATATATATAACCAAATATATCAACAGATCACACCAATGATACTTCTGATGGTACAAATGTATCATTGTCAAATGTGTTTTAATAAATCGTGGCACAAGTTGCTGCCTATCCAGTGAGTCCAGCGAAAATTGAGTCGGACTGGGTACTCTTCTCAGCATCGACAAGCATCTAAAAATAATATCTTGTCGTTCTACTTCAGAATGGAACATACACGGGCATATCTCCCAGAAGAAGCAAATACTTTGTAGCAGACGACTACTTCAAAATGGAATAGACACGAGCATATATCCCAAGACAACGGAACCATGGCAGTCATAAATTTAGGTTTCGACGCATTTTGGGTCTAGAGAAATCCTTCACTTACTGAGACGATATCGGCCGACATATCAGAGTACGATCCCTCTAGAAAGAGAATGCTCTTTTGCTCTTTTGGCCCCTTCAAGTGGATCGTCAGACGGTGGCACTGATATGCCTTGGCAACGACTTGTTCTACAAAAGGAATGTGAGTGGAAGTAATTTATTATCTCCTATTGCATTTATATTGGAAAATTCGTGTTGCTTAAGGAGAGGAAAATGGTGACCCATCACAAAGAAACTTCAGTGGAGTGTGATCTGACCAACATTGAGATCTATGACGAGGTGTCACTCGTAGCGGCCACTATTATCGCTAGCAACAGAGTCTTAGGATAAGCCTATATTTTATCTTGTCGTCAACTTTTAAAATGAAGTTTGGAATACGAATCTCTGTTTTATTTTGATTTGACAATCCTTATCGGCCTAACAGTCAGGCAAGAAGCTTTCTTCAAATAAAACAACTTTTTTCAAAACATACAAGCAGACAGCATAGTCAAGGCTTAGTCATCATCGGCACATTTCTTATACTCTTTAAGCCACTACTTGAATTGATTAATTCGTGAGTCATTTGCCCAATAATTGTAACATCGCTCTTCATTGTGATGGATAGAGGCCGCAGCAGAAGACATCATTAGCATACTCCTTTTGTTTTGCAGCATCATTAGTTCGGTTATCTCCAAATTCCATGTGCATCATCATGAAAACCTGTCTTCATAGTATGAATATGAATTAAATATTTGCCGCCGAAGATTAGCTCCAACCACGATAGGTATGATACCGTGAACGTTATTGTTTTTACTTTGAAGGCTTAGCAGTGCCATATAATTGATAGGAAATAATCAATTCGGTATCACGACAACACTTGACAGATTAAAATTGTTTCATCCACAAATTCAAAATCGAATACAGAATACAACCTTGATTAAGAATGTGAATAAATATCACACGGCACAAGTCTATTATTTAAAAATTGAATCAATTATTTTCCCTTGGATTCAAGCCTGTATGAAAATTTCATCTTCAGACTTAGAAAATTATGTGCACTTCTAAAGACATTTGCAGTTTGGCTCTGATACCATGTTGAGTTTGGGATTGCTGCAAATGTAATAGCACTGCCTAGATTGTATATGGCCTGTGTTTTTCAAATACAACAATCTCTCTTTCATTTATATTGAGAAAGAGGCTAGGGCAGACATGTCCCTTCATGGGACATGTCTATTCGTTATAATTTTATAATTAATCAATCATATATTAGAATAATATAAGTTTGCATAATATATATTAATAATAATATATATAATATAACATATATATATACAAATACAATATATTATTATTAATCAATATCTAAGTATTATATGTATTCTAAATGATCATACGACTGAAGCTACAAACATTAACACAAATGTACCAAGAGACATCTACCATGAAATGATGTTGCATTCGTTTGCAAAGACAAAAAAAGTAACAGATCAAGAGGTATCCAATTCAGGTCCTAAGCGAGAGTCTAAGAACAAAGGTGTAAGAAGGAAATTCATCAGGCCATAAGAAAATTGCTTCAAGTCATGATGAACCAACTCATAATACACAACTATTAACTGTTGGAATGTTTGCCGTTGCGCCAAAAGCTCGAACTGTCAACGAACGTCACAAACACCAGATTTACCCAGATCCACGGTAACCCCAAAGGAGGTGCTGACCACCAAGTCAACAATCTCCCCCTCAGCACCGACTGAGGGTTCCGCACCAACGAAATGAAGGAGACTCTCTCCCCCTCAGCACCGACCGAGGGTTCCGCACCAACGGAATAAAGGAGACCTCTTGGGATTTGAACCCGTGACCCAAGGCTCTGATACCAATTGTTGGAATGTTTGCCGTTGCGCCAAAAGCTCGAACTGTCAACAAACGTCACAAACACCAGATTTACCCAGATCCACGGTAACCCCAAAGGAGGTGCTGACCACCAAGTCAACATTAACCACATCAAGAAGATAAGTAAAAACATTTTTGTCCAAATAGGTATATAAATTCAGAAGAAAAGACACTATTCTCAATGCTTGAACACCTAGAGATGCCTCAAGTAATGCTCAGCACATAGGTTTTTGCATATCAATGTACCAAACAATAATAAGATATTTTTCGTTTGTTACTGTGAAGGTTTCACATACAAGGTAGTTGTTGGCAAAGATATTTCCTATTGAAGTGCAGACAGAAAAACCTGAGAGTGGAGTGGAATCAATATTCTAAACTTTTAAGAACATGAAACCACATAAAACATAGAGAGAGAAAACATCAAGAAGTATACACTGAATTTCACGTGGAAAACCCTTTCAGGTAAAAAACCACGGCACACAATAGCTTTCACTAACGAAATGGGCACCAACCCAGATTACATAAGTAAGCACCAACTCCCAGAGAGCACCAACCCTCCTCGAAGCACCAACTCCAATCAGATAAAGCACCAACTTCAATTTGAGCACCAACTCAAATGCGAAACTTAAATAACACCTTTCACAATACACTCAGCACTTCAATCACCATACAAAAATTACACACTCCCATTGAAACAATTCTTGACTTCTAATCTTTATTGAAGTCTGATAATCTGTAGCAATGAACAAAACCATATAGCAGTAGATAGTATATTGGTGTAGTTCCCAAACTGATTCCTCAGCAGTTCTGTTCTCTCAACCCTTAGAGCAATCCCATAACATTGCAAATCACTTTTGCACTATATAACCTCTACAGAAAAAAACAAGTGCAAACTCTTCTGCACTATATAGCTTCAACAGAATAAAAACAAGTGAAAACTCCTCTACAAATAAGTGATGGTATTAATGAGTATTACCAGTAACCATGTCTCAGGAGGAGTCCAAACAGGATAAACATTTTTTCACGCTAATTGCAGTTTCCTCAAATCGTCGCTACAACTTGCAACCACCTATTCAAGAATAAACATGCACAACCAAACACCACTATTTATCAAAAAGTCAACTCCATTTTTATCATCCACACAATTATCATACTTGACTCTATTTTCTACATGTTCGACTCATAACGACTCATTAACTGCTATATTTAGACGTTGCCCAGGTATATCTTCTTTCACGCAGCCTTCAGTTCCTTTTCATTGGTCTTCACCAAGCATGTTGTCGTCAATAACCTATTCAACTCCTAGTGTTGCATCCTTACTACTTGATTTCTTTGACTGAAGACATTACACAGCTTCTTAAATTCCTGCCATACAAAAAATAATGCATCCCAATCATCACAAGGATAGTCAACACACCATTACAAATAAAGAACGATTCCCCTTTAATTCAAGGTGTTACACAGCCGCCCACACATATGCCACACATAGGCTATCACAACATAAATAGAAAGAATAAATAGACTTGTTCCAAGAAAGAAATGCTAAGTAATAAATGTTGAAGCTGCCCATTTTAAATTTCATTGAAGTCGACCCTTTAAAATATTCTATGGTGACATGGTAATCTGACTTGGCACAAGCAAGCAGGTGAAGTAGACAAGTAGTCAGCTCAAGCAGACAACTAAGCAACAAGCACGCAACTAAGTAGCTCAACCAGACAACCAAGTAGCTGATGAAGATCTAATGAATAATCAGCAGCTTGATAAGCATTTTATTCCAATTCTCTATTACTTTAAGTAATCCTCCAAAATTCATACAACCTTGATCATCAACCTTTGACATCAACGACAAAATATTCAACACACCCATTTCAGATAATTTTTGGTGATTTGCTGGCTGATCTCACCACTAGAAAGAAACTAGCACATTAAGGTAAAAGTACAGAAACTAACAAAACAACAAAAAGTGCAGCAATAGATTAATGGGTCAATAAATGCACTTCAAGAACTTCCTTATGGACTGCCACCTTAAATGGCCATGAACAAATCATTGCTTTCTGAAAATTAAACCAAAGTAGTTGATATAACAAAAAGGTTTATGCCAAGAGCCATATGTTTACAATGACAATGAATTTCACACCAAAGAAAACAATAAAGTATAGGATTGTGCACATAAAATGAGTAAACTGACCAAATTTCAATTGTACAGAGCCCTTGTGCAGTAATAAATGTGAGTACCTAAAGAATATCCTACAATAATGCACTTTGGAAGCTACATCAGACAAAAAATGGTAACAAAACATAAATCCAAAAATTCCTAAGTGTTAAAGGACTCTTGATGATAACCATAATAGTATAACTCCCTAGCGATAATATAAAATAAATAAAAACTTAATCACCTTCAGCACAAGAATGAGGTTCCATGGAGAGATCACCAATACAGAGTCTACTAATATAGTCTTAAGAGTGGCTAGGGCTGAGAAGAGGTAGTGGAATAATCCTTGGAGGACAGGCATAACAGAATAATCTGTATCCTCCTCATCTCCAAGGCTGATGATCCTAAAGAAATTGGTTACCATAGTTTGCAGACTCGGACTCAGAGAGTATTCAACAAGCCAAAATTTTATGGCTTCAAGAATACTAGGCAAAAACTCGCCAAAACTTGGCAACTTAAAAAACAATTAAGTTTTCGAAAAAGAATATAATTTTAAAAAACATAAATTTTAAGAAAAACACAACTACAAAATGTATCAAATGAGTTTGGTGAGGGTCTTAGGCCAGAAGCCCAAGTGGGGTCAAGGGGGCAAAGACCCCGCCACCAAGCCCAAAGACCTTCAAAACCACACAGACCTTCATGGCACACATCATCTTCACAATTTTTTAAAGTCAAAAAACAATGCTAATAAAGCAAAAAAACAGATTTTTTGGAATGTTTAACCCGCATTATTTTCCACAATTTTGACATGTTGCTGGTGCCATAAACCAAGTGGAAAAACTAGCTGAGATATTGGTGAGTATTGGAAAGATATAGCCAAAAACTTTGTTAAGGTTTTTTTTTTAGGATCGTTGCAAATGTAA
Source organism: Chamaecyparis obtusa (assembly GCA_027943335.1). Lineage (NCBI taxonomy): Eukaryota > Viridiplantae > Streptophyta > Pinopsida > Cupressales > Cupressaceae > Chamaecyparis > Chamaecyparis obtusa. The sequence goes on along the minus strand of BSBK01001242.1, from coordinate 828,135 downwards.
TAGCACTCCCTGTATAGTATGTGTTTTCCAAATGCAACAATCTCTTGAATTTATATTGAGAATGAGCCAAGAAGAGACATGTCCCTTCATGGGACATGTCTATTCATTATTATGTAATTAATATAATGACAATTATGATTATATATATATATATAATATCTCTTGAGTATTATATTAATTTCTCTAATATTTACATAATAATAATATTTATATATATATATATAAGTAAATATATAAATCTCATATATACTAAATATATATATACATATCTTCACTAGTATTGACTCATAGTGTTTATCCAATGTAAGCTACAAAACATCAACACTCCCTCTTAGCCAGGGAAGATTAAACACATGATTAGGATCAAACGATATCATTTACTGTGATATCAGAGATATGGTCTAACTAGGAATATCAAGTTGCATGATATTCACCATAACTCATAGATTCATAAGAATATCATCTCATGATATTGAGAGCATTGGCCACATAATATCAAGTCGCATGATATTCACCAAGTACTCAAAAATTTATAAAGATATCATCTCATGATATCGGGAGCATTGGCCACAGAATATCAAGTCGCATGATACTCACCAAGTACTCAAAAATGTCCATAGGTAATGTGCACATGTATCCTCAATAATACTTACCATAGGGACATTCATCATCTATCATGATCTGTTTCAGCCATCATAAGATGTCTATCACAATAGAAGGCCATGGTCTGTTTAAGGAACTTAATCCACCATGCAAGATATCATCTATCATGATCTGTTTTAGCCATCATAAGATGTCTATCACAATAAAAGGCCATGGTCTGTTTAAGGAACTTAATCCACCATGCAAGTTATCATCTATCATGATCTGCTTAGACATCATAGGATGTCCATCATAATAGAAGATTAAGTTATTGTAAGATCATCACCTTTCAATAACTTCTACAAATACAAGTGATAATTATTTGGAAGTCGTCACTTCGTCATGATGTACACAGGAGGTAGGCCCATTAAAAAAACATGGAGTCACACACATGACATCCATCATGCCTCAACACAAAGGGTGGAAACAAGGGATTTCACCTTGAACTTCTCTCACAGAGAACTCATTGAGCAAATATCAATCTGTTGATCTTTTCATCCAAGATTGCTTAAGATGAACTATCAGATTCCCTCTGAGTTTGATATCAATCTTCTGAGCTCTTTGTCCAAAGTTACCTCGGAAGAGTCAGACTCCCTCTAAATCTGATGTCTATCTTCTTTTTCCTGCAAGAGCATCCCCAGAAAAGATCAAGGCAAATAGCTCTTATAGTACGTACAGAAATACAAATAAGAGAGAGATTACAATGAGTAGATAAAATATTACTCAAGGATAATAAATGCTTATCTGCGCATCAACATCCTTGATACAAGTTGCTTCAATAAAGGTCCATATACATCAAATCAGAAAACACCTTCTCAGATTATTTGAAAGACATCTCCCCACTAAGGATGGCTCAAGTGGAAATGTAACATTGGTTATTATTCCCCCCACAATGTAAAATTCCCACCCTTATATCGTTGAACAATGCTTACGTCTTCTTGTGAAATGATTTGATTGCTCCAAGAGAGGTGACACTATAATTAATGCTTGCTTTCTAGAAAGAGACACCCTTCTTTGAATACGTGCTTCTTTGTTAATGCTTGACCACGATCATAACAAATTTATGTCTCTTTAATGAAAGCTGCTACAAGGTCTAACTAATCATTATGGAAATCGCTGTGTATACTTCGCAAATTCATCGTCCTCAACCTCTTACTAAATAACACTTTTTTTTTATTTTATTTTTTATTTTTTTATTTTCTTTTAATCAAGTCACTTTATTCAAAATATCAATGCTTAAATTATGTCTTTAATGAATCGCCGAATTCAGGAATGACATAGTTGCCAATATATAATCGTTGATGTTTGCTTCTTAACAAATTTGCTACAATTCACTTGACCTTATTCTTTGCACTTGGTGTGGACAAAAATCTGCAACACAACTTCACTCATTGGATTTCACATAGACCCGTACACAATCTATCATAACTTTTGAACTAGACACTTTCTCACCAATCGCTCCGGTAAGATTCTTCGAAATTTGTTTATCACCAACATATCCAAAATGCAGCAAAATCCAACGGTGTATTTGTGAGATATGGTCCGCGTACTGAGACTGTAATTTCTAAGACAGTCACATTCACCATCAACAAACTACTCTATTACATTTGCAGCCTGGCTCTGATACCATGTTAAGGTTTTTTTTCTTAGGATCATTTCAAATGTAATAGCACTCCCTGTATAGTATGTGTTTTCCAAATGCAACAATCTCTTGCATTTATATAGAGAATGAGCCAAGAAGAGACATGTCCCTTCATGGGACATGTCTATTCATTGTTATGTAATTAATATAATGACAATTATGATTTTATATATATATATATAATCTCTTGAGTATTAGATTAATTTCTCTAATATATATATATATATATATATATATACAAAATATATATATACATATTTTCACTAGTATTGACTCATAGTGTTTATCCGACTGAAGGTACAAAACATCAACAAACTTTACAAGTTTTTCCAAATACTTGGCAAAAAAACTCAGCAAGCAAACCTTGTCAGTACCCACAAAGTAATGACTCGCCGACTTTGTAAACTATGCTTGTTCAAGCCAAGTATAAGTCTATGTTGACGGGTAGATTCAACACAGAAGACTATTCTCCTAGCAATTCAGGTAGAGGTAAATTGTCTGATCAGCCTTCTCCTGTCTGCATTTTAGCCATATTGCAATATAAGCTTCAAGTCAATTTGAAACTCCATTAAAAGAGATATGTTGCGAAAGTAATTTTATCAGCTTGAATGATACAGAAGGTCCACCCAAGACCAACTTATTAAAATATTTTAGTATCCTAGGTTCTTGCTATATTTAGCCAGTTATTCTAGAACATTAGTTAATAGTCATTTAGGCTTATTTTTAGTTTTCATAACTTGGTTTATTTTTAGACGTTGTCTTTATTTAGACAACTTGCTTTTTAGTTAATGCTATTTTTAGCGTTTTTAAAACTGTATTTATTTGTGCATTGTTAATACAATTTCTCATTCCAGTTTTTAATAATTTTATGGTACCAGAGCAATGAAAAAATTTTGGGCAAATTTCTGCAGACTGCTTCAAACCCAAGCTAAGGTTTACTGCAAAAATCAAAACAGTTATTTTTGGGCGAAATTTTAGTGGAGAAATTCGAAATAAGTTTTTCCATTTATTTGCAGTTGGTTTCAAACACATCTAGGGTTTACTTCAAATCAGCGTACCTTTGTTGCAGCACAGCTCAAAACCCAAATCCCGTCAAAATCTACAACTTTTGCAGGGGTTTCAAACCTCCTGATTTTTTTCAGTAAAAAATCGTCGTTGTTTCCTGTCTGTGAAAATCGCGTGCATCAAAGAAACAATTTTTGCCTCCATTTTCTCAATTTTTCGCATGCAATTTCAATGTTTACAGCCACGATTTTTCAAGCCCTCTCGCGATTTTTGGCAGTTAAAACAAGTCTGCAAATTCTTCTTTTTGTTTTTGGCGCTGCATGCAATCTGGTTTTTTTTTAACTCACATTTTTTAGGAATTTTCCGCTGCGTTTTCTCCAATTTTTCTCAACCCGTGAATGGAGGATTTGTTTTTTTTTAATTGCAATTTTTGGCAGATTTTTTGGCCATGATTTGTGGGTTTTTCTGCAGCCGAAAAATGCGTCTCAGACTCGCGATTTCTAACTCATTCAGCCCAGTTGCTCACGAATTTTCTGGATACCAACGATTAGGGTTTACTGCAATTATTTGTAGTCTATTGAAACCCTAAGTTTTTATCCCTGTGGTTTTTTGGAATTAGGGTTTTCACTACCTTCACACCCAGTTAGAGCTTTTTGATTTTTTCAAAAAAGTGTTTTTTTCTAACAATTTTTTTCAAGTTCATCCAATCTAATTTTTTCAGGTTTCAGCCTTTTCTAGTGTGTTCAGTTTTACATCAACAACTACCTCATTTTTCGTGCCTTCATAGGGTTTTTACTACCTTCACACCCAGTTAGGGCTTTTCGATTTTTTCAAAAAAAAAGTGTTTTTTTTTCTAACAATTTTTTTTAGGTTCATCCAGCCTGATTTTTTCAAGTTTCAGTCTTTTCAAGTCTGTTCATTTTTTTATCAACAACTACCTCATTTTTCATGCCTTCATAGGGTTGACCAGCAACCTCTATTTCAATGATGGCATCTTTGACCAACATTATGTGGGAAGTAAGTCAACGATTTAATGGCCGCAATTACAACACCTGGAAGCAACGCATGCTAACGATATTTGAATATCATTGTCTTGATAAGATAGTTCCGGGTAAGGGGACACATCCTACTCAAGTTCAGTCAGATCAGGATAAATGGGATGAACGTAATCGAGAAGCTATCATGCTGCTCAAAATTTTCGTTACAAATGATCAACTCCCTCAGGTACCTTCCAACAAGACAGCTAAAGAGATCTAGGACATCTTGAAGGATCTTTATGAGACATCCGACAAGAGTCGAGCTTTCTTTCTGAAGAATTTGTTGTTTTCTATCATGATGGATGAGAAGACATCCCTCCAAGCACATCCTACCAAAAATCAAGGGCATTCATGACTAGCTCGAGGCTATAGGTCGCAAGATGGAGGAAGAAGATATGGTAGTGATCACGTTGGAAAGCCTGCCCCAATCCTACGAGCATTTCATAGAGACGCTCAATATCACTTCTAATAGTGTTGCTCCGACGTTCTCCAATCTTTGCACCAAGCTTCAACATAGGATAGATGGAAGCAATAGTTTGGAAGTCATGAAAGTTCCTCCTCTTCTAAATAGGTGGCCTTCCCAGTGCAAGCCTCAAACAAGAACACAAGTACACCTCAGTTATCCCAACAGAATGGATCAAGTGAACCTCCGACATCTTCCAAGAAGAAGAGTGTCCAGTGCAATTATTATCACAAGTTTGGTCACATGAAGAAAGATTGCAAGAAACGGTTGGCAATCAGGAAACCTTCACAGGAAGGGTCTCAGCAGAAGGCCCCAGCTACTCCACATTCAGATGAGGAGTTTGACTCCTATGCATTCTACTCAAATCATCTTATGGGAGGGTTTTAATAATTTTTCGTAAAAAATTATCTGTTGGGTTTTAATAATTTTTTCTTCAAAAATTATCTTTTTCGTATTCTCTGATTTGGGTTTGTTTGGTTTTAATCAATTTTTCACCAAAAATCATGTTTGGTTTAGGTCAATTTTTCTCCTCAAAAATTGTTTCTGGTTTCTGTAATTCGCAAAGTTGACGTGGGATTTTCAATCAAGGATTTCCTATTTTTGGGTTTTTCCCCTTTTTTTCATAAAAACAATGCTTTGTTATCTTCAAATCATTGTATCTTGCAGTCAGTTTTGGGGCATCCTGCTCGTCTGCAATAGTTTGGAGTGTGCTGATTTTTCCTCAAAATCGTGACAATTGTTCTCAATGTGTATCTCTGTCTCCAGGGAAGGATAGTTTTGTTATCCAACACCAAGTTGGACATTTGGTGGATGATTTCTAGTTAGAGGTTTTGCAGATTTTGGGAGGGTTAGTGGCTCATCTCAGTGGCAGAGTCAGTGGCACTCTCTTGTCTCTTGTTGTGAGCCATTCTGAAGAAGGGGACAGCCCTCTTTGTTTTTTTGGCTACTCTTCCATTGACATTCTGCAGATCCAGGGAGTGTCTCTGTAGCAGCAGAATGTTTTGAAGGAATTGTAACTACAAGACATGTACTGTCTTCAACAGGGTAGTTGATAGAATGACCATTAAGGGAGGGTATTAGAATATTTTTAGTATCCTAGATTCTTGCTATATTTAGCCCATTATTCTAGAACCACAGTTTATGGTCATTGAGGCTTATTTTTAATTTTCATAACTTGGTTTATTTTTAGACGTCTTTATTTAGACAACTTGCTTTTTAGTTAACACTATTTTTAGCACTTGTAAAACTCTTTATTTGTGCATTGTTAATACAATTTCTCATTCCAGTTTTTGATAATTTCACAACTGCCCATAGGACACAGAAATAGAGACATGCACCTTTTGACAAAGTAACATAAGTAGACAGACAAAAACCCTAAAAAATTAAAAATTGGGTACTTATTAACTGTAGGTGACCCTTAACCACAATACACTAAACCACCATAAGTACAAACTCAGCATTACCTCAGTCACAGGTACTTTAATTCATTTGTTAGAACAAATGGTAAACAGCCAAACAACCCACTCATCCATTTTTGTTGAGCAATAGACAACATAAATTCTCGTGCATGTAATTTGTATCATCCATATGCTATACCTGACTGCTTACTCACTCTTGGAGATGCAGCAGAATTGGAAGGAAAGTGAAACCATAGCATCAATCATTTTCAACTAGAAACGTTGAAATCCATTCCAATAGAAAGAAGATAATTGTTGGCTGGATAGCAGTAAAAACCATTTTGGGTATAAATAGGCAACCCAAAAGATAAATTTTTTACAAAAATTTGGAAATTAATTGGAGAAACTCGATTAAATCCCAACAAATTTCACGGCAACCTAATTAGATAGTTCATTACAGTGATATGGTACCTGACCAATGATGACGGCCGTATCAGTACTCTGCAAGTCCACTGACAGATTTGTGCAGTCTGGATGGCCATTATACCACCAAACAAACTCCCTTGCAGAAAGGATTCCGGCTAATTTCTGAGACATTAAAATGGCATTTGTTGGTCACGAATCTATCCCAGCCATGAAAAATATAAGAGATGAAGAATAAAACAACATATAAAACCCAAATTGAACAACAAATGATTTACGACATGAAGATAATACCTCGCCTGCAATGCCGAGTTCTCTGTCACTTTCTGCCCCATAAGCAAGTACAACCTATTCAAAGAATGACTCATTTGGTTAATAAAATGATAGCTCTTTTTTTTAACTCTATATAATACATAAAACCAATATAGTGCATGCACGTCAGTACAATGCTTGTCCAAGGGAACAAAATAATATTAGAATGTCAAATCAAACATGGACAGTCGAGTATCATAATCATACCACGTTGTACAGTTTTCGAAGCTCAGAAAGAGAGATATCTTTTCCTAGGCATACATTGCCAAAATATGAGCACCGTTCATTTGTACCAACACGAGAAAACTGGTTGATTACAACCTGCCACGTGCTTATGAAGTCAATCAAACCAAGCATATAGCTATTAAGATGTCTTGAATTCAACAGAACTATTTAATGGTCCCAATCCATAAGGAAAATTCTACATAAATGAAGAGAGAATTTTGAATGAATCATTGAAATGTCATATAATTCAATCTTGTCATTCATGAAAGTAATAGCCAGATTAAAATGACTGTCAAGATCAATTGAGAACACAGACAAGGTAAGAAAATGATTCATTTAAAAACTTAATCTAGAAAAGAACAATAAAAATATAATCTTACATCATAGTTTAGATCACTATATTAAACAAACCTCGTTCCCAACTTGGTACATCCTTCATCTGCATTTCATTGATAATTCAACGGACATTACACTAAACTTTTGGAACTCAGCTGTGTTCAAAAGCAATGAATAAATGCAAAGGAAATCAACCCAATAAACAATATGTGAATGCAATGTAACTTAAAGTTTAAGTGAAAATAAGAGTTATTTATAAAAAGATAGTAATGCCTGAGATGAGACGTGATGCTACACACAGATTTTTAAACTAGAGTACAATTCCTTTATAGTTATATTTTGCAGGAAATGTAGTCAAAAGAAAAAAGGAAAACAATTCAACTGAGAATCTGAAAAGTTATGTAAAAAGTGTTCCCCTATAAAGTGAGGAGTACCTATCATGAAGTAAAGTCATTAAAGTATATTTCGATTTCTGAATTTTCAAGATTTTTTTGTTTATTTTGTGTTTAGAATTTTCAAAGCCATCGGGAGCTTTTTAAAACATTTAATGTCTCAAAGTGAAGAAGAAAGACCTAGAGAAAATCCAAAGTCTTTGAATTCATATTATGGATTCCAATTCTCACCACCATGTAATGTCCCCTTTTTGAAATACAATTTAATAATAGATAACAATTAAATAAGTTAAAATATTATAATAAATAGATAAATAATAATAAAATATAATTATATAATTACAAGTAAATTAAGTTTAATGAAAGGTCAAGAGGCATGCAATGAAGAGTTGTGACTCCCTCAACATAAGATATAAATGGGAGAAGAGTTCACTTGAAAGGGGACATGGATGGAGGAAGGAAGAAAGAAAGGAGCATACAGATTAAAGAAGGAATAATGGAAGAAGAAAAGGAATGGGAAGGAAAAACGTTGTGACTCTCTTGAAAGGCTGAAATTATAAAAGGTTGTGACTCTCAAGGGCATAAATGATGAAGGGTTGTGACTCATTGAAGGGTGGTCATTGTGAAAAGTTGTGACCATTGCAAAGGGCAAAAATGATGAAGGGTTGCGACTCTTTCGAAGGGTAGTAATTGTGAAAGGTTCTTTTGAAGGGTGGTAATTGCGAAAGGTTGTGACCATTGCAGAGGGCAGAAAAGATGAAGGGTTGTGACCCTCCCTCACATTGGAAGATATAAAGGGGAGAAGGTCTCATTTGAGGACATCTAAGGGAGATCAATTTGGGAATAAATATATTATTCTCAAAGGCAACAACGAAAAGTGGTGACTCAATTCATATAAAAGGTGGTGAGTAATAAGATATAAAGGAGAATTTGTTCCAAGCATTGAAGGATCACTTATCACTCATCACTCATGAATCCACAAAAACAATTATCAAATCAAGCAAACAATCAATCAGTAAATCACTCTATCAAAGCAGCATACATTCAATTCACCAATATATCAAACCAGCACTCACTACATCATCACTCGCCAATCATTTAATCAACAATCTCTTAATCATCACTCATCAATACCTCAAATCATACAATCAAAAGAGTTCATTCAGAAAATCATTCATACAAATATCAATCATTCAACAACAATCAAATGAATAAGCAATCATTTCCAAGGCACATCGACCTTCCTAAGGAAGTAATCATATATAGAAAATCATCAAATACAAGCAAATACAGCCATCGCTCAAGAAAAGAACATCCCGATCAGGCATAGAAAAACAGCAGACTTCTGATCATTTCAGAACTGTTTTAACAGCACCTAAAAATCTTAATAATTGCTTTTGTGGTATACATATTGCCTATGCTTTATTTGTCAACATCTATCCCTTATATACATATATGTATGATTGGATATAAAATGCATATGTCTATTAATAAACCTGTTTGTAAACCCCCATCATGTACGGAAGGAAGTATTTAAATATTACATGTTATTGACTAACCCTAATAATTGAGAGTGTGTGTGTGTGTGTGGGGTTATAACTTATGGTTGCAGGGTCTAAATCCAGGCTCATATTGTTGAAAGGAGATATTTTACTTGGTAAAGATATAACCCTAACCTAACTTGTTGCAATTGTGATTCTAGGGTAAATCCAGAAAAGGAGATTACACACCAATAAAGAAAATTCAAACCCTGATGATGAGAACATCTTTAGAAGATCTGCTTTGAAGGAATAACCTAGAGAAAATCCAAAGCTTTCTAATGCATATTACAGTTTCATAGGCTAAGCAACAATAAGAAAAATTCAACAATGTGATTGTTGTAAGATCTGTCCCAAGCTGCCAACCAACCCTCTTGGCAAGTAGGATTTATTGACTATTCACAATAATAGTTACCAAGAGGTATACATATGGGAGATGGGTATCAGTACACCATTTTTTCAAAAACATCAGCAAAGAGTACCAGAAGATAGCAAATACATAGATTCGGGAATTTTTATAGATATAACTCATTATAAGCAACTGAGATGAAGATTTCACTCCTTTGGAGCAGCTAAATTGGATAACGACCTATAACACCCATTAGAAGCCAATTGTAGGCATTCAGATGTCACTTTGGGGATCTGAACTAATCATTTTCCAACAATGTTAAACTATTGATCTAACTATCCCCATAAAAAGTATTAAAAACTAATCTTGTCTCCAATTCCAGCTCTCCACCTTCTATCTCGGATAAGCATGGCCCTACAGGCACAAAGAAAGTATCATATACTCAAACCAATGGGGAGAACAATGTCATTCCAAAAGAGCCCTTCTATCACGTTAGGGACATACTTATCTTGCAAAGATCTAACTCCACAATCTTCTTTTTTTTAGTACATTCTCCATGACAATTTCATACCCAATGCTCTATTCATCCATTTGTTGTCTCTAAACCCTAGACCTCCACCTCTCTTCTACTTACAAATTTTGTTTCATTTCATCAAACTATATTTCCATCTTTAACTCCACACCAAAGGAAAGTCCTTTGGATGGAGTCAACGGTTTTAGCAATCCTACTAAGAATGAAGAATAAGGTCTAAATTAGTGTGATCCTTCCCACAAATGATAGCCAACCATCTTCCCTTCCAAGAAAAAAATTTGTTCCAAATTTGGTCAATCAGAAGCTTCCATTTAGCACTTAAGGTTTTCATATATTGTAGAGGCATACCAAGACAATTGCAAGGGAGAATGTCAACTAAAAACTAGAGCACTCTTTAAATGTTGGATGCCTCCATGCCTCCACACAATGGCCCTGTAGAAAGAACAGCCACGACACTTGAGGATTAATACTCTAACCAACTACCCTTTCATAACATTCTAGGATTCTCTTTAGAGCCTTGGCCTCTCTAACAAAGGCCACTCCAAATAGCAAGGTATCGTCAACAAATTCAAGAGTTACATTGCTAGTCTCGGTTGACACTTGTAAGCCCCTCACATTCCTTTTAGCTAATTCGTCCTTTGAACACCTCCACCAAAACTTATATGATAATGAGGAATAGTAAGGCAGATAGGGAATTTGCTTGTCTCAATCCTCTTTCAGCATAGAAAAACTATATCAAAATACCATTCATGAGCACCAAAAAAGAGGCTAAGGTGTTAAAACAATATAGCCACTTACCCTAATCTTCACAAGATGCAAACTTCCTCAAATTTTGAAACAAGAAGTCCCAATCTACCATATCCTAGTCCTTATCCTTATCTAATTTCAGAAGCGTACCTTCCTTCTTTTTATGTTTGATTGACTTGATAGTTTCATATGCAATGACAATATCATCCAATACCTAGCTGCCTCTCAAAAGGTCATTTTGTTCCTCCAAAACAATATATATAAACCATTTTTAGCTTCAATGCCATGCTTTAATGGCAATTTTATACACCATGTTACACAATGCAATAAATGCAAATTCATGAAAATACTCGGGGCTCTTAACCTTGAGAATTAAAGCCAATAAGGTCGCATTACAAGCTTTCAACATAGCCTTCCTAACTCAACACTCCTTAGACTTTAGTAAACTTCAACACACAATATCCCAAAATTTATGGAACAACCTAGCCTAGAACCCATCTTGGCTAGGCACCTTCTTGGTGCCAAGCAAGAATGTGGCCATCCCAATCTCCTCCAAGCTAAAAAGTTTCATCAAATTCTCATTTTGTTTCTGTTTGATAATAGCTGGGGCATTCTGATCCACAGTCCTTGGACAACCTTGTCTTTCACAAGTTCTTCTGCGAGCAAAATTTTGAAAAGCTTAGCCCTTTGTTTCATATAGCCTCAATATCTATAATTTTGTTGAAAAAACTATTTTCAATCATATTTGCCTAAATGCAAATGTTTGTAGAGCAGTGAGAACACTGTGAAATGCAGTCGTAAATGTTTGTAGAGCAGTGAGAACACTTTGAAATGCAGTCACCTTCCCCAAGCCATTTCACCCTACATTTTTGCTGCCAAAGAATGTTTTCCATAGAGAAGAGTGTTAACTTCGTCCTACAAATTGTAAGCTCCAATCATGCTGTCCTTTAGAGACCTTGACTAGCTAGTTCCAATTCAGTGTTAGTGAGCCAAGATTCTACATTGCTTTTTTCAAAAATATTTTTAAAGTCTGCCTTATTTCATGCCCTGGCTTGGGCCTTAGCTAGTTTCAACTTCTTCTACAAAATGAATAAGCAACACCCTTAAATCTTGCAGATCCACCATTTCCTAAGTTATTCCTTAAAATTCTTGTGTTCAAACCAATGCAAATCCATCTTGAAAGTATAGCCTTTTGGTTTCCTTTCTCTATCCACCTCTGACCACCGGGCCAATGGTTCTATCCTCCAAAATGTATTACCCTCACTAAGAAGGACAGGTCCAAATCTGAAGCAAAATTAAAGAGAAATCTATGCAATCTGCTCGATATGCAAGCCTCCTCTGTTCTCTTATCAATCCATGTGAACAACCTAGACCAAGGTTAAAGATCCAACTAGGAAAGAACCAGCTAACTCTACCTTCCTACTCTCCCAAACTTGTCCTTCAAGCTCACAATGGCATTTAAGTCTCCTCCCAAATGCCACTTATCCATCCATACCTAAAGCCAAAATCCCTAATTTCTTACTAAACTTAAATCATTTCCAATTCTGTATTCGGACTATAAACATCTGTAATGATAGCCTTGAAATTGCCTTGGGAAACAGAAATATGGACATTCAAAACATGTTGAGAATGGGAGATTAACCTACCAAAGCATCCACCATAATCTCAAAGCCTCTGCACCAAAATTTCTTCAACAACAATGTTAAGAAATCTTCACTTGTATTGGTTTCATGTAAAGGTAATATATCTGAAATTTCCTCTTTCACCAACCATTTAACTAAATGGCATTTTTCAAAAGCATTAAGCCTCCAAACATTCCAAATAAGAATCTTCATCATTTCTTGGTGGGGAGGTGCTCAACCAACACCTATGAGCCATTTTATAGGTCCCCCATCCCATCATCTTAGCCTTACTAGCATCTGTCTTGCACCCTCTATTTCTATTGGCTCCCATATCCACACAGGCTGAGGTAGCATTGGATTGTTGAAAGATGTTAGCATTCTTCTTACCTTTCCTAGTAACAACACTCTAGTCCTTCCATCCAGCCTTCTCCTCAAAGGTGTCGCTCACCACTTCCTCTCCACCATCCCCTACCCCATGAGAGCCGTCAAACCTATCCTCATCTTCCTCAAGAAAAAGGGCTATGTCCTTTTCAAGAATCTCACCTGACCCTAACAACTTCTCCCCTAGTTTTGCCCCCTCTATCTAAAAGGCAATCCCAATGAATTGTCCTTAAAAGTTTTAATTTCATGGAACAATGGCAAATTGATATTAAAAGAGAGTTATTTTGTTGGCCTAGAAGTAGAGAACTCCATCCAATCCTAGCAAGATCCCTTGCCAAAGGGCTCCCTCCTATTACAGCCTTTAGCTTTGTGACCATCCTTCCAATACTTAATGCATTGAATTAGCAAATACTCATGGTTTGATTTGTCCAAACACCCAAAGAAGATCTCAAATTGATTGTGTACCTAATCGACTTGCTAAAATCAATCTTAACACAAACCCTGGCATAAGTTGCCATGTCCTAAGGCACTATAAAATATACTTGCCCGAAGAATTCCTACTTCCTAAATATATCCTCCAACCACAATTCCTGCGGCAACTCATACATTCAAATCTAACAATTTTCTATTCCCTGAGCTCCTAGAAAAAATGTAGCCAATTGGAAGCTAAAATGCTTATCATCAACAAGGCAACACACATTTACCAACTAATACTCCATTCATTCAACTCTATCAATTTTCTATTCTCCAAACTCATAGAAAAGTATATAAAGAGATAAACATCTTCTTAGAAACTTTTTTCTACCAACGAAAAGGGAAGAGAAAAAGTTTCCTTTAGATGTGTAAAAAAGGCATACCTTATAAGGATTTGGGAGTGATAGGAATAGACAACATTCAATAGACAATCCTTGATCTTTATCAAAAACAATCCCTTAGCTTTATAGAGTGCATGTGTCATGTTCATATGTTCCTTCTATGTGCTCTATTTTGGCTAATCGGCATTGAAAATATAATTTTCTTTTGGCAGGACAACTTTTTTAGAGGTTCCCATCAAACGAACAAATTAATGTGGCCAGCCTCACTAAGGAAGCTTGTGCCAAGCAAGTAGACAAAATAAAATAAAATATATTGGGAGATAACTCATGAGAGAAATGTTAGATTAGAAAAATGGAAAGACTTTGGTCTACTGCAGCTGTCTCAAGGTGCCAAGAAAAAAATTGACCATAGGCACCTGAAATTTTACATTGAGCTACTCGTCTCAAAGGAAAAAATATTTTTGAACTTCTCTAGCTCTAAAAACATACAGTCAAGGAGGGAAACAAATTTTGTCCACACAAACTCCTTACGTCCACACTTTAGAATTGTGGAAGATATTTGGGGATCAAAGGCAAGGCCCGCAGCTCAAGCCTTCCTTTGGATTGCAACAAAAGAGTAAATCTTAACTAGAGATGACCTTGAAAAGAGAGGTCTTGTAGGACCTTTGAGATTTTGACTATGCAAAATTAACAAGGGATGTGTTAATCATCTATTTGTTAAATGCAAATACTTCTAAAATATTTGGACGGGGATTTCAAAGACCTTTCATATTAAATGGGTCTTTCCCAAAGCACTTGTGGAACTTCTTTTAAGTTGAGATCTAAAAGCCAATTTGAACTCCCTTAGAATTCTATGGAATATTATCCCAATAGGTTTGTTGTTATTTTTGGAATGAGAGAAATAGAAGGAATGTTGAAACTAAATGTCTGCCTAACAATGAAGTTCTTCAAGTGATGAGAATTATAAAAGAACGGATATGTTTCATTAAAACTTGAAAATCTAAAGAACTTTCCCCTCAAGATCATATGTCTCTCAAGGGATGGGATGATATCAAAAGGAATATCAATTCTATCTCTGCTTCCTATAAGGTTAGAAGGGTGAAGGTACAGTGGAAGGTCCCAATGGTTGGTTGGTACAAGCTTGATTTTGATGGAGCCATAAAAGGAAACCCTAAACCAAATGGTGTTGGTGTCATCATTAGAAACTGCAAGGAAAAAGTTGAGGCGTCAGAAGCTCATAAGATCAGCCTGCAAAGCAATATTACTGCTGAAAAAGAAGGGTGTCTTTGGTTTCAAGATTGCAATCAAAAACAATATCCTTGGTTTGGAGATTGAAGGAGATTCTAGGATCATTATTGAAGGTATGAAGTGAGGACCAGGGGGTTCCTATAATTGGAAACGGGATGAATACATGGAGAAAACAATGCTTTTACAAAGAAACTTCAAAGAAATTTACTTTTTGTATTGTATCCATTGAAAGTGTCACAGTAAATTGGAGTTTATGAACTGATAATGCGGTAGAGACTGTGAAGCATAACTATCACATAAATTATGGCTGTCAGATATGGAGCAAGACATTATCAGAAACAGATGGCACTAATCTAAAAGTTTCCAAGAAGCCCATGCCACAATTAGAATCTAACTTACAACTGTCAAACCCAAATAGTTGGTGGTTAAAGTTGGATTACTTGGATGAATATGTGAAATCCTTACCATATGCTATATTTTAAATACTCATTACAATTTTGATTGATACTTTAGCTTGCAGTTAAGCTAAGTTTCAGGACAATCCAAGGTTGTGTTTTTATCACTAAGATGCTGTGGATTGGTTTGACAAAGCAAATATGACAAATGCTAGTTTAGCATGGGCTGAGAGACCTAAGCTAGAAATCTGTCCAGCGTTTGACTGCATATCGACAGCATGCTATCTTTGTGCTTATTGTAGGATATCTTATTGTGTGTTACCCTTGTTTTCAGCAGAAGCCCTGCTGCAATACTCGGATCTGGATATTACTATACACTATGACTAGAAAATGATCTTACCATACACAGCCAACATCCAGATATGGAAATTACACAAATTGCTGGCCTATTCTTGTCCAAATGACAATTAGATGCGAAAACATAGATTTTAAAGATATTCTACATTAATTCATCGGTCAAAGATCATAGACAAGAAAGCATCCCTGGCATGTGCAAGACAGCACTTCCCCGTGTTGCAGGTTGCTTATAGATCAAACAAAACATTTCAAGGTTTTTTGGAAAAATAAATAAGAATATTTTTTGTTCTTGACTCACCTTTGTTTCTGGATGATCAGGTGCCACGCCAGAACGAACAAGTCCAAAAGGTGTAGGCAATCTTTCAATTATATCCACAGTTGCTTCCTGGTATCTCTTCAACATCTACAAAGATAATAAAACAATGCATTCAAAGCTCTACATCCATCATAAAAGCATCCTTCGTCTGAAGAAAAAGGTAGAAAACAAAAGAGAAGATTCCCTTGATTTTTGAAGCACTTAAACATTAACTAAATGAATTTCACAAGCTTAACTTCCACATTAAACAGGTGATCAGAATGCGATAAGATTAAGTGGATAAAACATTGCCTAATTATGGCATAAAAATTGATTGCTGGTATCAATAACACGATTCTCTCTCTCTCTCCTCTCTCTCTAACTCACAAGAGAATTTCTTACCATTTACTTTATATATTGTTCAAATTTTAGACCAATGAGCTTCGATCTCACAACCAAGTTTTGGCGTAAACCAACCTATGCCTGAAATACAATAAAATTGATTAATACCTCACATACAATTCACGGTTGAGGCATAGGTACAGAACATCGGCTCCAGATTTGATGGAACTCCCTTGAAGCCACTAGGCCAGGAGCAAACCCTGTATGAATTCCATGGAGACGAATCCCTTAATTATTAGGGAATATTAATTCACAGTCAATGGAATAGGTCCCCTTGGTTATGTTTGGGAGGTCAACTCACACTCCAAGAAACATAGAAGCTGAGAGGGACTAGTAGCCCGGCGATAGGGCACTCCAGCAAATCCATGGGAAACTCTAAGTTCCGGTTCCTTACTGCTCCATAGTTTTCAAAAAATAGTATCATTTAGGCCCAAGGCTTGAAGAGGTGAGAATACAGAAAACGGGGAAATTTCTGATCAAAATTATCAGTACGAGGACAAAACTTCAACAAAAAAAGAAGCAACAGAGACTTCAACTCAAACTTAAAATCCGTGGTCCAGTCTTCCAGAAGGTTCCAACTTCTATAGCGACATTTTGCATTCTTGTGAACCCATGAACGTTATTTAAAAAATTAAAACCTCTCTCTCTCTATCTATCCGTCCACAACAGATTGTAAGAGAATACCGAAAAACGCAAATGCTAAATGGCAATAAACATCACAGCGGAAACAACCAATGCTTCTTTGAATTATAGGAAAAGGGCAATATAACTATGGTTTGCTTTATCAGAAATATCATTCATATGAAGAACACACTGACCTTTTCTGCAGTATAAAATCCAGCTGGACCACTGCCCACAACGCAAACGTGCAGAGGCTTCGTGGAGTACATCATCTTCCTTAAATACTTTCCCATACATTTCTTCACCAGCATTCTCATATGCATTTTCACTATTTTTTTCCGCTTGCAAGAAATTTACAGATTAATACAATTTGTATGGCTGAAATTTCCAACCAGCTGCACGGTTTTTATGACACCAGGAAGCACTGCTGCAGCCTAAAGCTTTTAATGAAAAGTTGTTTTCACAAAATCGGTAAGAGTGATTCTTTGAATGACGAATTTAATGTCTCATATAACCATGAAGGTACGGTCGTGAGCTGGGGAGAATTGTCACTGCGCTGAGAGGTATTTCCCACGGTCTGAGGTGCAAGGGCTAGCACTGCGTGTAGAACTCTCGAGTCGTTCAAAATTTATTTTAAAGGCTGGCAGCTTAAACTACCTATTTGAATGAATGAATATTTGAGTGAATGAATGAAGGTATTTTACTGACGTTCATACGACCAAACGGTTTAAGAGACCCGTATCAAAAACCTAAACCTTTTTCACGTAAATTGATGTAAACAGCCCTCCTTTAAATTGTTCTTATATTTATTGTTCACAGATTCTGGTATGCAGCACATTTAAAAATAAAATGTCATTTTATTTCTGCAAATCTACAATTAGGCAGAATTGCAAATCTGATGATCAAAGAGAAGATTTAAATAAGAGCTTGCAGTTGTTTTAAGATTCTTGGCATCATGTTTGGGGGTATGTGTTAGTTTGTAGGTTCTATAGGCTGCTTTGGCCTCGAGGACATTATTAAAATCTTTCATTCATTCAAAGATTTTACAATCGACAAGAAGGAAGATGCGAGACGAAATTTTATAATAACAAGAAATATCTAAGAAATAAGATATTATGGGGAAAATGAAAGCAACATTCAGTGATTTCTTATAGGAGTATTAGAACAAGTGATTTGATTCATTTGGCTCTCTTCATTGATTGAATGAATGAAAGATTTTAATAACGTCCATGAGGTTGAAGCAGCCTATGGGACCCCCTAAGTGGCACACATCGAAGAGTAGGGTGCCAAGGTCTTAAGCACTTTGTAACCTCTTCTTTAGATCTCTTCTTCGACAAAGTATTTTGATCATAAGGTTTGTTGTTCTATCTAGTTGTGTTTCTTCAAATGGAGTACTTAAATTATCTACTTCTAAAAAATCCTCATAGTTGGAATGGATGTCATTGTATGATGGGCACTCTATGATAAATTGTCGTTATGTCTCTACCACGCCCCTGTTGCGAAATAGGCATATCTTTCTTTCATTTTCTTCCTTAGGTATCATCCATCTATCTGTTTACGCCTCAAATGGTGAGAGCTAGTCCTAAGTTGAGTTATGATCATTTTTGCTCTCCATTTGATATTTGATTGTATGTAGGCTTTTTCCTCGTGATCTCTTTTGGGGTTAAATTCTTTGATATAGTAGGCTTTTTTTACGTCCATTTTGTTTTGACCATATGATATTCCTGAATTTTTCCCTCACAAAATTTTTTATTTGCTCATTGTTATCTGAACATTCATATATGTTAACATGCCAAATTTTTCATCCATTTGTCATTTTGCTTCATCCACATGTTCTTTCTTCTATCTAGTTTTTCCTCCATAATCAATTTAGGTCAATTGTGTTTTTGGATACTTTGTGTTTTCTTTATGTAACTTAATAACCGAGCCATTGTTGAAGCCTCTAACGGGAAAATACTTGTTTCTGCTAATAAGATATCATAATGGACATCAGATATAATTTTGAGATTGTTGATTGTTAAATATTTTTGAGTTCTTTCTACTTGCCTCCATTTTTTATTTGACATGTTGCTGCCCCAAATCTCACATCTACAAAGTATCACTAGGGTGATAATTTAATATTCAATTTGTTTGTGATATTGTTATTAGGTGTCGACCATGTAGCTTTTTAGTCAAACTCATGTTTCATGAGTAGAAGTTCATAAGAACCTATATCTCATAAGAATGAATGGAACCCTTAACAGTCATTACAACAAGGTGATGCTTATAGAGGTGAAGTATTGGGCCTTCTCATGAGGTCATCCATCCCAATACTACTCCAACTCAAGCATGCTTCATCATGGAGTTTCCTCTAACGTTAAGTCCACTTAGCTTACTACCCTATTTGCAAAATCTTCAACAAGTGTTATGTCTTATGAATCATTCATTATAAAACCCCTTTAGCTCACCTATTGATAAGTAGGAGATATTTTCTACAACAATTCAAATTGTGATATTGCTATGAGGACTCAACTACGTAGTTTTTGAGTCATACTCATTGACCCATGTTCACAAAATCCCATATCTCATAAGAATGAATGGAACACTTAGCACTCACAACATCTAGGTGATGCTCATAGAAGTGAAGCACTGGGCCTTCCCTCGAGGTCACCCATCCTAGCACTACTTCAACTCAAGTACGCTTCACAATGGAATTTCCTCTAAGGTTAAGCCCACTTAGCTTTCTTAAACAAGGTAGCAAGCTAAGTGGGCTTGAGCATGGAGTTTCCTCTAAGGTTAAGGTGTGCAAATGGGGTAGCAAGCTAAGTGTGCTTAATTGTAGAGGAAACTCCATAGTTAAGCACACTTAAGTTGTAGTAGTACAAGGATGGGTGACCTCCTAGGAAGGCCCAATGCTTCACTTTTGTGAGAATCACCTAGATGCAATGAGTGTTAAGTGCTCCATTTATTCTCATGAGACACGATTTCTTATGAACCACTACTCATGAAACATGGGTGAATGAGTTTGACTAAAAAACTATATAGTTGAACCATGATAGTAATATCACAATTTGACTTGTTGTGGAAAGTATCTCCTACTTATGAATTGATGAGCTAAAGGGGCTCTATAATGAATAGTTCATAAGAAAAAACATGTGGCGAAGGTTTTGAAAGTGGAATAGCAAACTAAGTGGGCTTAACCTTAGAGGAAACTCCATGGTTAAGTGCACTTAAGTTGGAGTAGTAATGAATGGATGACCTCCTAGAAAGGCACAATCACTAATACATTTGGTGTGAAGATCCATCGACAGTGTTCAACGAAGAAGGCATTTTGGTGTCAATTTGCATTTTTTTAAAGTCCTCGATATCGTCGAAATGTCGACTATCGTCCATATGGTGTCAAAATTCTAATTGACGCGGGCACTATTAAAAAAAACAAAAAGCTTCATATTATATTTCATATTCACGGGCAATTTTGGAGCGGTGAAGAAGGGAATTGTTCACCAGGAGATTGGATTGGCTGCATATCCACCAAAAGACATTAGAGACCACTCGTAACAAGATAGATTGAGTGTGTTCTC
This sequence comes from Chamaecyparis obtusa, assembly GCA_027943335.1. Lineage (NCBI taxonomy): Eukaryota > Viridiplantae > Streptophyta > Pinopsida > Cupressales > Cupressaceae > Chamaecyparis > Chamaecyparis obtusa. The sequence continues at coordinate 807,399 of BSBK01001242.1, read as the reverse complement.
ATCACCCAACACTCAGATCTACAGAGGAAATTCAATTTGGAAAAGGTTAGTCTTCCATTTCTTACAGAGTTGTGTTTTGTTATTACATTTTATATACAAAAGATATAAGAATCTCTCATACATGGTCACATGAGAAGGAGTTTCGGCTCATGATCTCATGGCCTTCCAGGAAGAACAAAAAAAATAAAGAAAAAAAACCCTTGTTTTACACACAGAAAAAGAAAGCAACAAATCTATGACCATGTCAAATCTCTTCAGTGTAAGTATGTCATTTTTATAGGCTGGAATCCAGTAGAAGACATCCAATATTTGGGGTTTGATCAATACAAAGTTAAAACCCAAAAATGTCTATATAATGAGCTTCATAACATTAGAGTATTGTAACTAGAAGTAAAAGTCTCAGATATAGCAATAAAAATCTTCATGACCGTAAAAACATGGAGCTTGAGAGAAAGATGGTCATTTTAAGTAGAAAAAAAACCACAAAGTAGACTTTTGATTAGAAGTAGCAAAGATACATAATCTTTAGAAGAAAGTTGCACATTTTCATAGTAAACTCCAAATTCTTTAGAAACCCTAGCAAGGGTGGCAGTTTTGAGTCCAGAATGTTCTAACACTCACTGATTAACCTAGACCAGGGTTTGGTAAATTCAAATAGAAATGCAATTATCTCTATTATAAACGAACTAAAATAATGTCACCCAAGCACAAAATGAAGTATATTCGCTATTGATACATGCTCTAATGATGCAAAGGCATTCAAGAAACATTCAATCTTCTAGGATCGTGTCGATCCATTCACATTTCTTCTTACAAACAATATGTTAGTTGTTTTGTTTTTCAAGAGAGGATATTGAAGGGGTGGGATGCTCTAGAATTTGTGGTGGTTTGTGGAGATCAAAAGTAGGATCAATCAAAGACAATGGAAGTTGGTGAGAGAGAAAGGCTCTTGCTAATGTTTGGTGGTCCAAAATCAGAATGTTGCTTATGGGTATGTTTTTTCGATCATAATGCCTATTATGAGGGTAATTGGGTATTCAAATGTAGACTCTCCTAGCCTAGGAGACATTTGTAGGATGTTTGATATCATGTTTGATAAAATGAAGCAAGCAATTCATAGCAAAGATCTTGAACTGCAATTCTATGACGTGCATATCAGGCCTGCTATCAAAAAAACATGGAACACAGTCCTCTTCATATGGTTGTCTATGCTCTTAATCCCAAGTTGTACACACATGGAGTTGTCAAATTCTTCATATTAAATTTGATGAGGTGATTAAAAGGTTTACAAATACCCTTCAAAATATGTGTACCAATGAGGAGGCATCCATACTATGTGAGTGGTGTCTTCAAAGTTTTGTTCTTCAAGCTCATAAATTTACCAAACTAGAGGCTAGGATGGACAAATACACCATTGAAAAAAAAAAAGAACCCATGTTGAAAATTTCATGGGAAGGACACACTAAAGTTGAATCAACTTGTTATATCTCCTCATAGATTTATAGTTCCTTTGTTGTAGCAAGGAACCAGTTTACCTATGATTTCAAATACTCAATCAAGAAGAATGAACTTACATCTAAATGAGAAAAAAATGTAGTATAAATTCATAGTTGTTTTGCACTTTAAGATCAACAAACTATTGAGCATTGAACCTAAATGTAAGTGGATTAGTGAGGAAGAGGTGTGATGCAAAGGGGGTATCGTGGACCCAATCCAACTCTATAGGGAACTTGATTGTTCCTTGTTTGTTTTGTAACAACACGTAATAACTCTAAAAAAAGGATCACATATGGACCCAAACCCACACTCCTTATCTTAGGACCTATTAATGTTCTTCTCCTTCACCTAGATCCACCATCTGTCTACAATTTATCACCTTCCCCAATTCTGATCATGATTCGATCATGTCAGCATTCTTATTGCCCATAACCCATATTGACAACTATCACTTTATCCTATCGGCATTAGAAAAAATCACTTACATATGTTCATTTTCTATTTGGTTCCCCCTTCACCCTCCAATGGAAAACAATCTAACAATATCCAGAGGCTTTTCCCACACCCATTCCAATCCTTTATTTACTATACATCAACATTCAAATGAAACAACACAAGTATTATACCTTGTTGTCCAACTATGATAGTTTACTCCACTCTGCAACTTCCTTTACTCGATCCCCTCCTTTGAGTTCTATCTCCTCTTAGAGACTTTTAACACTTCAAACACCTTCTCCTCACACTCCCCTCATAGCCTTCAAGACCATCCTTTAACTACCAACTCATGGACAAAGCCCTATTGCAAGTTCACTCTGTAAAAACCCTTCTTATGATAGAGCGCAACCTCCTTATATTGATCAAATGCACATGCAAACATGAGCAAGTTGTGTTAGCATGAATGTTTAATATGTCCTATAGGGGAGTATTCTAGCATTAATGGAGCAGTCACATATTGCATTCATGACTATGTTTGTCATTGATGTCAACATACTATACTGAAGATTACCAAAGTAGCAGACAGAGTTTGAATTAGCGCACATAGAGAATTGCATATGAGGTTATATGGAGCTGAGGACATGTTTCTTATAGTGTCCTGATATCATGGTTAAGAGCATGTACGAAAATTCAAGTATTTGCATCAACTATAAGTGATCTAGTGAAAATTATTTTTTGACAGAGTTCCTAAGAAGCGGTTCATGATAATCAGATTATATCTCCTAACGGGGATAAAATATGGACAAGCAAAGTTATACAGAGGTTGAAGACGTTATGAAGGTGACCTGGATAAGTTAGCGTAGTCAGAGGTTGCACATGTGAAGATTTATTAAGTTTGTGAGCCGACAATTTTGTGTAATTATGGAAATATTATGTAACGTGTAATGTTTTATATTTTGTAATTGGTGAAACCTAATTGGCTGACTCAATTATGAAATATTGAGTGTGATATAAAGGAAGGATTGTTTTCCTTGATTATAAAAAAGTGGGAGTGAAAAAAAAACAAATTTTGAAGTGTGAATTGATGCGAGTAAGCGATCTAAGGGATTGTTATGTGATGCGAAGTGAGCAGATTTGGTGTTGAGATCTGGAGAAGCATTTGGTGTGGTTTAGGCATGGTCAAAGGAGAGAAGAGAAGTTGTTGAGATTAGTTATATTTGGTATTATTCTATTTGGATAATACTGAGATCATTTGGACAGTATGTTCTATGATCTTGCCCTTTAAGCTATTTGGACAGTGGGTCCTTTTGTCTTACTTAATTCCTAACAAGGTTGGAATCTCCTCACAAGGATTCAAAGTCTCCTAACATGGACTGATATGTACTGAATGTATTTCATAGACTCCTAGCAAGGTCCATCCTCTCACAAGTAATTTTCATATTAGTACATCTTTTTGTGGGTACCATCCCCACCGAGGTTTACTCTCTGATCAAGAGGTTCCCTAGTTAACAAATCTAATGTCATTTTGTATGGTTATCTTTTTATGGTTGTTATTTATGTTGATCACATGTTTCAAATATAAGGTTGATAAAAGTTGTTTTAATCTAATAATTGATTCACCCCCCCCCCCTCTCGTTTATCTTGGTGGAATTTACTTTCTAACAATTGGTATCAAACAATCAGGTCCTTGAAGGAAAAGCTTAACAGCTTAAGGAGATCCATGGTGAGTCATTTCAAAAATGAAAGTCCTAAGTTTGATGGAGTTAACTATGACGGCTAGAAATAGAAGATGAAGACACATCTGCAATGTTTAGGGCCAGGATATTGGCTGATCACAAAGAATGAGAAAACTATCATTGAAGAAGAAAAGATTAAGGATTGCACTAAAAAAGAAAGAGACCTATTCATGTGTAACATACTTGCTAGAGAAGCACTTTTGTCAGCTCTTCATGAAAATGAATACAGTTAGGTAAAAACTTTAAAGACATCTCATGAAACTTGGTTAGCTTTGGAATTTACTTTTGAAGGTGATAAACATGCTAAGAGAATAATATTACAAAATGGGATATGTTTATTTCAAGAGGCTAAAATGATGGAAGATGAATATGTTAGAAGCTATATTGGTAGAATATCAAAGATTGTTGCAGGTATCCAAGCTTCTGAAGGAAATAAGGATGAAGATGTAATCATATGGAAGATATTGAAAATCCTAACTCCAACATTTAAGCAGACAACGTAGATGATTGAACAAGTCATACCTTGTAATAAAACGTTTAATAGAGAGACTCTTCTTGGAAGATTAGAAGCATCAGAGATAAGTCTAAAACAATATGGAGATTTGCTTAGGATTGAGATTGCCTTCAGCGCACTTAGTGTTCGCCCTACTTTGTCAAGGAGTGTCAGTGTCAGTGGAGATTATGCTAGTAGCAACAAATCTAAATCTGAAGAAGACAGGAAGATTAAAGAAGGAATTGCATTGCTTGTGAAAAGAGAACCAGAAGGTAATAAAATCTTTAAATGTTGGACTTGTCAGGAATATGGTCATTTTGCTTCTAAATGTCCTAAGAGAGTGAAGAAATATAAGAAGAACTTTAAGCCTAGAAGACCTAAAGAATGTTATTATGCTAATGATGAATAATTTGAAGCTAGTATTGAGAAATTCTTAAGTGAGAGTGATAATGAAAGTGATGATATAGGATTTGTTGCAATAAAAGAAGAAAATTATGGAACATAAGTCAAAGAAGAAAAATCTTTGGTGTCGCAAGTTTAAAAGAAAATTGATTGGATCATAGATAGTGATTTTTCACATCATATGACTGGTGATATGAATAAGTTTGTCAAGTTTAACAACTATGATGGAGGATTAGAGTTGGGAACAATGCACCTTGCCGCATAAAAGGAATGAGATCTATTACTCTTGATGGAAAGACTAAGACTGATGATGTTTACTTTGTGGATGGATTAAAACATAACCTTTTAAGTGTTGGACAGTTAGTTGATAATGGATATCAGGTTTGGTTTACTGAAAAGACTTATATGATCAAGGATAAGAATGGTAAGATGATTGGAATAGGAGAAAGAACCAGAGGTAATGTATTTCAGTTGAATCATACTGAGATGACATGTTTGATTGCTAAAGTTGATGATAGTTTGTTATGGCACAAAAGGTTTTGTCACATAAACTTTGATAACATTGTAAAAGCAATCACTACATTTGCAGTAAGATATTTGCCTAAAATTGTGAAACCTACTAACATGGTGTGCAAGGAATGTGTTAAGGAAAAATAGAAGAGAAGTTATTTTCCTAGCAAGAAGTTCACCGCAACAGCAAAATTGGAGATTGTTCATACAGATCTGAGTGGTCCTACAAGAACAATAGGATTCTATGGTGAAAGGTATTTTATGATTCTTGTTGATTACTTTACTAGGATGATGTGGGTAGCATTTCTTAAAGAAAAGTCAGAAGCATTTGAAAAGTTTAGATTACTTAAGAATAGAATTGAGAATGAATCAGGAATGCATATTAAATGTTTAAGATCTAGTAGAGGTGCATAATTTACTTGAAATGAATTTAATACTTTTTGTGAAGTGAATGACATTAAGAGACAACTTTCAACCCCTAAAACACTTGAGCAAAATGGTATTGCTGAAAGAAGAAACAGATCGATAATTGAGGCAACAAGAGCTATGTTGTTTGAGAATGATGTAGCAAAGATATTTTAGAGAGAAGCAATAAACACAACAATATATACAATAAATAGAGTGTAGATCAGAGCAGACACATACTAGACTCCTTATAAATTATGGTTTGGACATGCACCATCAGTAAAATACTTTAGAATCTTTGGAATTAAGTGTTACATTAAGAGAGATGATGACATTGGTAAGTTTGATCTGAGAAGTGATGAAGGTATGTTCCTTGGTTATTCATTGAAAAGCAAAGCTTATAGATGTTTTAATAAGATAACTAAGACTATTGTTGAGAGCACAAATGTTAAAGTGGATGAAAAGTTTAGAATTTAGGAAAGAGTACTTGATTATGATTCAGACGAGGAAACCTATCCTAAGACTAATCAAGAAAATGTTGAGTTGTTTTATGAAACTAACATTGATTTGTAAAATGAGACTCGTGATGAAAAACAAAGAGAAGAACCAAGATCTGAACCTAGAATTGAAGAAAGAGTTGAAACAGTAACACCTAATAAGAACTTGATAAGGAATCACCATGTTCATCAGATTATTGGGAGCAAAGACAAAGGAGTTATGACAAGAAATAAGGTTCATGAAAAATTATGTTTGATTTCTCAAATTGAACCTAAAACTACTGGTGAAGCTTGTAAAGATGATAATTGGATTCAAGAAATGAAGGAAGAATTGGATCAGATTGAGAAAAATAACACTTGGGAATTGGTTCCTAGACCTAAGGAAAAAAATGTTATTGTAACTAAATGGGTTTTTAGAAACAAGATGAATGAAAAAGGTGAAGTTGTAAGAAACAAAGCAAGACTGGTTTGTAAAGGATACTCACAGCAAGAAGGTATAGATTATGAAGAAACATTTGCACCTGTTGCAAGAATTGAAGCAGTGAGGATGTTTTTGGCCTATGCAGCCTATAAGAAATTCTAAGTGTATCAGATGGACATGAAGTCACCATTTATGAATGGTGAATTAGAAGAAGAATTCTACATTGAGCAGCCTAATGATTTTCCTTTGACTCAAGAAGGAGATATGGCTTGCAAGTTTATCAAAGCACTATATGGACTAAAGCAAGCACCTAGAACCTGGTATGCAAGGTTCAATAAATATTTGGCAAAATTGGGATTTACTAGAGGTACTGTAGACAGTAACTTATATCTAAAAGAAATAGAGAATGGTCTATTGATTGTTGTTATTTTTGTGGATGATATAATATTTGGAGGAGAACATGATGCAAGTGATAAATTTGCTGATGAAATGAAGAAGGAATTTGAGATGAGAATGATTGGAGAAATGAAATTTTTCTTAGGTTTGCAAATTGTGTAGAACAATGATGGTATTTTCTTATCTCAAACTAAGTATTTGAAAGAATTATTGCAGAGATTTGGTTTGGAAAATAGCAAGCATGTTGGTACACCTTTGGTAACTGGTCATAAGTTATCTACCAAATATGAGACTCCTACAATTGAACAAAGGAAGTATAGATCTATGATTGGAGGTTTGCAATATCTAACTCACACAAGATTAGATATAGAAAATGCAGTTGGAATTGTTGTGAGATTTCAAACTGATCCTAAGGAATCACATTATGCAGCACTAAAGAGGATATTCAGATATTTGAAAGGTACAACTAATTTTGGGATGTGGCATGACAAATCAAATGACTTTACCCTATGTGCATATACAGATGCGGATTGGGGAGGTAGTGTGGATGATAAAAAGAGTACAAGTGGTGGAGCATTTTTTCTTTGAGGAAGATTGGTTTCTTTCTAGAGCAAGAAACAAAATTATATCTCACAAAGTACAAAAAAAGTAGAGTATGTAGTAGCAACAAATAATTGTAATTGGATAATATGGATGAAACAAATGTTGAAGGATATTGGAATTAATTTTAATGAACTTGTTATCATACATTGTGATAACACAAGTACAATAAGTATGTCTAAGAATCATGTGTTACATGCAAAAACAAAACACATAGAGATAAAGTATCATGTTGTAAGAGAAAAAGTTACAGAGAAGGAAGTCAAACTTAAGTATATCAGCACAAAGGAGCAGATAGTAGATATCTTTAAAAAGCCTTTACCTAAAGATACATTTGAGTATTTGAGAGGTATGCTTGGGGTTATGCCCCAACCTCCTTTTGAGTAGTGATGCAGAAAGTTGCATCAGTCTAGTGGTACAAAGCACTATTTTTCTGGATTGTATGTTGATGCTTCCTCTATCGGGGAGTATCTGAGTTTTGAGATAAGTCATGAAGGACTCTTGGTAAAAAGTATTTTCAAATAGTGTCTTTGGATAGTTGAGTTGGTTAAAAAATTTTGAGCAGTAAGATTGTTCTGACATAATGATGCCTTTGTCATTGATGTCAATGGGGGAGAATAATACATGAAAAACATCTCCTATGATTGATGAAGATGGTTTGAATGATTGATGAAGAGGATTTGAAAAGTCAAGACAATAGCATCAGAGTTACATTTTGGTATTCATGGAACTTGGATGTTTTTCATCTATGTTGCCATTAATTTCAGAGGGGGATATTATTATCATGAATGTTGAATATGTCCTATGGGGGAGTATTCTAGCATTACTGGAGCAATCACATGTTGCAATCATGACTATGTTTGTCATTGATGTCAACATACTATACTAAAGATTAGCAGAGTAGTAGACAGAGTTTGAATTAGCGCACATAGAGAATTGTAGATGAGGTTATGCGGAGTTGAGGACATGTTTCTTATAGTGTCTCGATATCATGGTTAAGAGCGCATATGGAAATTCAAGTATTTGCGTTAGCTATAAGTGATCTAGTGGAAATTGTATAGAATACAAAGTTCCTAAGAAGCGGTTTGTGATAATCGGATTATATCTCCTAATAGGGATAGAATCTGGACAAGTGAAGTTATACAAAGTTTGAAGACACTATGAAGGTGACATTGATAAGTCAGCGTATTCAAAGGTTGCATGTGTGAAGATTTATTAAGTTTGTGAGCTGATAATTTTGTATAATTATGGAAATATTATGTAACATGTAATGTTTTACATTTTGTAATTGGTGAAGCCTAATTGGACAACTCAATTATGAAATATTGAGTGCAGTATAAAGGAAGGATTGTTTTCCTTGATTATAAAAAAGTGGGAGTGAAAAAAAACAAGTTGTGAAGTGTGAACTGATGCAAGTAAGTGATCTAAGGGATTGTTATGTGATGCAAAATGAGCAAATCTGGTGTTGAGATCTGGAGAAGCATTTGGTGAGGTTTAGGCACAGTTAGAGGAGAGAAGAGAAGTTGTTTAGATCAATTATATTTGGTATTATTATGTTTGGATAATACTGAGATCATTTGGATAGTGTGTTCGATGATCTTGCCCTTGAAGTTGTTTGGACAGTGGGTCCTTTTGTCTTCCTTAACTCCTAATAGGATTGGAGTCTCCTCACAGGGATTTAAAGTCTCCTAATAGGGACTGGTGTGTACTGAATGTATTTTATAGACTCCTAATAGGGTCCATCATCTCACAAGGAATTTTCATATTAGTACATCTTTTTGTGGGTACCATCCCCACCGTGGTTTACTCTCTGATCAAGAGGTTCCCTAGTTAAAAATATTGTGTCATTGTGTATGGTTATCTTTTTATGGTTGTTGTTTATGTTGATCACATGTTTCCGATATAAGGTTGATAAAAGTTTTTTTAATCAGATAATTGATTCACCCCCCCTCTCAGTTATCTTGGTGGATTTTACTTTCTAACAAGTTGTTGGTACAATTAGTATACACCATCCTCTTCACCACTACCCAAATGAGAGGCTTATTCAACATGGACTATGCAATATATCACATTTTGAATACTCTCGAGATAACCTAATCAAGTGTTTACCAATAAATATTCAAATGAAGATAACTATTTTGCTTCTCTATCAAATCAACTACTTCCAGGTTCACATCATAAAGGATTCGATGCTTCAAAATGTTAACACTATGATTCTTCGAAGGAAACAAGGATCAAAGATAAAACCCATAGTATAAATCTGTCAGCAACTATAAAACATAAATTACAGAATAAGACTCATGCTTTTTTTAGTTTCAAACACCTCTTACATCAGTTATTTCCCATGTCTCGGGCTATGCACCCTCAAATAAACTTATTACAGTCCAAAGGACCGAACAACATCACCCAACCACCTATCTAAACTGACTCATAACTACTTATATCTGATTGCCATAGTTATATGTCTTAATATATATGTTGACATGCTTTTATCTACTTGTTTAACAATTAGAGAGTATGAGGACTGTTGCTAGGTTGAAAACTAAGTTGTCAACTTGACAACTACACACCAACTCATCAAAATTACATGGCTTTAATACTTTACCCTATCAACCCATTAATTTACCTATTAGCGCTTAAGGTCTTATGACCAACTTAGGCACCCTTCCATCACAATGCCCTTATTATGTTATTTTATGACCATATCAATCATATTACATATTTTATTCCCTCTCAAACCTATCCAAACTATAAACCCCACATCCTATTACACAATGACCCTTATAGGGTTATTTGCCTCATCATGGCAACTTTGTATACATAGACCATTCATGACTCCTTTTACATTTGATAGGCACTAATGACCCAAGTTACATTGATTTGAGACCTTTTAGGTTCTTATTGTCTTCATTTGATCAAGGTCATCCAAGTGACCCCCTGGTAGCCTTCCAAGCCCTAGGTGCTCCTGAACCATACTCCCCAATTTTGAAAATTTTCCAAGTTCTCTTGGAAACATGTGCAAAAAAAACATGTTAGAAAAATTTATGCCTCATTTTCACCTTAGGCTTGAATAGGTCTTCATGCTTGACCCTTTTTCTCAATGCTTTCTCCTTCTTCTTTGTATCCCTCATCTTCACCTTAGGTTTTCCCTTTCTTGGTAATGTGACTCCCCCTTGTATCTTGCTTTTTATTAATATCCATCCCATCATTTTTATTATCATAAGGATTGTTGCCCAAACCTACAACCCAAATGCTCCCATCACACCAAGGCATTGTTCCATCTTACCAACTATTTCATACCACAACTTAGGAGCCTTCTCATGGCCCACAAACTCCATTTTAGTCTCTACATGTGAGACCATATCATATTGTTTCATTTTCTCATCTTCTTCCTCATGTCATTCCCTTTGGCATCTCAACTCACCATCTCCCTTCAAGGCTTCATCTTGTGCCTCTTTCTCTCTTACTACTTTAACAACCTTTCTTACTTTTTTCCTCCTTGTCATAGTCCTTTTAACATGCCATCTCACCTTCTTTTTTATAACACCCAACCACCAACTGGTTCTAATCCTCTGCAATCTTGCATCTCTCTCTTCTTCTCTCTTTAACCTTTCATTCTTATCCGCTTCCCAAAGTTTTTCATTCATATCTAGCCATGCTCCATATGCTTCAACATCTCTTCTCAAGTTCTTAATCTCCTCTTTCCTCTCTTTCTCCCTTTCCTTTCTTCTCTCTTCTTCCTCATATCTCTTCTTCTTCCCATATACCAACTCTCTTAACACTTTGAATCCCTCAAGCATTTCCTTCTCTGAATTTTCTAACCCCATGTCAACTATATAGGACTCCCAATAAACATATCCCAGACCTTTTGTTGCTCTGATACCAATATGATGGAGAGGGGGTATGGTGGACCCAATCCAACTCTATAGGGAACTTGATTGTTCCTTGTTTGTTTTGTAACAACACCTAATAACTCTCAACAAAAGGATCACATATGAACCCAAACCCACACTCCTTGTCATAGGACCTATTAATGGTCTTCTCCTTTACCTAGATCCACCATCCCTCTACAACTAGGATATTTTTTTGTACAAATGGCTTTGTATATCCTTACATCTCAGATTAAAATGACTCAAAACATCATATAAATGATCTTGTTACATCAAATACAATTAAATTGAGAAATTTATGATCTTTGACCTCTTGGTACACTTAGGTAATTAGGTGCTCTCCACTAATAGATCATAGGACAAATCTTATACGATACCTTGGAAATTATTTTTAGGTAGAAATGGTAGGATACCATTTTTTAGTTCTAAAACCTCTTTATCTAAATGGGATCAATTTTTGTTATGTTCAATTGAATTAGGGGTGTAGAGGTGCTTTGCATTATTTGGGTATACCACATAATTGAGTGTTATATTGGATTGAGGCAAAGCAACCTCTGCACCACTAGTTCCAATGAAGAGAGAAAGGACATTGACCCCATTTGGATAAAGAGGCCTCAACATGGAAAGATGGTATCCTACTATTTGTACTTGAAAATAATTTCTATGATACGATAAGTCCTTCCAATGCATAATGCTCATACATACACAGTTTGACCACCTTTTGACCATCTTAGACCATTCAGGTCCTTAATAGGACAACTAGGACATTTTTGTCACCTTGTCTTACATAGCTTTACGTTTTGATCTAAATGGACTGAAAACACATATGAATGACCTTATTGCATCAAATAGAATCAAATTGATCATATTCCAAGGTGGTTGCTACTTGGGATGTAAGATAATTACTATGTTACTATGTTTAATGTTCAATGGTTTTCTTTCGTTTTGCAATTTTTCTATGTTCAAGTATTTAAATTTGATATATCATACTGAAACATCATTTCATAACTAACATTTCAACTTCTATATAACTAGTTCTAAGAAAACTTTTATACTTGTGATATCATTTTGTGTAGTTTGTGAAGGTTATAGACCGAAGTTTCCATTGCCCGATTTTTTTGATTGTGAAGAAAGACCATGTCAAATAATATAAGTTTTGACCATGGGTCATACTTATGAGACCCATAAAAAGCATTTATAGTATTGAAGTGAATTAATGATGTAAGAAGATAGGTAGGAAAATTTTAGTTTTAATTTCAATTTTTAATTGCATTTTTTTAATGTACTTTATATAATTGTTCTTGTGCAAAAAAGTTTCTTATACACATCTTAATTTTTAAGCTATCACCATAGAAAATAAATGACGAAACTAATTTTAGGTAATTACACAATGAGTGTGTTCGGTAGCCTCAATATTAGTTATCTATCACTTGGAAGAAGTTAAAAAATTTCTTCATCTTTTTAGAAAATTATCTTAGATGTATATGATATCACTGAACCAATAACATATATGAAACCTATCAAATTGTGAATTAGGTTCAAGCTGCCACAGAGAGAATGAGAGGCCAATACAGTCTTGATTTGCGAAATTGAGTGGTATACCCAAATGATGCAAAGAATGTTCTTCTGCACCCTGAATTCTACAGAAGGTTATGTGTATCATTTGGGTTATGCTACTCAATTATGAGTTCCCAAGGATTCTGAATTATGTAAGGGGTGTGCATGTTGGTGAAGTATGAACCTCAACATTTTAGAATCTAAATTTTATGTCTCATCCCCTTCTCTCTATTTTATTTTCTATAGGGGATTATAATTATTTATAGGAAATGAATTAACCTCAACATTCTAGAATCTAAATTTTATGTCTCATTCCCTCCTCTCTTTAAAATATGTTTCTTATTTATATTTTGCTAGGTAAAGTGAGAGGGTTGTCAAGGCCTTGTTGGAAACCTCTTTGTCTCGAGATAAAGGTATTTTTATGATCCATTCCCTTCTTATAATTATTTAGGCCTAATGCCTTATTTTCTTTGGAATTAAAGATAATGCATTGTAACTTTTAGTGCAGTGTATATGCATCTTCCATGTCTTCCCTGAAGTATCCAATAATTAGATTAGTAGCTATAATAGCTAAGGTTGTTCCAGAAGGAGATGCTAAGAAATTAATTGCTTATGTATGAGATAATAATAAGGTATGAGGAATCCACCTATACTATGATATTCTAAATGTATAATTAACTAGTAAAATTTCATTATGTTTCATGGCTTGTATTGAGATATTCTTTAATGTGGAATTAACTAGTAAAATATACTTATGTTTCATGGGACCATTTCAATGCTAGTGTCTTATGTCCCTCCATGGGATCATCACCTTATATATATGATGGTGACCTCATAGGGGCCTCGAATCCCATGATTAATTGATGAGCTTAAGAGGATTTTCTTTGTAAAGCTATACTTTTGTTTATGGTGTCTTTCTTAGCCTAGCTCTTATTCATTTGTAATATGTTTTTCAAATTATTTCCTTAATCTCACCACTCTTATTGATGAGAGGAGTAATGTTCATTTTACTCTAGTGAATTCAACTCTTTCTCAAGTATCAAGCTAATGATGAAACCAGCCTAAAATGTGGCTGGGACCCAATTGTTGCAGACTTACTCTAAATAATTGTTACTAATAAGTTAGACTTTGAAATTGGCATTATGTGTATCTGCAAAAAACCTCAAAGTACCCATCCCCGAGACATCGCTGCACTGGGTAGTTGGAGTACCCAAGTACTATGTTAGTATGTTGAATGTTAACTAGTTTTGGTTCATTTTACAATTTTTCTATTCACGTATTTTAATTTGGTATATTATACTGAAACATCATTTCATGACTAACATTTCAACTTCTATATAACTAGTTTTAAGAATACTTTTCATACTTGCAATATTATTTTGTGTAGTTTGTGAGGGTTATAGACTAAAGTTTCCATAGTTTGATTTTTTTGCCTATGAAGAAAGGCCAAGTTAGATAATATTAGTGAAGAACAAATTAAGGAGACAATTTCTAGATTATGGTCTAACTTGAAAACAAAAGGTGATGGAAAATGTTATTATCCCTACAAAATTTGTAAGGGCTTAAAGACTAGAAGACTTATTATCAAAATAGCTAAGAATCAATGTAGGTAGCATGGTCACATTGAAGGTGACATGATTATCATCCATTGGTAAGATGTTCATTATATCATTTTAATAATTTATATACATAATAAATCACTTGATGATGAGTCATGATCATGGTTTATTTATGTTGATCATTTTTATATAGGTCGAGCACCCTAGGGCACATGATATGGACCATCTCAACTCAAAGAATATGGTTTTTGAAGTGGAGGAACATGGAGGTGTGAATATCGAAGGTGAAGATAATGATCCCATGGAAGATGATGATCATGCACCAAAAAATACAATTGAAGATGATGGTACAAATACATTGATCCATGACACATTTAGTACTGGCACAGATGATCATGATGATCAAGATGACCTTGATGTTGTTTATGATATACATCTACTTGAGAATGCATACAAGGCCCTTTAAAAATGCTCCCAAACAACTCTTCTCTTCATTGTATTGTTGTTGGTGAACTTGAAGGTTATGAATGGTTTATCCAACATAACAATATCATGTATGTTAAGGTATGTGATATATGTAAGTCTAGTTAATAAAGGGTGAATCATGTACGATTAATATTCTTTATATTAACAAATTATTATTTTTGTTGTAGATTGATAGGTAATTTTTTCTTACCACCATCAAATATTCTACCTCACTCATACTGAGAATTTTCTTCCATTATGAAAGATATTGGAATGGAATATCAAGCAACAGATGCTTGTCCCAATGATCATATTATATATCATAAACAACATGAATTTGTAATAGAATACCATGAATGTCATACATGTAGATATCAAATAAATCAAATAACAAAAAAGGTGCCTCACAAGGTTCTTCATTATATTCTCATTATTCCATGTATGCAATGATTATTTAGGTGCACTAGCTTGGCACAATTTATGGATCACCATGCACGTAATAGAAGTCGAGATGACATTATTTGAATGTCTACAGATGGTTCAACATTTATGGATATAGAGGAAAAGTGGCCACACTTTAAAGAAGAACCTCATAATCTCAGGCTTTCATTGGTAGCAGACGATGTCAATCCATTTGGAGAGATGAGATGTGTTTACTCGGTGTGGCCTATTTTTGTTATCAACAATAACATTCCTCCATGGATGTCAATAAAAAGAGAGCACATAATATTGGTAATGATTATTGCAGGTATTTTATTATTTAATAGTCATCTACATTTAATTATAAATATTGTAGTAAAATAGTAAAAAATAATTATGTAATATTTTTGTTCATTCATCTAGGTAAGTACCAAGTTAAAGATATGAATGTATATATTGAGCCTCTTATTGATGAGTTACTAGAGTTATGGAATAGTGTCACTATGTATGACGTCTCTAGACCAATAAGAAAAAGACAATTTCAATTTCATGCAATACTTGTATGGACAATACATTATGCCCTAGGGCTGCCACATTTTTGTGGTATGTTATAGTGTTCAAGTTGTGCATGACAATTATAATTATAAAAATTAACATATTTAATCCAATTATAAATTATCTTGTAGGTCTTCAAATAAAGGGAAAATTTTCATGTCCAGTTTGTGGTCCAAAGATGAAATCTTGTCATTCAAAAAGTTTAGGAAAGCAAGTGTTTGATGAGTATAGGCATTTCCTCCACATAAATCATAAGTATCAAAATATTAAAAAACATCTTTTCAATGAGAAATAGGAGACTACATCAAAGCCATGAAGAATGACACCTCACCTGTGGAAGTTGGAATATAATAGAATTAATCTTCAAGGTAATGTCATTCCATCTAATGGTTTATGTTTGGAAATTATAGTTTTCTATTTTGATTTATTTACTGATGATGTAATTGATGATTTTGAAGGTAGTCAAAGCAGTAATGACCACCTTCCAAAGGGACTAAAAAGTTATCCTAGACAATTTAGTAGGTTTCCCTACTATAAACAACTACAAATTATGCATTTGTTTGATACTATGCATATTGGAAATAATATAACAAAAAATATTATGGAAAATATTGGATGGAAGGCATGACAAAGAAAAAATTGTCAAAATTTGTAGTGACGTTCATGAATCCAATCATGCAATGAAAATTTTCATTCAATCAAATAGAAATGAAAACCGAATTAATATAAGTGCCCTTCCTTAGTTATTAACAGAGTAGAAAAGCAATGCTATAAAAGAAGTTATACCAAAAAAATATTTTCCCATAGGATTTGTTGTGAACATAAACAATCTCATATCAAAGAAAAGTGAATTTGGTCTAGGTGTGAAAACACATGATTGACATACCTTCATTAAGATAATTCACATTCTTCATTATTTACTATATATTTGTAAACCACATTTACTTTTCATTGTATTATGCTAGAAAACAATAAAAAGATAATTTTATAATTGTTACACTACGTTCTACATTTATCTCTCCTAGACCACCTCGACAATAATGTCAAGCAAGTCATATATGATCTTGGAAAATACATGAGTTAAGTAGTGATATTTTTTCAATTTCTTGTATAGATATTATATTTGCAATTGTTTTACTTGTTATGTAATATATTATATATTATATTGTAAAGTCTCGTTTACATATTTTTACATCTTAAATCTCTTGTAGGTGGTTTTCATCTAAAGAAATGCATAAAGAAGATATAAAATATTCTAAGAGAAAAATTCCTTATCTAATATGTGAAATGAAAAAGTGTCTACCTTCAACTTTTTGCAATGCACAAGAACACTATCTCATACACCAAGTTGAGGAGATTGAATTGTGTGGACCTGTACACACTAGGTCAATATGGATGGTTGAGAGACACTTGAAATTTTTGAAAGATTTAGTTCAAAAAAGAGCATGTCCTGAGGATTTTATGGTGGAGGGATATATGGTATACCAGACTATGTTGTACATTACTGAATATCTTCCTAAGTTTGTAGCAAACATCCATGTAGATCGCATTTGGGATCCCAACCCCATTAACAAATTTGAAGGGGATTACTTGATGAGGAAAGATAGACTGAGGAAAGTGAGAGGTAATTATAAGATGTTATTGTGGTTAATTAATTCTTAATCTTTAAAATAAATTGGTTGTAAGTCATCTATTTATTTTTTGTACAGTTGGTCGAGAGTGGGATGCACTATATTTGTATATTACAAATAATTTTGATTGGATGATGGTATGGATTGAACAATGTCAACATTATGGTCACACATTAACATGGGAAGGTGTGGCTTCATTGGTTAAATAAGATCATCGTAATGGAGATTCTAATGTTATGCAAAGGGAAATGGATTTAGCATATGGTTTAAGAGATAAACATGTACGTATAAATTTATTAATCACCCATATGTTTATCAACTCACAATGCAATAATTTTTATAGTTTTGACATAATGTAGGTCAAACACCACAACGTTGTGTGTTGCAATGGTCATAAATTTCACGTCAAAAAGTTGGATGACACGAAGAAAAGTTATGATTCTGGGATAACTGAAATCTTTGAGGTGAAGTCATATATGATCTTGGAAAATACATGAGTTAAGTAGTGATATTTTTTCAATTTCTTGTATAGATATTATATTTGCAATTTTTTTACTTGTTATGTAATATATTATATATTATATTGTAAAGTCTCGTTTACATATTTTTACATCTTAAATCTCTTGTAGGTGGTTTTCATCTAAAGAAATGCATAAAGAAGATATAAAATATTGTAAGAGAAAAATTCCTTATCTAATATGTGAAATGAAAAAGTGTCTACCTTCAACTTTTTGCAACGCACAAGAACACTATCTCATACACCAAGTTGAGGAGATTGAATTATGTGGAGCTGTACACACTAGGTCAATATGGATGGTTGAGAGACACTTGAAATTTTTGAAGGATTTAGTTCAAAAAAGAGCATGTCCTGAGGATTTTATGGTGGAGGGATATATGGTATACCAGACTATGTTGTACATTACTGAATATCTTCCTAAGTTTGTAGCAAACATCCATGTAGATCGCATTTGGGATCCCAACCCCATTAACAAATTTGAAGAGGATTACTTGATGAGGAAAGATAGATTGAGAAAAGTGAGAGGTAATTATAAGATGTTATTGTGGTTAATTAATTCTTAATCTTTAAAATAAATTGGTTGTAATTCATCTATTTATTTTTTGTACAGTTGGTCGAGAGTGGGATGCACTATATTTTTATATTACAAACAATTTTGATTGGATGATGGTATGGATTGAACAATGTCAACATTATGGTCACACATTAACATGGGAAGGTGTGGCTTCATTGGTTAAATAAGATCATCGTAATGGAGATTCTAATGTTATGAAAAGGGAAATGGATTTAGCATATGGTTTAAGAGATAAACATGTACGTATAAATTTATTAATCACCCATATGTTTATCAACTCACAATGCAATAATTTTTATAGTTTTGACATAATGTAGGTCAAACACCACAACGTTGTGTGTTGCAATGGTCATAAATTTCACGTCAAAAAGCTGGATGACACGAAGAAAAGTTATGATTCTGGGATAACTGAAGTCTTTGAGGTGACTAATATTTCATCTAGAAATGACATACATCCTCAAGAGTCTCAAAATTGATACCATGACATTTTGGATGGTATACTTGAGTGTGACTTTAATTCCTTCAAATTAGTTCTATTCGTCGTCAAATGGTATAGGCTACGACTGAATGAAAATTATCCTGATATAATTGTTATTGAACATGATAATAGATTTGCAATGGTTAATACAAGGTCATTTCAGCTAGTTGGGGATGAGCCCTATGTTCTTTCAAGCCAATGCGAGTAGGTATTTTACTCAGAGGTTCCACATAAAATAGGTTGGTCATTTTTTTTTAGACATGATCTAAGAGGAAGGCCAATAAAGTATAATGCGAAGGAAGAAGAGGATACTGAAGAAGTAGAAGATGATGTAGATGATGATCATGATTGACAGTTAGTCAATAATTTTTTTGACGAAAATGTTCATGAAGAAGAAGAAGAAGATGATGATGATGATGATGTTGATGGTGATGGTGATGGTGATGGTGATGGTGATGGTGATGGTGATGGTGATGACGATGGTCATGGTGATGATAATGGTGGTGGTGGTGATGATGATGATGATGACGACGACGACGACGATGATGACAACAAAGAAGACGATGATGATGATGATGACGATGATGATGATGACGATGATGACAATGATGATGATTATGACAAGGATGACGATGATGATGACAATGATGATGATGATGATGATGACGACGATGATGATGATCATGATCATTATGAGTTGGATGAAGAAGAAGATCAATGACATAAATAAAATGTATGAGGTTGTTAGAATGATTTTAGAATAACTGAGGAGGGGGGTGAATTAGTTATCTTCAAGTCCAGATGTACTAATTCAACTTTATATCTCTTCAAAAAACTTAGATCTAATCAACAATTCACTCGATCTTTATAGCATATACCAGTAACATAAAACTTGCATTCCACTATCCAAAAGTAATCAACTTGCAGAATATAAAACTTTCAACAATATTCACATCAAATAAAATTCACACAAGTATAACACCAGGATTTAACGTGGAAACCCAATTTGGGAAAAAACACCATTAACATGCTACTAATTTTCACTCTTCTAAAGTGAGCTTTGTGAGAAGCCAACCCTGTTAAAGGTTTACAACACACACTATTAGGTGTGATCCTGTTAAAGGATTTAATCACCCTGTTAAGAGTGGCCTGGTTAGAGGGCTTAAGAACATTCCATTAGAATGTCACCTTGATTAAAGGGTTTATAAAATGACTATTAAGTCAACCTTGATTAAAGGATTTTTGACTGATACAATGGTTAGAAAGTAATAGTAAGTTCTGATCTAAAATATACAACTCACTTTGCAAATACATATCTAATGCACTCATATGTTGATTTACTGATTGACCTTCATTACCATCTCCATATTTGATCTACTCAGAAATCTCTTCAATCAATCCCCACAACTCTGTTCATCTTTTCATAGCTTCTCCTTAGCGTTCTTCTTATATTCATCAGTCAATAATATCAACCTTTTCCACACTCTTCTTAACCCATAATTAGGTCATCCTTATACCTCCTTGATCAGGTAGATTAATCTTTTGTTGCTTAATCTCTTCCGTAGATCTTAGGTTTAGATCAGATTCATCAAATCCTTCCATCATTTTATTCTCCTCCTTTTCCTTCTAGATACATCTCTAAGCTTTTCCTTGAATCCATAAGAAAATGGTTTAAAATGCATTAAATGCTCCATATCATTCTTTAATAATTTCAACATGTTTTACATATCCCAAGAATTTAACTATGTCGAATGGGATTCTCAATTCTTTCACAAACTGTAAATTACTGACACTCAGTCAATATTATGTTCATCTCCTCGATCATCGCTCGATATCTCGATCATCGCTAAAACTTTTCTTCTCGACAAATATTGTCTTCACTCAGTTAATTATCTATTGCTCGGCAATTATTGATGCTCGGTCAACGCTAAATTTTCTCAACTTATACTGGCGCTCGGTCAACACTAGCATCACTCGGCTTAAACTAAATTTCTTCACTTTTGCTCAGTTAAGCTTATGCTTCAAGTCAATTGACTTCTTTACTTAGTGTAACAGATAAACAACACATTACCTTGTCAATGTTCCAACTAATCAAGTACCCATTGAAGTGTCACATAACTCAACCTTTCCTTAGGTCCTCTTGTTATCTCCTCTTTTCAAATCCTCTTCATCAATCAAAAGATATGGTACTCTACTAGATAGAAACTATCTTACCAATTAAGGTTTGACATCAATGACAATATAACAATTATTTCAATTATATTTTACAACAATCTCCCTCTTTGGCATTGATGGCAACACCACATGTTATACCATATAATCCAAAAAATATGCAATGAAACAACTTTTGTCAATTCTCTTTGTGTATCAGATCTTCATTAATATCCTTAGCTTCATTCTGATCTCCAGCCAAGT
This sequence comes from Chamaecyparis obtusa, assembly GCA_027943335.1. NCBI lineage: Eukaryota > Viridiplantae > Streptophyta > Pinopsida > Cupressales > Cupressaceae > Chamaecyparis > Chamaecyparis obtusa. The sequence goes on along the minus strand of BSBK01001242.1, from coordinate 785,946 downwards.
ATCAGCTCCCTCTTGGATATATTTTGCTTCATATGTCCATCTTTACTTAATCTTTCCCTTTTTTCTTATTCAATCTCTCTCTCAAGATTTCTCTTGACAACTCCTTCAGAATCTCTTCTACAATTTTCTACTGAATCTCTCCCTCTTTGACAACAATGCCAAAGACATTCATCTTCACCATGTAGATATCTTCATGTCAGTTCTCTAAATTTTATTACTCCCTCTGTCATCTTGCTTATGACCGATCAACATCTTTTTCTTTACTTCTCACAACTTTAGGCAACTCCTAAAGTGTGACCTCTTCTGCATCAATTTGTCAGATATTCTGATTATCACATTTGGTATAGTGCTCCTATATGTTATTAGGTAGCCTCAATTAGGGGAATCACCCCTAATTTACCTCTAATATATTCATGAGCATCTTTAGGTAATGCTTTGGTGAATATATCTGCTAATCGTTCCTTTGTATTCACATATTCCAATATCACTTCTTTGTCTTGAAGTAGCTCTCTCAAGTAATGATACTTGATAGCAATATGCTTAGTCTTAGTGTGCATTACATGATTCTTTTATATGTTGATAGCACTTATGTTATCACAGAAAATAACAATTGGCTCAATAATTTCCTCCTTCATACCTTTTAACAATTGCTTAATCCATACTAAATTTGAACAATTCACTACTGCTGCTACATATTTAGCTTCTGCTACATATTCAACTTCTGTTGTAGATTGGGAAATGTAGTTTTGTTTCTTTCTTGTCCAAGAGACTAATCTCTTTCCTAGAAAGAATGTGCCACCACTTGTACTCTTTATGTCATCCACATTTCCTGCCCAATCTGCATCAGTGTAAACTTTTAGTTCAAATTTATCATTCTTCTTGTAATACAATCCATAGTCCTATGTTCCTTTTAGATATCTCAATATCCTTTTCACTGCCATCACATGACTCTCTTTAGGATTTGCAAAAAATATTGCAACAATCCCAACTGCTAAGGAAATATCCGGTTTGCTATGGACAACATATTATAGCTTTCCAATCATAGATCTATACAAGGTTTGATTTACTTCATTTGCATCATCATTTTTTGATATTTTTTGTCCAGTAGCCATGGGTGTACTTACTGGTCTAGAATAGTTCATACCAAAAGTTTTTAGTATCTCCTTGACATACTTAGATCGAGTAATATAGATACCTTTCTTCATCTGATAAACTTGCAAACCAACAAAGAATTTGATCTCACCAAACATAGACATTTCAAATTCAGTTTGCATTTCATTTGAAAATGTTTGACATAGGGCATCTTGTCTTTCGAATATAATATTATCAACAAAGATTTTAGCTAACAATATCCCTTTACCTTTTTCAGTCTTCAAATACAAATTGTTGTTGTCATTTGTCCTTACAAATCCAATATTTATCAAATAATTATGCAATCTCTCATACCGTGCTCTAGGGGCTTGATTTAGTCCATATAGTGCCTTATGTAGTTTACAAACCATGTTCTTCTTGCTTGGGTCAAAAAATCCTTCTACTTGTTCAATGTATACTTCTTCTTTTAGTATTCCATTCAGAAATGCAGATTTGACATCCATTTGATACACTTTGAATCCTTTAAAAGCTGCATATGCAAGTAGAGTCCTCACTCTTTCCAATCTTGCAACTAGGGAAAATGTCTCCCCATAGTCAATGCCTTCTTCCTGTGCATATCTATTGCATACCAATCTAGCTTTGTTCCTAGTGACTTCTCCATGTTCATTTAGCTTATTTATGAATACCCATTTTGTCCCAATAACATTCTTATCTTCTAGTCTCGGCACTAGTGTCTAGGTTTTATTTTTTTATATCTGCTCTATTTCTTCATTCATGGCTTGTATCCAATCTTCATTCTCTAAAGCATATTTCACTGTCTTAGGCTCAAATTCACATAATAAGCATGTTTGATCTTTCAACTTACTTCATGTCATGACTCTAGATTCTTTATCTCCAATGATTTGTTTTGGCTTATGATGTCTTCTTACATACTGTACCAATGTAGGTTCAGATTTCCTTTCTACTTGTTCTTGATCTTCAGGTTCATCTTGTAGATTATATGTCTCTTCTTTTGATTGCTCGACAACATCCTCCCGATGCTCGACATTTTCTTGTTGTGGCTCGGCAGGTTCATGTTGTTGCTCGACATTTGGTTTGGGTACATTACTAGCCTCTCCTTCTTCCATATATACAACAGATCTGTAATCTTCGCATTCTTGCTTGCACTCAACTTCATTCTTTTCTATATATTCATCAACTCTAACATTTGCACTTTCCACAATTTTATTACTGTTAGAATTCAAACACTTGTAAGCTTTGCTCTTAGTGGAATATCCTAGGAATATGTCTTCATCACTTTTAGCATCAATTTTTACATTCCTATTATCTCTCAGTATATAAAATTTTCTTCCAAAGACTTTAAATTATTTCACATTAGGTGCATATCCATACCACAACTCAAAAGGTGTAGCATTTGTACCTTTCAATTTGTACCCGGTTCAAGGTATAAACAACTATACTTATAGCTTCTCTCTAGTATTTTTGTGCAACATTATTCTATATCATCAGTGATCCAGCACAATTCATAATTGATCTGTTTCTTCTCTTTGATATACCATTATGTGGAGGTGTCCTAGGTGTAGACATTTGTCTCTTTATTCCTCTAGCATTGTAGAATATATTGAAATCATTTGATATGAACTCTCCTCCTCTGTCAGATCTCAAACATTTCAAGATTTTACATTTTTCTTTCTCAACTTTTGCCAAATACAACTTAAACAACTCAAAGGCATCAAATTTATCTTTTAGAAACATCGCAGTCATCATTCTAGAATAGTCATCAACAAACAAAATGAAATATTTATCACCACAGTAGCTTTGCACACCCCTAGGTCCACAAAGGTCAGTATGAACCAATTCCAAAATATTATCATAAGTATATGTCTTGCTCTTAAAACTAGACTTTGTCATTTTCCCCAATTAACACTGTTTATACATCACATTATCAGGTTTCTTCAATCTAGGCAAACCTCTAACTTTCTTCATCTTAGTGATATTTACCAAATTGTCAAAGTTCACATGGCACAACCTCTTATGTCATAACCATACATCATCAAATTGTGCAAACAAACATGTTTCTTCAGATAGGTCTAGATAGAACAAATTACCTCTAGTTTATTCTCCACTTTCAATTAGTTCACCAGCGACATCAAATATTTTAGCCTTCTTATGATGAAATTCAACTTGGTAACCAGTATTGTTCAACTGTGAAACACTCAAAAAATTATAGTTAAGACCTTCAACCCAATAAGAATTATCACATCTAATCTTATCAGTTAATATTATTGATCCTTTTCCTTTCACAGGACATGGTGCATCATTACCAAACTTAACACTTCTACCTTTGTAATGATTTAGGGTTTCAAACTTAATTTTATCACCAGTCATGTGATGTGAGAAACCACTATCAATAATCCATTTATCACCTTTACTCACATATGAAATAAGTGCAGTTTTATCATCTTCATCAGAATCATCTTTCATAGCAACATAAACAACTTCTATATCACATTCATCATATTCACTAGTTTCACTGTTAGTTTCCTCTTCAACAATATAACAAGATTTCTTACCTTTGTCTTTGTAGTCTCTATACATTCTGTGATCTTTGTCATTTCTTTTGTCTTTATACTTGTTTCCCCTTCTTTCATAATTGTCAGTCATGTCAGGGCATCTTGCTGCAATATGGCCAACTTTGTTACATGAAAAATAGATTATAGGAAGTTTACCTTTGAATTTTCTTTTTCCTCTCGGTAGCCTTCTAGCCATAAGTGCCTCAAGATCATCTAGATTGTCATCAAAAGTATCACTGTCACTGTCATTGTTCACACATCTGTCTTTTCCTTTCTTAGACTTATGAAGAACCATTTGAGACTTGAATGTAGATTCAATGTTGTGAATAGTGAAATTATCAAAATTAGACAACTCAAAAGCAGTAAGCTTACCAAGGAGACTTTTCAAAGTTAGGACATTACCAGGATTACATCTTGATTCTTATATTGCAGACACTCTAATACCATAGATAAGAAGTAGGGTTTTCAACACTTTACTAATAACAATTTCATCATCAATGTTTCCATTAGCTCCTCTAATTGCATTTACTACCTCCTTAATTCTGCCACAATACTGAGCAACATTTTCACCTTCTTGCATTTTCATTTCATCAAACTTACCTCTCAAACTTTTAGATTTGGCTCTCAGTACATTTGTGTCCCCACCATAGATGGTTTCTAGTGTGTCCCACATTTTCTTTGCATTAGTATAATCATTGATGTCTTCAAATTTAGGATAGCTTAGGGCAGATGCAATCTCCAACATTGCATGATTGTGTTCTTGTTTTTCTTTCATCTCCTCAACTGTCATAGGTGCAGCGGGTGGAACATAGTCATTTTCCACATAGTGTTTCACCGAATCACCAATACTAGCCAGGTGCAATTTCATCAAACTCTACCATGTAGGGAAGTTCTCCTTGTTCACCTTTGGTACCTCCTTTTTGTACATCTTGATCATTAGCTTCAAGCACCTTTAAACTTTCTCCTTATAAGAACCAACAACTTTGATACCAATTGTTAGAATGATTTTAGAATAATTGAGAGAGGGGGGGGGGGGGGGGGGGGGGGTGAATCAGTTATCCTTAGGTCCAAATGTACTAATTCAACTTTCTAGCTCTTCAAAAAACTTAGATCTAATAAAAAATTCACTCGGTCTCTATAGCATATATTAGTAACATAAAACTTGTAGTCCACTATCCAAAAGTAATCAACTTACATAATATAAAACTTTCAACAATATTCACATAAAATAACATTCACACAAGTATAACACTAGGATTTAATGTGGAAAACCAATTTGGAAAAAACCACCGATAACATGCTACTAATTTTCACTCTTCCGAAGTGAGCTCTGTGAGAAGCCAACCCTGTTAAAGGTTTACAACACACACTGTTAGGTGTGACCCTGTTAAAGGATTTAATCACCCTGTTAAGAGTGGCCCAGTTAGAGGGCTTAAAAACATTCCATTAGAATGCCACCTTGATTAAAGGGTTTACAAAATGACTGTTAAGTCAACCTTGATTAAAGGATTTTTGACTAATACAATGGTTAGAAAGTAACAATAAGTTTTGATCTGAAATATACAACTCACTTTACAAATACACATCCAATGCACTCATATGTTGATTTACTGATTGAGCTTCATTATTATCTCCATCTCTTATCTACTCGAAAATCTCTTCAAGCAATCCCCACAACTCTGTTAATCTCTTCACAACTTCTCCTTAGCCTTCTGGTTAGATTCATCAGTCAATAACATCAATCTTTTCCACACTCTCCTTAACGCACAATTAGGTCATCCTTATACCTCCTTGATCAGGTAGATTAATTGTTTTCCACTTAATCTCTTCCGTAGATCTTAGGTTTAGATTAGATTCATCAAATCCTTCCATCATTTTATTCTCCTTTTCCTTCTAGATACATCTCTAAGCTTTTCCTTGAATCCATAAGAAAATGGTTTACAATGAATTAAATGATCCATATCATTCATTAATAATTTCAACATGTTTTACATATCCCAAGAATTTAACTATGTCGGCTGGGATTGTCAATTCTTTCACAAACTGTAAATTACTAACACTCAATCAATACTGTGTTCATCTCCTCGATCATCACTGGATATCTCGGTCATCGCTAAAAATTTCCTTCTCAATAAATATTGTCTTCACTCGGTTAATTATCTATTGCTCGACAAATACTGATGCTCGGTCAACACTAGCATCACTTGACTTAAACTAAATTTCTTCACTTTTTCTCGGTTAAGCCTATGCTTCAAATCAATTGACTTCTTCACTTAGTGTTAAAGATAAACAACACATTACCTTTTCAATATGCCAACTAATCAAGTACCCATTGAAGTATCACATAACTCAACCTTTCCTTAGGTCCTCTTGTTATCTCCTCTTTTCAAATACTCTTCATCAATCAAAAGATATGGTACTCTACTAGATAGCAATTGTCTTACCAGTTAAGGTTTGACATCAATGAAATTATAACAATTGTTTCAATTGTATTTTCCAACAATATGTTTTGAATTCTAATGCCATTACATAATTAATTCATGAAGCACCTTTTAATTTTTTAATTTATGTTCCACCTCTATTAATTCATGGTGAAACATATGTGATGCTTATGATGCTCAATTACACATATGATGATACATGTGTGATGCTTATGATACATATGTATTTATTGTTTATCAAATTATAAATGTAATGCTTATGATACTCAATTGTTGGTGTTAATTTCATGTATATATTTTGTGTGATGTTGCCACCCTTGGTGGAAATAAGTAATTAACTACAGACGTCATCAATCCTTTTGTTGAGTATTGTGCACAATCTACATAAAGTTAAGGTAAGGAATACAAAAATATACAATGGTTATGATGATTGTATATTGTTCATATTGTCTACTATGTAATTTGTAGTATACGTATCATGTAAGTTTTAGCTAACATAAGATAATTGAATTACATATGCAGGAACCCGAACCCCCTTTGCAAGGATCCTGCACAGTCTCATGGCTCAACAAGTATAAGTCAATACACCCTATATAAATAGTTTATTTAATACATTTATCAACACTTGAGGCCCAACTTCTTCATCAACATTACTCTAATTTGCAAAATATCTCTCTCATTACCAAGTATCTCTCTCATTTGATGGAGTACAGGTACCACTAAATAGGTATTTTTCAGATGTATCATCCTTGAGCGAGGGAAATACAAGAATAGAAGATGAAAGTGAGACATGTAGTAGGTCTAAAATAGGGAGATCAACTAGAGGTCAAAAGATTAGAAAAAAATTCAATAAATGCATGAAATTTTTCCTTGCTCAAGGGGGGTCATGTTCTTATGATGATGTAGCCAAAGGCGACATCAAGGTGCCCTTGAGGTACAAACATATACAAAAGTAATTGGTACCCAAGGAACTTCCCCTAATAAACATTGATTTTTGTGTTAACAAGAGGATATTGTTAGAATGATTTTAGAATAACTAAGAGGAGGGGGTGAATCAGTTATCCTCAGGTCCAGACGTACCAAATCAACTTTTAAACACTTCAAACAACTTAGATCTACTCAACAATCCACTTGCTCTCTATAGCATATAACCAGTAACATAAACTAGCAATCAACTATCCAAAAGTAATCAACTTGCAAAATATGAAACACTTAATAGTAAAACACATCAAATAAAATTCACACAAGTATGAAACCGGGATTTAACATGGAAACCTAATTCAAGAAAACCACCATAACATGCTACCAAATTGTTAGAAAGTAAAGTTCACCAAGATAACTGAGAGGGGGGGGGGGGGGGGGGTGAATCAATTATCTGATAATTATAACTTTTATCAACTTCAACAACATTAAACCATGTAAGAAATATAGTTACCAACCATAGAAAGATATTCATACACAATAACACAATGACACAAGATATGTTGACTAGGGAACCTCTTGATCAAAGAGTAAACCCCGGTGGGAATGATGCCCACAAAAGATGCACTAATATGAATATTCCTTATGAAAGGATGGACTCTATTAGAAGTCTTATGAAATACATTCAGTACATATGAATCTCTGTTAGGAGATTTTGAATCTCTGTTAAAAGATTCTAACCCTGTTAAGAGTTATGGAAGACAGATGGACCCACTTCCCAAACAACTTCAATGACAAGATCACTGAACACACTGTCCAACTAATCTCTAGATTATTAAATAGAATAATAGAAAATATGTTACCTCCTTTCTCACTATGCCAAACCACACTCTTTGCTTCACCAGATCTCAATTTCAAATCTCTGTAACTCGCTTGTCTTCTTTCACAATTTCACTTTCACAATTCATTAGCTCTTTTCTTCACTTCATGCATACATCATCACATCCAACCATATTATAACAAGGAAAAACATTCCTTCCTTTATACCACACTCAAGTAATTACAAATGAGTCAGCATCCAATTACAAAATAAAAGTTTCCACATGCTACATCAAAATTACACAAAACTGTCAGCTTCCAAATACAATAATTCTTCACTCGTGCAACCTCAAAGTTTGCACTATCATCCACATCACTATCAATGAGTCTTCAACTTCCCTTTAACTGTGCAAAACCAGATTCCATCCCAATTAGGAGATATCATCCGATTTCCACAAACCACTACTCAGGAACACTGCCTGAATACTGCTTCCACCAAAATGCTCATAACTTCCATGAATAAATGAATTATTGTCTGCGCTCTTAATGATAAACATATAACATATCAAAGAGTATATCTTCCACATCGCATAGCTCCAACTACAATATCCCACGTGCACCAATCCAAACACTATTTTCTTCTCTACAAGTTTCTAGTAGATCACTGTGTTGACATCAATGACAATCACAGTCATGAATGCAATAACAAATGCTATAGAATGGCTGCCAAACATTCAGCATTCATTCCTAACAATCTCCCCCATTGACATTGATGGAAACATAGATGAAAAAACATCCAATGTTCCAAAAATCCAATACTGCAATATTGCTACTCTAGAAAAATATTTCAAGTCCTCTTCATCAATCAAATCTTGCTTCATTTTCCTGATCAGATAGTACAAATGATTTTTTCATGTACACTTCTCCCCCATTAAAATCAATGACAGAAATCTCATCATTATGTCAACAACAACTCCAATGTCAAAAGACACTATTCAGAAAATACATTCACTAGAGTCCTCATGACTTAGCTTAGATACACATACTCCCCCATAGAGGAAGTACTAACATCCATTCCAAAAGAAAGATAAGGCTCATATACCACTGGACGAATGCAACCAACTGCATCACTTCTCAAAAGTAGGCTGGGCATAACCCCAAGCATACCTCTCATATACTCAAGTGTATCCTTAGGCAAAGGCTTTGTAAATATGTCTGCTATCTGCTCCTTTGTACTTATGTACTCAAGTCTGACTTCTTTCTCAACAACTTTCTCTCTTACTACATGATACTTAATCTCTATATGTTTTGTCTTAGAATGTAATACAGGGTTCTCAAACATACTAACTATGCTGGTGTTGTCACAATGTATGACAACGGGTTCAACAAACTTTATTCCAATATCCTTCAGCATTTGCTTCATCCAAATTATCTGGTTACAATTGTTTGCTGCTGCTACATATTCTGCTTCTGCTATGCTCTATGAGATACAATTCTGCTTCTTGTTTAGCCAAGAAACCAATCTTCCTCCAAGGAAAAATGCTCCACCATTGGTGCTCTTCTTATCATCAACACTACCTCCCCAATCAGCATCTGTATATGCACATAGGGTAAAATCATCAAATTTTTCGTACCACAATCCATAGTCTATTGTGCCTCTTAAATATCTTAGTATCCTCTTTACTACTGCATAATGTGATTCTCTAGGTTCAGCTTAAAATCTTGCTACAATTCCAACTGAATGTGCTATATCAGGTCTTGTATGAGTCAAGTACTGCAATCCTCCAATCATAGATTTGTATTTCTTCTATTCAACTATTGGTGTTTCATTTGTGCTAGATAATTTATGTCTAGTTACCATAGGTGTTCCAACTGGTTTACAGTTCTCCATTCCAAATCTTTTCAACAAGTCATTTAGGTACTTTGTTTGACTTACAAAGATACCATCATTGTTCTGTGTTATTTGTAATCCCAAAAAGTATTTCATTTCACCAATCATACTCATTTCAAATTCAGTCTTCATTTCATCAGCAAATTTGTCACTAGCTTCATCTTCTCCTCCAAAAAATAATGTCATCAACAAAAATAACTATAATCAACAAACCATTTTCAATTTCTTTTGTGTACAAATTGCTATCAGTTGTTCCTTTTGTAAATTCCAACTTTAACAAATACTTGTCCAATCTTGCATACCAAGTTCTAAGTGCTTGCTTTAGTCCATATAAGGCTTTCTTCAGTTTGCATACCATGTCTCCTTCTTGATTCAAAGGAAAACCTTCAGGCTGCTCAATGTAGACTTCTTCTTCCAATTCTCCATTCAAAAATGCTGACTTTACATCCATCTGATATACTTTGAATTTCTTATAAGCTGCATAAGCTAAAAACATTCTTACTGCTTCAATTCTTGCTATAGGTGCAAAGGTTTCTTCATAGTCAATTACTTCTTGCTATGAGTATCCCTTACATACCAATCTTGCTTTGTTTCTTACTACTTCTCCTTGTTCATTCATCTTGTTTCTGAATACCCATTTAGTTCCAATAACATTCTTGTCTTTAGGTCTAGGGACCAATTCCCATGTCTTGTTCTTTTCAATTTGATCTAGTTTTTCTTTCATAGCATTAATCCAATTTTCATCTTCACAAGCTTCACTAGTAGTTTTAGGGTCAATTTGAGAAATCAAACATAACTGTTCTTGTACCTTATTCTGAGTTAGAACTCCTCTTGTGATTCTTCCAATAATTTTCCCAATAGGATGATTTCTTGATAAACTCTTGTTAGGTGTCACTATCTCAGATCTCACTTCAGGTGTAGGTTCTTCAATGACTTCACTGTGGCTTTCATTCAAAAAATCACTATCAATTTCATAAAATAAATCAGTAGTTCCAATGTTAGGTTTAGGATGAGCTTCTTTATCTGATTCATAATGAAGCATTCTTTCCTGAGTTTTGAACTTTTCATCAACTTTAACATTTGCGCTTTCAACAATAGTCTTAGTTCTTCTATTGTAACATCTATAGGCTTTGATTTTCAAAGAATATCCAAGAAATATACCTTCATCACTTCTAGGATCAAACTTTCCAATATCATCATCTCTCTTTATATAACATTTGCTTCCAAAAATTCTAAAATACTTAACTGAGGGTGCATGACCAAACCATAATTCATAGGGTGTCTTGTCTGTGTCTACTTTGATTTGTACTTTGTTCATTGTATACACTATTGTGTTCACTGCTTCTCTCTAGAATATCTTCGCCAAATCATTCTCAAATAACATAGCTCTTGCTGCTTCAGTCATTGATCTATTTCTTCTTTATGCAATACCATTTTGTTTAGGTGTCCTAGGGGCTGAAAACTGTCTCTTAATGCCATTTACTTCACAAAAGGTGTTAAACTCTCTAGAAGTAAATTCTCCACCTCTATCAGATCTCAAACATTTAATCTTCATTCTAGATTCATTCTCAACTTTATTCTTAATGATCTTAAACTTATCAAATGCTTTAGACTTTTCTTTAAGAAATGCAATCCACATCATTCTTGTAAAATCATCAACAAGAATCATAAAATACATTTCTCCACAGAATCCTCTAGTCTTGGTAGGACCGCTCAAATCTGTATGAACAATCTCCAACTTTTCTGCATATGTAAACTTCTTACTAGGAAAAGAACTTCTCTTCTATTTAGCCATCACACATTCTTTGTAAATCATGTTAGTAGGCTTCATAATTTTAGGCAAAACCCTTACTGCAAGTGTAGTACTCACTTTCACAATGTTGTCAAAGTTTATATGCCAAAACCTTCTATGCCATAACCAATTGTCATCAATCTTAGTAATCAAACATGTCATCTCAGTAGGATTCAATTGGAATACATTACCTCTGGTTCTAGATCTAGTTCCAATTAGATTTCCATCTTTATCCTTTATCGCACAAGTTTCCTCAGTAAACCAAACTTGATATCCCTTATCAACTAACTGTCCAACACTTAAAAGATTATGTTTCAATCCATCCACAAAATAAACATCATTAGTATTAGTCTTTCCATCAAGAGTAATAGATCATATACCTTTAATCAAACAAGGTGCATTATTTCCAACTCTAACAACTCCTCCATCATAATTGTTAAACTTTATGAACTTTTTCATGTCTCCAGTCATATGATGTGAACAACCACTATCTACAATCCAATCATCTTTCTTTTCAACTTGGGAAACTAAGGCTTTTTCTTCCTTAACATCATTTTCAGGATTCTCTTCTTTAATTGCTACAAATCCTATGTCATCATTATTCTCAGTATCAGTTTCACTTAGAGTTCTTTCTACACTAGCTTCAAGATCTTCATCATTAGCATAATAACATTCCTTAGATCTTCTAGGTTTGAAATTGTTTATGTACTTTTTAACTCTCTTAAGACACTTAGATGCAAAATGAACATATTCTTGACAAGTCCAACTTTTAAATTTTTTCTTATCATCTTGTTCTCTCTTCACAAGTAAGGCAATACCTTATTCAATCTTCCTATCTTCTTCATTTCTAGATATGCTACTGCTAGCATAATCTCTACTCACATTGATGCTTCTTGACAAAGTAGGGCGAACACTAAGGGCATTGAATGTTGTCTCCATTCTAGGCAAGTCTCCTGATAACCTCAGGTTCATCTCTGTTGCTTCCAATCTTCCAAGAAGAGTCTCTCTTGTAAAGTTTGAAGTACAAGGTATAACTTGTTCAATAATCTATGTTGTCTGCTTAAATACAGGAGTCAATGTCCTTAGAATTTTCCATATTAGTTCATTCTTTGTCTTTGTTCCTCCACAAGATTTTATGCTTGCAACAATTTCTGACATTCTACCAATATAGCTTTTAATAGATTCATCTTCCATCATTCTTATATCTTCAAATGCACATATCCAATTATGTAATCTAACTTTCTTTGCATGTTCATCACCTTCAAAAGTAGAGTGTAACACATTCCAAATTTCATGAGATTTTTTCAAACATTTTACCTGGCTGTACTCATTCTCTGGAAGGGCTGTCAAAAGTGCTTCTCTTGCAAGTATGTTACACATGAATAGATCTCTCTCATTGCTAGTACATGTTTCAAGATTGTCCTCTTCAATGATAGTCTTATCATTATTTGTAATCAACCAATAACCTAGTCCTAAACACAATAGGTGTGTCTTCATCTTTTCTTTCCAGCTGTCAAAATTTACTCCATCAAACTTAGGGCTTTCTTTTCTAAAATTTGCCATGGATCTCTTTAAGTTTTTAAACTTCTTTTTCAAGGACCTGTTGCTCTGATACCAATTGTTAGAAAGTAAAGTCCACCAAGATCACTGAACACACTGTCCAACTGATCTCTAGATTATTCAATAGAATAATAGAAAATATGTTACCTCCTTTCTCACTGTGCCAAACCGCACTCTTTGCTTCACCAGATCTCAATTTTAGATCTTTGTACCTCACATGTCTTCTTTCACAATTTCACTTTCACAATTCATTAGCTCTTTTCTTCACTTCATGCATACATCATAACATCTAACCATATTATAACAAGGAAAAACATTCCTTCCTTTATACCACACTCAAGTAATTACAAATGACTCAGCATCCAATTACAAAATAAAAGTTTCCACACACTACAAAATTACACAAAACTGTTAGCTTCCAAATACAATAATTCTTCACTCGTGCAACCTCGAAGTTTGCATTTTCATCCACATCACTATCAATGAGTCTTCAACTTCCCTTTAACTGCACAAAACTAGATTCCATCCCGATTAGGAGATATCATCCGATTTCCACAAACAGCTACTCAGGAACACTACCTAAATACTGCTTCCACCAAAATGCTCATAACTTCTATGAATAAATGAATTACTATCTACGCTCTTAACCATAAACATATAACATATCAAAGAGTATATCTTCCACATCGCATAGCTCCAACTGCAATATCCCACGTGCACTAATCCAAACACTGTCTGCTTCTCTGCAAGTCTTTGGTAGATCACTGTGTTGACATCAATGACAATCACAGTCATGAATGCAACAAAAACTACTATAGAATGGCTGCCAAACATTTAGCATTCATTCCTAACATTTTTCACTCTTCTGAAGTGAGCTCTGTGAGGAGCCAACCCTGTTAAAGGTTATACTACACACTATTAGGTGTGACCCTATTAAAAGATTTAATCACCCTGTTAGGAGTAGCCTTGTTAGAGGACTTAAGAACATCCCATTAGAATGTCACCTTGAGTAAAGGATTTACAAATGACGGTTAGGTCAACCTTGATTAAAGGATTTCAACTGATACAATGGTTAGAAAGTAACAACAGGTTTGATCTGATACATACAACTCACTTTGCAAATATAGATCCAATGTAGCTCATATGTTGATCCTTTGACTGGCCTTCATTATCATCTCCATCTTTGATCTTCTTGGAAACCCTTCAAGTAATCACCTCTTCACAACTCTTCACAACTCTTCACAACTCTTCTCAGCCTTTTGCTCATGTTCGCCAATCAACAGAATCAACCTTCTGTATATCCCACAATTAGGTTATCCTTATACCTCCTTAAATAGGTAGCTTGATCTTTTGCTACTTAAACATCATCGTAGATCTTAGGTTTTGATTAGATTCATTGACTCCTTCCAACATTTTCTCTCCTTCTAACCTTCTAAATACTTCTCAAAAATTCTTCTTTAATCCATGTATAGGATCGTGTAAACACAATTTATCATGCATTAAATGCTCTAGGTCATTCATCCTTATCTTTGACATGCTTTACATATTCCAAGAATTCTACTATGTCGGTTGGGAATCTCAATCCCTTCACAAACTGTAAAATACTAACACTCGGTCATCACTGTGTTCTTCTGCTTGGTCTTCACTGGATAACTCGATCATCGCTAATTGTTCTTCTCGGCACTCACTATCTTCACTCAATCAAACTTCTAATACTCGGTCGACACTATATTTGATCAGATTATACTGGTGCTTGGTCAACACTTAGCATCACTCAGCTTATACTTAAGTTCCTTAATCTTTTGCTCTTTTTCCCAGTGAAGCTTATGCCTTCAATCTTTCTTTCCTCATTTCTTCCATGCTTCAAATCAACTGTCTTCTTCATTTAGTATTATAGATAAACAACATATTATCTTGTCAATGTGCCAACTAATCAAGTGCCCATTGTAGTTTCTCATAACTCAACCTTTTCACTAGGTCTTCTTGTTATCTCTTCTTTTCAAATCCTCTTCATCAATCAAATGATATAGCACTCTACTAGATAGAAATCATCTCACCAATTAAGGTTTGACATCAATAACAATATAACAATTGTTTCAATTGTAGCTTCCAATAGATATATCACATAACACAATCATCATTACATGGGTTGGGCTTATTTTCCATGGATGACATAAAAATTTGTTGCAACAAGTGTGTTGAATTTATGGAGTATGTTTGACCTTGTTACAATTATAAAAATTGGATGCAGATTGTTTAATATAAAAAAAGTATGTGTAGGTATGCACTCTCAACAAATTATATACAATAAAAAGATAATGATATAAGGCTAAAAGTAATATGGAATATTATAGGTTTTATAAATAGTACGTGACTTGGGTCAACTAATAAGAAACCCAATTGCATATTTGAGGCACGTGAGGGAAATTGTGTATTTGTATGTGCGATAAAATCAATAAGTGTAGGGGAAGAGTTGCTAATCGATTACAATTTGAATAAAAAAGATACAAACAAAGTTCATATCATGGGGGTGGTACATACTATATACCATTTAAACTAACCTCCAATTAATGACTCCAATATACCATTTTACTATCAAGTTTTTTTGCTAAGTCTATTAGTTCATTTCGCTAACATTATTATATTTGATCTTTGTCAGAGGGCCACATGGATTTTTCACATAGCACATACAAGGATGTTACTCCCAGCCCTTCTACCGAGTAGGTAAACCTCATTGTAATTGTACAAATTAGATAGAAGTAAAATGTTATATTATTATGCTCTTTTCTTTAGTATTTTGGAGTAATTTTGATAGTGTTAATAATATTCTTGTCATAGACGGATGTTAAGGGAAAGGGAAAGGAAATTGTAATACCTTAAGACATCCTAATAGATATGGACTCATTATTGGGTGATGATGACATCTTACTTTCCACAAACCCATTTGAAATTATTAAAAAGTATATTAAATTTTTTTTTAGAGAAGTTATTGGTTTGTCATCCATACTTAATCATCCAACTGATGAGATAAAAGAGAGGATGTAAAAATTGATGCAACAAGCAAAAAGATTGTAAGTAAGCAGTAATGAAATCTTTAATTATAACAAAAGTTCAATAATGGTTTATATTTTATACTCTTTTATGTCATTAACTAAAATGTGTATGTGTTGTTTTTACAGAGTTTTACGCATCCACATCTACTTGTTGGCCATGATCAGGGTACTATAGGTACTTCAAGTGATGACCATGTTCTATACATTATTACTACTCCTTTGAACTTTATTTTTTAAAGCTAGAGTTATTTCTCATATATTTATTATGTAGTTGATGTTTTTTTAAGACTGGTCAACTCATCTTTCCATGTTTGTTTTGTAACAATACCTTAAAACTCCTATAAATGAATCACTTCCTAGAACCAACCAATCAAATCTTCACATTCTAAAGACATATCAATGCTCAACCACTCTCCTAAGTCCACTACACTCCACTTTTCAATGCCCCTCAATCTCTCATTAAAATTAGATCACATTCTCTGATCAATATTATTGTCTTGTGACTTCTTGTATCCAACACCCTACAACATACCCACATAAGATTCTAGAGTTGGATCAAACCCCTGACTTTAGGCTCCCCTTTACCCCACCATCAAGAGAACCCTAACACCTTGTGTTGAATAACCAAACACTCAACATTACCCCCACTTGATTCATAAATAATATAATAACCCATTCATTTTCATCATGACAGTCCTATGCAACTTTATTATGACAATCACATCAATCTCCTATTTATCTGTCCTCTGTTCCTAATCACTTAGACACTTTGATGTGGACCCAAACCAATCTCATGGGAAACTATATTTTCTTTGATTTATTTTCTAACAACACCTTATCAAACCTTATCAAAAGTATATACTCCTAGATCCAACCAAACACCCTTCACATTCAAGAGGCCTATCAATGGTCAAACTCCACCTTAGGATCCACTACTCTCCACATGTCAATAATTCTCTCAACTCTGATCACAATTGGATCATGGTCATTGATCAACATTTACTATTAAGTTGGCCCACACCCAACTTTTATTAGACACTTCAAGTGTATAGGTCCTAATCTTTGATCAACCCTTGACTTTTGGAATCCTAATAACCTATAAACATGGGGAATCCTTTACACCTTTCCTTCAATGACCAAAAAACTCCACACTCTCTCCCAACTTATCTTGCAATCACTTAAACATATGTCACCGTCATTCTAACAATTACCAACCTTTTCTACTATGACAATCACCTATCACTCTTCAAACTTTGTGTCCTATTCACCATATCATGGAAGATACTTCCTAACACCTTTTATTCCTTGTACACATACTACACACACCTTGAAATCAATACATAATATCATTAAACTTAAAACAATGGCAACTTACCATTCACTGTCTTGCATGACCATCAACTCCATTTTTACTGCAACTTCCTTTTGCCTAGCCTTATCCTTGGATCCAAATCCTTCAAAACATAGTCTATACTTTGAGGACATTCCTTCATTTACCCTACTCATGCTCCAAACAATCTCCTTTCTCTCAGCTGGTGGACAAACCCCTACACATCCAAATTATTACTATCCTAACCCTCTTCTTGGCTATTTACAATCAATTCTCTCCTTTCATTCCACATTCCAAACATTGCATGGGTCTCCTAAACTTATATTATAGGATATTTATAGCTTCTACCATAACCCTATCCATTATGGTGGCTTATTCTATGTATTAGAAAATAAACTACATTTCAATGCTCTTGGGTTACCCTTGTTAAGGGTTTTAACAGTTACACTTCAAACACGAAGATCTCCTTTATTTCTTGACAAAATTAACCACTTTGAAGACTAAAATACAAAGGATTTAATGAAATAATACACTGACATACTGGGTCTTTTAACCAGAGACTTCAAAGCCAATGAAATGGTTTACAAACTACTGATAAAATTGTCAAAAACATGTAAGTGCGCATGAAACTTTTGTCTTTATTGATCTCTAACTTCTTACATCGACCATCTATCCTACGTACCATGACCATTGTCATTAACCCTTACATATTAAATAGACTCAAATGAGACCAAATACCGAGTAACCAACCTCTAAACTGATTGTAACTTCCTCAAAACCAACTTATAACTACTCCCAAACACAACTGTCATGTCCATACTTGATGACATGCTTACTAGTCTGATTTTGGAAACCAAATAAACTATGAGAATATTGTCAAGTTGAAAACTAAGTTGTCAACTTGGCAACTATACACCAGTTAACTTCTTATTACATTATTTTTCTATGATTCATCACCCTAAAGACCTAGATTCCATCAAAGAACCTATCAACATATATACTAGCCTCTATAGGCCTTATTTCCACTTTGGCACACATTACACTATAATGCCCTTATTACATTATTTTATGACCAAGAATGCTCACCATACATACTTTAGTTTCTCTAAACCTCTTAAAGACCAAAAACCCTTGTCCCATTACATAATGACCCTTATAGGGCTATTTGCCTCATCATGGAAACTTTTAATACATAGACTCTTTGTGTATCTATCACATTTCATAGGCATGAATGACCCAAGTTACAATCATTTGAGACCCTTTAGGTCCTTGTAGTCTTCAAATACTCAAGGTGACCCCTTGGTAGCCTTCCAACTTTATGATTTTACTGGTTCATCCATACCCTTGGGTTCTCTGCCTTCTCTAAGATCTTGACCATGTTATATATTTCTCCTTTTATCCTTATCATAACATCCATGGAAAATCCCTTGCTCTAATATGTGGACAAAGTCTTACTCCTTCAAAATCTTATTGTCAAACCCTCTTCCTATGACTGTCACAGTCACTTTTTTGTCATTAAGTCACATGTAAATTGTTGCATGGTGATCTGCAATTGCAAGGGAATATAGTGTACATGCATCCCCTTCTCCATGCCAAGTTTGGGGATCACACACACCAAAATGTTCAAGTTATTACATTTTTAACCGTCACTAGCTGACCTAGGCTAAGGTTTGGTAAATGCAATATAAACCCAAATACTTCTGTTGTTAATAGACAAAGAGAAATATCAACAAGTTTAGAATTATGTACATTCACTATTTAACCATACCCTAACAAATATCCTTTAAAATGAATAAGAAATTAATGGAAAACTACATGTTATGTTCTCTTGGTTTACCTTTATAAGGGTGTAAACCCAATTTCACCAAAATACCAATATCTTAGTCAAAACATAACAAAATTAAATGAAACAAAAGCTAATTTTTAGAGGATTCAAACCTCCATTAGATCAAATAATGAGATGAATTTAATGATAAGATATTTATAATGAAAAAGTCATGTAATTAGACTATTTTAACAGGAAAAACAAAGAAAATGTGTAGGAAACCAACTTTACTAGGTTCGTTTAGACTCACATGAGGCTCTGTCCACATCCCTAAACATAGTAGATTCACCTACCAAAATACTATGCAATCAAACAAAACAAATTGCCTCTTCACTGTCTTGTTATAACAGTCTTACTTACCTATGCAACTTCCTTGGTCTAGCCCTATCCTTGGGCTCCTAATCCTTTGAAGACCTTGAACACCCTGTAGACTCTTCATCCCACACTTCTCACTTGCTTCATGATATTATTCTTTCACCATGATGTAGACAAAGCCATGTTTAAATGGTTCCAAGATCAAAATGCAGAGAATTCAATGAACTAACATAATCAATCAATGAGGCTTTAAGGGATAATAAGAAATAAGTGAAAACCCTATTGTTCTATTTAGTACAATTTGTACTCTCAAAACTTGAAAAATTATTGTTGTTTAATGTATTATTGTTCCTACACCATTATTAGTAATATATTTAATGTTTTATTCTTCGGGTCATGTCAATGAACCTGTACAAATGCCGCTTGTATTACCGACTGTAATGTCGACAACATGCAGCATGTAGACATCATCTACTGCTTATCAAATTAGTAGATCCCTCTTTTTATCTCTCTCTTTTATTGTGTGTTTATTTCCCTATAAGTGTTCTCTCTTAAGGGCATTTCATAGTGAATTCATTTTCTGCAACAAAAGATGCATGTGGGGATGCACCAGAGGAAGCTACTGGTGAAAACACATCATTTCCTAGATCTTCCCATGTTTCTAGTATGAGAACATTGCCTACCACATTGGTGGTGAGCGATGAATAAATGATTACCTTAAAGATACAAAAGGTTCTAGGTACTTCACAATTATTATTATATATAGTCTAATTGTAATTTAATTATTAATCACTCATTTTCAACTAATGATCCCATGATTTTTTTTGTAGAAAATGATGTTTTTTATAAACTTCTTAATGAATTTTCATTAGAGATATTCGGGCCCACCATATGTAAAATGTGAAACATCACATGTAAACTAATTGTAATCCACTATTTTGATTTCATATCATTGATAGAGTAGTTTTCTTTTGATCCATTTCTTGAGATATATTAAAGGTAGCTTCAATTCATTTCTGAATCTAGCAGGTTTTTGTTTTCTTAAAAGGTGGAATGACCAAGAAAAAAGGTTTTAAAGATGAATTCACAAACCATATGGTTGAGTTATTTGGAGCTGACACATTCAACAAAACCAAGCTCCTTAAGAAAGCTAGAACATATCTATAGCATGTGAGAGACCAATACATGACACATTTAGAGAAGAACGTAAAGTACGAGCATCCCCCATGATTCCAGAGAAGGATTGGAAGGACCTCATTTTGGATGTGAAGGAGAGAATTGCAAGGAACAAAGGAAAAATGCCACCGGATGCCAGAAGAAGGTATGTGATACTATTAAGAATGTAATTATGTACTAATTACTCTTTATATTTGTATAATCTAACATATTTCAAACTTTTACTTTTCATAGGTTGAGTGACACATAAAAATGCAACCAAGGCAAGACAAGAAAAGTACGAACAACACAAGCTCGGCTATAGTGGTTATATGAAACTTTCCGCACGAATTGTAAGTATTAGTAAATGAAATAGCGCATCAAAATATTTATAAATTTTAATAAATTTTTTTATTATAAAAAAATACAAGCAAAATTCATGATACTAAGAAAAAATGTAGGGCTCTAAGTTTAATAGAATGCCCACATAAGAGGACAAGATAATTTCCTACCAGAAAGGCTATACAATCGTGGTTGAATGGCTACGAGAATTGAGTGGACAAATAGGATATTTTGGTGATCCGTCACACAGGTAAATAAGCTAAATGAAAATTATTTCAAATTGAATACTTTACCAATAATCTATTTGATGTTAAGTTCCAACATAAAGTGACTATATTTGTTTTAAATAAGCAAGCAATGATAAAAATGCACATGACATTGGAATGCATCCTGTTAATCTTGGAACACAACCT
This sequence comes from Chamaecyparis obtusa, assembly GCA_027943335.1. NCBI lineage: Eukaryota > Viridiplantae > Streptophyta > Pinopsida > Cupressales > Cupressaceae > Chamaecyparis > Chamaecyparis obtusa. The sequence continues at coordinate 764,424 of BSBK01001242.1, read as the reverse complement.
ACACACGATGAAGGTCTAAATGTGCATTCCAGTAGTGTAGGTATTCATTTTCTATTAATTTTTGTTTTATGTAATTGTTAATACAATTAACCATCTTAAATTAAAATTGGTGTAGTAATTAATATAACCTTTTTTTTTAATATTTTAGAGCATGTAGTCGATGGTGACCAAGTGGAGCATGACCTAGGTACACAACATCATGAATGTGATGTTCCCCTATTAGGTAAAGAGGACCATTGTTATTCCTTTAAATAAATTTAATTACAATTAGTTTATTGATTAATGTAATCTTTTGTATTTCAACTCCAGAGGGTGTTCAACATGTTGAGGTTGAGCGTGAGACAAAATGATACAAAAGATGATGTGGCCCCATTAGGTAAAGAGCACCACATTTATGTTCTTTAAATTAATGAAATACTTGTAACAATAATAAAAATATGTTTTGAATTTAACACATTTCTTTGTTTTTGTAGAGGACCCCCCTTTGCATCAATGTCCTCATTCTTAGTATACGACTAGGCATACATTGAGATCATGAGAAGAGTGTAGAAAAACTAAAGAAGGTGGAAATGATGAAGAAAATGATGCTCCAATTACTCTTTACTCTTTATTGGGGACATCATGACAACCTAATGCATACCATTTATTAGTTTCTATAGGGAGATTCCAAGCATAGTACTGGCTCTCGACGGCTAACCAGTAGGCCCTACTATCTATAAAGGGGGTGGATAGGATATGATCTTGAATAAGTTAGAATATGTCAAGCCCACCCATATGAATCACCATTGAATGGAGATGTTGACCCAATAGGATAGGTTGAGCACACAATCGGGTTGATTCCCAATGACTCCTTTTTCTAAAAAAATCATCAATATGTCGTCAACATTTTGATGCTCAGACAAAAATAATCGATGAGGATGATGTATGTGTGATAGCCTCCTTGTCATAAAAATGCATGACAAGGGTCTGCATTCCAATACCCAGTGAACTTGCACCGATGAGGATGTTGTATATGCGATAACATCCTCATTGAATGTAATGAATGAGGGTCGTTGGTCTTCTGATAGAGATGAGTTGCACATCCAATGTCAATGTTATGTGTTTGACAACATGTCTACCGATTGTGCAGCTTCTCAACAGAGTCAGAATTGCAACAACTTGTGTTGGAATTTAGTCGATGGTGAAAATTTCACTGATGTGTTAACTATAGGTCATACAACATCCTCTTGATTATGCGATCATGTTGGAGTCAAAATTATGACACAGACGAGTAGCATCAGAATTTTCAATGCAAAGTTCTCAAACGTCGATAGTCTGACGATAGAGAGTCAGAATTCCTATGAACAACCGTAAAAAAATTGGCCCAAATGTACTAGTGAATGTTTCAACTTTATGAACATCACCTAACCACTTGTTGTGGAAAATATCTCCTACTTATCATTCAATTTATTTGTTATTATTAGTATAAAAAAATAATTAAAATTTTATTATTATTTAATATTAAACACTTTAATTTGTATTTGCAGTGGCTCTTATGTGAGCTTTTCCCTTGGGGTGTGGCTCTGTGTTGGGTTTAACGTGACCAGAGGTGTTGCAAGCCACAACGGTGGTATGTTCTATATAGGACTTTTTGGGCCTAGTTGGAGATTCCTAATGGTTACTTCTCTTCATGAGATATGCATGAAACTTCACCACTGAACAACTCAAAATCTGAGACACGACATGAACCACAAACAATACCTTGAAAGAGATTTTCCACCCATCCATGTGAAACTAGTAAAGTTCCACCCCCCGTGCTAGGAGATAGAACCAAGGTACTCTCAAGACCTTAAGGTAATCTAAGTCTCAAAAACCAATAAATCCAAGACTCAAAAGAACAAGAATAAAGCACATAAACTATCATCATACTATATCACCGAGGTCAAAGTTCTAGGATACCACCTAAGTGAGTGTCATCACACCACCTGTATATTGGGATCCTCCTTGGAAACCATGTAGCCCTGGTACCCCCTTTTTGAGTATGGATCCTTCCTGATAGTTATCCCTGGTCTCGGTACTCCAATTAGGTATGTGTGGCCTTTATTATATTTTCTTTCATTATCTTTTGAATCCCCCCTTCCCAGGTTAATTTTTAAGGTTATCACTTATTACAAACCCACCCATAGGATCATTTGGAAACCATTTTAGGGTTCCAACACCTATAAAAATCCACTCACCTAGGGTTCCTAGTCCCTTACCTCATCACAAGCCAAAGATATAAGATAACACTTCCAAGTCTTGATCCATAGGTTTAGGAAACTCCCCTACGCACTCAGGCCCTCAGAGCGAGTCCTAACCTTAGCCATATACATAACAGGAACCATTGGAAGAGTTTCTATCACAAGACACCTTAAATCATAGCATATAAATTTCCACATGCATAAATACAACTTTCCATGGCTAATTTATAGGTCTAGGGAACCCTCCCGTGCACACAGGTCACCGAGATAAGTCCTAGCCTCATAAACTAAGCTCAAGTATATGACAAGTGCGAAAACATCATAAGTAAACCATATAACCTCAAAAAAAACAAGTAATGAACATAAATAGGCGATAAAAACTTCCACATGCATTAACACAACATTCCATCTATGGAAACCTCCTATGCCTGAAATTTGGCTAAGTCTGAATTTTTTTAGAAATCTCCAAAATCTAGAATCTGTATCTTAACTCCTATGAAGATGAAACCTATCTCAAACATCCTGGAAGGTATTTATAAAAATATAATATAACATCTTGGGAGCATGAGTATCTATATAATCATACCTTGTTTCCCACCATAAGCACAACATGATTCAAATCTATCTAGCTTTAAATAATCAAACATAACAATCATGGTGTTATCTAGCATTTATAGGGAAGTAGAGTACATAAAATTTTAAACTATTATGGGAGTCATTCATGGTAATCATCATAAGATCAGGAAATGAGATCAACAACTTTCCTTACAATTCTTTAAGATTTTCTTAGACAAAGGATAAGAATACAACACTCAAGTATTAGGAATTCTTGACCATCTATTTGAACCACATGAATCTTATAATGCAAAACATAAATAATCCTTTCAGACAATCCTTTCTTGCAAGATATTATAGTGGAAATATAGAAAACATACCTTTTATGTCTAGTACTCAAGTTTGTTAACATAAGGAAAACATCCAAAAAGAAGACACACCACATATCCAAGTTTGTTTGGTCAAAAGAAAACATCAAATGAAGAAACACCGTAGAATCAAGTATTGTGAGTAGGCCAAGTATGAGTCCCAAGGTTCTTAGTAGAACAACCCAGGGCTTATATTTCTATCCTTATCATAATGGTCAAAATAAGTTGCCTCCTCAGGGATAACTTTGCTTCTGATGGGTTCTAGCTTTAGCAAAATCAGTCATTAGAGTTGTCTTATTTGAGACTCCTCTGAATCATAACTTAGGTTTTGTTTCCCCACATCCTCTACATGGAACTTTCCTGCTGTGATGATGAGGGAGAATCTTGAGCTCTCTCCTAAGATCCTCTACGGTATTAGAAAGCATCTAGGAAGAGTGTTACAACATAAGTATAAGTATTGATTTTACATAAATTAATAAGAAGAAGAAGCAACTAAGTTAAACATAAATACACCCTAGAGCTCCCAATTTAGCAACCTAGGGCTTTAATACCAAATGTAATGTCCCTGCCAGGGAACCCATAAGGAATCAGGTCTAATGACCTAAAATTGCAAGTAAATTTTTTTTTTCCTAACATTACATCATTAATACATTCAAATTTACATTCCTTAAGGTTCCCTATTCAATTCATTTACCATATCAAGCATTGCATTTCATTCTACATCAAAACCAATTTCCTTAATGAATTAATTGAATTCATTTCCTTTACCTAACTTGCATGAATATTCATTTTTAGAAATGGATCAGAAGCACATCATTTATCTATACACTAAATATATTTATCATTTCTTCTTTCATTTCAAGGATCCGAATAGAAAAAGAGTATAGTAATTAACCATCTATTGTTAACCAATATAACCCATTAATTGAATCATCTTTGTCACAAGTCTAACTACCACAAATTATCATCTATGTTATTGTAAAGGGAAAAACCACCTGGGACCAACAACCCAAAATTGTTCACTCTTCTGAAGTGAGGTCGGTTAAGACCCAACCCTGTTAAAGGTTACAAACACACTGTCAGGTGTGACCTTGTTAGAGGATTTTAGACTAGAAGTTATCATCCAACCAGCATTCACTATGGGGTTGACAGGATAACAATGTTCATTCTAAGAATGATACATCATAAGACTTTCAGAGTCCACTCAGTTAAGAGATTTTGACTATATACAATGGTTAAATATGTAAAAGTAAATGACCTTCTTTAATACAACTTCAATTGTAGATTACAGATCAATATTTAGTCCATACAAATCCTTCTGATCAATATTTCACTTCAAATTCAATACTGTATCAATTTACTGTCCGTCGGTAATTACTCTTTGTAGCTCGGTAATTATTCTGCAGCTTGGTTCTTACTAACCAGTATGATCAGAATGCATGAAAACCTTGTTCACATGATATTCTTGCAACTTCTATTTCTTCTGGCATCTTCATAAAGAAATTTTGTTCTCTTATATAGATGGGTAAATCATTTTCTTCTCCACCATCAGATTTTGCCGCTTAATCACATTCATAGATTTTGCCGCTTCAAACTTTCTTGGCACTTGTGTCAATAACACATTTGATTCTTATCCTTTAGATCTTTCCTGAATTTTGTCAGCCGTCGATCTATGTAACAAATTTTATCCATTACCTTGATGTTATACTCTTGCCAGCTCATCAATCTTATCAGCTAAATTAATCATTTAATTCATTCTATTCCGCTTGGTTAACAAAGAAATGCGTCGGTGAACACTGCTCGGTTAATACTCCGATTGGTATACACTACACTCCGTCGGTGTATACTAGAAATGCTTCATTTACCGACAACACTGCTTTGTGTCTTTCAGCTCTATACTTCATCATATATGAATGCAACATAATAAAGTCAATATCATCAAGTCATAGACTCATCAACAAGTTACTCAATGTGTTCCTTATCCTCATCTATCATGTACATCTTTCCTCATGTAGATTTTTTTGTTCTTCATCTCTTTCACCTTTCTTCAGATGTCTCGGTATAGTAACTTACAAGATAAGTGCTGTCAAACTAGTTGACATCAATGACAACATAATACTGATATAATAATATTACATATCTAATCAGCAACTCCTCAGTGATCTTGCAATCACAGATTCTTCAATCAGATTCCAAATCAGTTGTAGTTCAACAATCTCTCCCTTTGGAATATGAAACGTACCAGACACATACCAAACATATATTCTACAACTTTGTGAACAAAATGCTACAAGATGAATAGACTTAATATGTTTAATCACTATGTTACTAAACCAACATTAAATAATACAACTTTACTATTCTGTAGTTATGTTCTTTTTAGTTCTCCTGTTTCTATTCTTTGTAACTGATCTTCAATACTCTATCTCATTCAGATTGTCTCTCCCTTAGATAATTATCCTTGGTCTTGTTCCTTTTCATAGCTTGTACTTTGTTCTTTTTCATATTGTTTATCTCTCCCTTTGATAGCAATGCCAAAGAAACAAATAAAAAAACAATTTTGTCTTCCTCTGTATCTCTGAATGCTGATATTCCAATCAATTCAAGTTCTCAAACTTAATCACAACCTTGAACATGATTCAAAGTGTGAAATATGCTGCATCAAAATGAATGATCTTCTGATATAAGTAGGTTGATGCAACAACCAGATCACATTAGTGACCGATAGACAGGGGACGGACCCCAAGTCTAGTCCTCAAGTATTCAAATGTGTCCTTCGGTAGAGGCTTTGTAAAAATGTCGGCAAGTTGTTCTTTAGATGTGACAAATTCTAACTTCACTTGCTTCTCTTGTACTTGTTCTCTTAAGTAATGATACTTAATAGATATATACTTTGTCTTAGAGTGCATCACACGATTCTTTGAGATATTAATAGCACTAGTGTTGTCACAGTATATAATCACCGGGTCAATGATTACCTCATTCATTCCTTCCAACACTTGTTTGATATATGGAATGTTTGAATAGTTAGTAGCAGTAGCAACATACTCTGCTTCAGCTATAGACTGAGAAATACAAGCCTGATTTTTACTTGTCCAGGTTACAAGTCTTTCACCAAAGAAAAATGCTCCTCCGGTGGTGCTTTTTCTATCATCCACATTTCCAGCCCAATCAGCATTGGTGTAAACTTTCAGTTCAAACTTCTCTTCCTTAGGATACCATAATCCATAATTCTTTATTTTCTTTAGGTATCTTAAGATCCTTTTTGTAGCTATTATGTGTGATTCTCTAGGATTAGCAGAAAATCTTGCAACAATACCCACAACATGTGCTATATCTGGTCTACTGTGAACTACGTACATTAACTTACCAATCATGGATTGGTAAAGTGTCTAGTTTACCTCTGTAGTTTCATCCTCCTTTGTCAATTTGCATCTAGTAGCCATCGATGTTCCCATAGGTTTAGCATCTTCCATGTCAAATGTCTTCAGTACTTCCTTTATGTATTTAGATTGTGTGATGAATATTCCATCACTCTGCTGATTCACTTGTAGTCCAAGAAAGAACTTAATCTCTCCGAACATAGACATTTCAAATTCCTTTTGCATTTCATTAGCAAATACCTTGTAGACAAGATCTGAGTTTCCAAAGATAATATCAACAACAAATATTTCAGCAATGATAATAGTATCATCAATTTCACCTTTCACATACAGATTGTTGTTTTCACTTGTTCTAACAAATCCAATACTTAAAAAGTAAGTATGCAGTCTTTCATACCATGCTCTTGGTGCTTGCTTCAATCCATATAAAGCTTTATGTAATCTACATACCATGTCTTTATTATCAGGATCAACAAATCCTTCAGGTTGTTTGATGTAGACCTCTTCTTCAAGTATACCATTCAAAAATGCTGACTTCACATCCATTTGATAGACTTTGAATTTCTTGTGTGCAACATATGCAAGTAGCATTCTAACTCCATCTAATCTAGCAACAAGTGCAAATGTTTCACCATAGTCAATGCCTTCTTCCTGTGCATATCCCTTGCATACCAATCTAGCTTTATTTCTTGTGACTTCACCATTTTCATTCAATTTATTCTTGTATATCCACTTAGTACCGATAACATTCTTATCTTTTGGTCAGGGTACTAAGGACCATTTTTTGTTCTTCTCTATTTTCTCTATTTCCTCCTTCATTGCATTAACCCATTCTTCATTCTCTAATGCAACTTTCATAGTTTTAGGTTCAAATTCACAAATTAGACATGTACCTTGTCTTGTTTTGCTTCTAGTTTGCATTCTAGCATGTCTGTCTCCAATGATTTGTGTTTCAGGATGATGTCTTCTAACAAAACTCGCCAGAACTTGATTTCTTCTTTCTTTTTCATCCTGTCCAGGGTCATTTTCTTGCTTGGTAGCTCCATTTTGTTCCTCAGTTTGTGTTGCTTGTTGTCCTGCATTGTTTCCCTACTGACCGGTTGTCACAGCTTGCGGTGTCGGTAGATACTCTAGATGTTCAATGTAAGTGAATCTACCATAATTTTCTAGTTCTTTTGTACTTTCCTCTATGTACTTGTCATCAAACTCATCAACACGAACATTAGTACTTTCAACTATCTTATTTGTAATCTTATTCAAACATTTATATGCTTTACTTGTAGTGGAATATCCCAGAAATATCCCTTCATCTCCTTTAGAATCAAATTTTCCATTCCTCTCATCTTTCAAAATAAAGCATTTACTTCCAAAATTGTTGAAATAACTTACAGTAGGTTTGTGTCCAAACCATAATTCATAAGGTGTTCAGTTGGAGTCCTTCTTCAGTTGTACTCGGTTAAGAACATACACAGTTGTACTGACAGCTTCCCTCCAATATGTCTGAGCAACATTCTTCTGTATCATCAATGTTCTAGCACAATCAATTATAGACCTATTCCTCCTTTCAGCAATGCCATTTTGCCGAGGTGTCCTCGGTGCAGATACCTATCTTTTGATTCCATGCTCATTACAAAAATTAGTAAATTCATCAAAGATAAATTCACTTCCTCTATCAGATCTTAAACATTTTATTTCTTTTTCGATTTCTTTTTCTACCTTAGCTTTATACCACTTAAACATTTTGAAAGCTTCAGATTTCTCTTTTAGGAACATAGCAATCATCAGTCTAGTATAGTCATCAACAAAAAGAATAAAATATCTATCACCAGAATAACTCTGAGTTCTCATAAGACCACATAGATCGGTATGAACCAACTCAAGTATCTTCTTTGTTGAATAGTCTTTGCTTTTAAAACTAGACTTAGTCATCTTACCTTTCTAACATTCATGGCACATGGCATGATTAGGTTTTGTCAAGTTAGGCAATCCTCTAACTCTTTTCTTTCTACTAATCTTGATCATGTTGTCAAAGTTCACATGGCATAACCTTCTATTCCACAACCAAGAATCTTCATCCTTTATTAACAAACAAGAAGACTGATCCATATCAAGATAGAAAAGATTACCTCTGGATTGTGTACCATTTCTGACAAGTCTTCCTCCATCATCATAAATCTTCACCTTTTTGCTCTCAAAAGCCAATCGATGGCTTGAGTTGTTCAACTGAGCCACACTTAACAAATTATAGTTCAATCCATCTACCCAGTATGCATTTTCACATTGTAATTTGTCATTGATCATCAGTGAGCCTTTACCTCTTACCATACAAGGTGCATCATTCCCCATTCTCACAAATCCTCCATTATATTCAACAAGATGATCAAACTTCTCTACATCACCGGTCATATGATGTGTACAGCCATTGTCTATGATCCATGTATCATTTCTGCTTATTTTAGAGATTAATGCTATCTCTTCATGTTTCTCTTCCTCTTATGAGTCATCTTTCATAGCAACAAATATGACTTCTATATCATCTTCAGAATCAGATTCAATTTCAATATCTTCGGCTATGTAACATACCTTTTTTCCTTTTTCATCTCGGTTGTCTCTATTGTAGTGTCGGTAGCCTCTATTGACTCTTCTCCCATAGCTTCCTTCAGATCGATCTTTGGATCTATCATCATCTTTCTTCTGAGGACATCTAGTAGTGATGTGATTGAATTCTTTACAATTAAAGCATGCCAAATGTAGCTTACCTCTATACCTTCCTTTTCCTTTGGGAAATCTTCTGGACATAAGTGCTTCAAGCTCATCAAGTTCATCATCGGTATTGTCATCACTATCACAATTCTTACTATTCCTGCTAGACTTTCCAATCTTCAAAGAAGACATGAAAGCGGATTCAACAAAAGGAACAACATTGTTATCAAAGTTGTTTAATTCAAAGGTTGTAAGTTTACCAATCAGAGTGTTAAGAGTAAGGTTGGATGTAGCTCTTGTTTCATGAATTGCAGAAATCTTGATTGCATAAACTGGTAGCAAAGTTCTGAGAATCTTGCTTATCACTGTTTCATCATCAATTACTCCATCAGATGCTCTAATAGCATGTACCACCTCTTTGAGTCTATTTGAATATTGTACAATGTTCTCACCTTCTTTCATTCTCATATCATCAAATCTACCTCTTAGGCTTTCAGCTCGAGCTCTTTTGACATTCAGATCTCCACTGTATATTTGTGTTAACTTATCTTACATTGCTTTGGTAGTCATGCATGTCTTGATATCTTCAAATTCAACATCGGTATAGGCAGCAACAAGTTCCATCATAGTAACATTGTGTTCATGCTTGTCCTTTAGTTGATCAAGAGTTAAGGGACCAGTGGGTGGTTGAATGTAGCCATTCTCCATTAGATCTAGTGCAGAGTTCCCAATTCTAGATATGTGCAGCTTCATTCTGCTTTGCCATACTACGAAGTTCTCTTCGTTCAGTTTTGGTACTTCCCTCTTATACATCTTGAGACCTTTATTCTTAAGTCCTTAAAACTCTGTTCAAAGCAACGAGTGCTCTGATTCCAATTGTTAGAATAACTGAGAGGGGGGTGAATCAGTTATCCAGTGTCCCAAACTAAAATGTATACTTCAAAACTATTTCTTCAATTCTTGCTTGTCAGTAAACAATAATAAATTTCACTATCTATGCTTTTACCGATTATCAGTCAAATACTATAACAGTTACTGATCAAATATAACATGTAACATGTAAAGAATGATAACAAAAAAATATCACAATCAACACATAACATGAGATTTAACGTGGAAACCTTGTAAAGGGAAAAACCACCTGGGACCAACAACCCAAAATTGTTCACTCTTCTAAAGTGAGGTCGGTTAAGACCCAACCCTGTTAAAGGTTACAAACACACTGTCAGGTGTGACCTGTTAGAGGATTTCAGACTAGAAGTTATCATCCAACTAGCATTCACTATGGGGTTAACAGGATAACAATGTTCATTCTAAGAATGATACATCATAAGACTTTCAGAGTCCACTCGGTTAAGAGATTTTGACTGTATACAATGGTTAAATATGTAACAGTAAATGACTTGCCTTAATACAACTTCAAGTGTAGATTACAGATCAATATTTAGTCCATACAAATCCTTCTGATCAATATTTCACTTCAGATTCAATACTGTATCAACTTACTATCCGTCAATAATTGCTCTTTGTAGCTCGGTAATTATTCTACAGCTCAGTTCTTACTAACCAGTATGATCAGAATGCATGAAAACCTTGTTCACACGATATTCCTGCAGCTTCTATTTCTTCTGGCATCTTCATAAAGAAATTTTGTTCTCTTATATAGACGGGTAAATCATTTTCTTCTCCACCATCAAATTTTGCTACTTAATCACATTCATAGATTTTTCCGCTTCAAACTTTCTCGGCACTTGTGTCAATAACACATTTGATTCTTATCCTTTAGATCTTTCCTGAATTTTGTCAGTCGTCGATCTGTGTAACAAACTTTATCCATTACCTCGATGTTATACTCTTGCCAGCTCATCAATCTTATCAGCTAAATTAATCATTTAATTCATTCTATTCCACTTGGTTAACAAAGAAATGCATCGGTGAACACTGCTCGATTAATACTCTGATCGGTATACACTACACTCCGTCGGTGTTCCTTATCCTCACTTGTCATGTACATCTTTCCTCATGTAGATTTCTCTGTTCTTCATCTCTTTCACCTTTCTTTAGATGTCTCGATATAGTAACTTACAAGATAGGTGTTGTCAAACTAGTTGACATCAATGACAACATACTACTGATTTAATCATATTACATATCTAATCAACAACTCCTCAGTGATCTTGCAATCACAGATTCTTCAATCAGATTCCAAATCAGTTGTAGTTCAACAATAAGTTCTCATTTTCAAACAAAAGAAAAAAATCATATGCTCATCCAGTAACATATCATTCATATAAACAATCATACACATAGGAAGAATGGAGATTCATCCCATTTTAGACCCTACCTGGGGTCCTACGGAGAATTCTCTTCCCTTGGCTAGAGACTTTTTGCAACTCTTCAAGCCTTGAGTAGATAGCTTCCTGGCAAGCTTTCTCTAGCCATAAAACTCCAAAAAATCCACACACAATTGTCTTCACCAAATAGAGACTCTCAAACTCACAGAAAACTCAAATAAATTTCTGGAAAAATCAATGCAGAACACTCCAAAAATCTTCCAAAAACTCCTCTCTCCAAATCACAAAAATGCAAATATTTATCTTTCAACTATGTGGTTGGAGGAGTTTCTTTACGGGAAGAAACTTCTCCAACTTCCATAGTTGGTTGGAAAATAAACAAATCATTCCCGTAAGCACTTAACAAAGTTTTAATAAATTTAATTAAAATAGATTTCAAAGAAAACCATAACAAGAATAATAAACAAATAACTTCCAAGGAACACACATAGTACACACGGAAATCAACTAGCATAACTTCTAGGAGGTCTCAAGTTCAACTCCCTCCTAGATAGTTAGTTTTACTACAAAGAGTATTTATTTTTATTATTACTAGTATTAATATTATTTTCACTTTTATTTAACACATTTCATTAAATACACTTTATTTAATTCACTATATTTATTATTATAAATAACATACCATTTACACAATCAATAAAAACATACAAATATTATTATTTATATAAGCATGGGTATATGCGTGTGCACCCACATATACACATACCTATATAATATACAATCAATTATAACATAGATATAAAATAAATAATATAGATATATATAAGGACAATTCTAACTCACAACATAAATCTTAGAATAACATCGAATCGTAAATCACAAGACCACATCACATACTGTATTCCAAATCCCCCAGCTAGGGTAACCTCCTAAATAAAAATCTAAGTCCACGGGTAACCTTGAGAGTAATCTTGGTAATATCTCCACACAACAACTGTTCGAGAATTTTTAAGGCACGCTTAGACCTGTGTAGCTAGGTGGAGTCGATGCCTAGTACCTACATCTTGCAACACCAATCGAGTACACCAACATATACACACACACACACACACACACACACATGTACAAACAATGACAAACAAGGCGGGAGAGTGTGACATCGTATGGACCTCCTATAGAAGTAACTACGACTACCTCCCCTCATCCTACACTCACATCAGACAGTGACATCCATAAAGCATAATTGGATTAGTATGGTTAGAACTAGAATAATCTCCTTTCCATATTGTATAACAAGAATGCATCATAACACAATCATGTAAATGTAAATAATCTATTAACTTTCACAAACCCGTTTAACCATCAGTCATGTAGTCAAAATGTCCCATTATCAAATCAAGATAAACAAATCATATAACCCTAAATGCTTTAATCATGTCTAATCTCAAGTAACGCTATTCGAGTAGGTAACACATCTAACCCTTAAGTGATTATAATCAATTAACCTAAGGTACACATAAATATTAATAATGAGAATCTCACAAATAAGCATATAGGTCTATTAGGTGATCCCTAAAATATCACTGACTCATAGGAAGTGATGCAGGAGCATCTTGGGTGTAAGAGCGATCTTGCATCACCCAAAAATATTTCTGGTTTCTTTTCAATAAGGGCTATCTTGTGCAAAGCTGCTATTTATGGAAACTTACTATTTTTAGTAAGTTGGACATACGATCTCGGAATGTTCTTATTTCATAGTTGGAGGTTCATCTTAGTCATATCAGCCTACCAGTTGAGTTTCATTGCCACATCATCTGTATTGGTTAAGTTATTGAGGTTTTTGGGTATGAAATCTTTTAGGTCAATTTTGAAGGCCTTAGAGGCTCCGGATTGCGATCGACCCCCAGCTGATTGGAGCTTGCATGAGTTTGACAATGTAGATTAAGTCCTACCATTTCCGAAAAGTGGTTATAATAGAAAAACATAGCTACGGTTAGAAAGTTGTGGCCTCTGAAAGTTTGGCTACCTAAAAACATATTTTGTAATTCTTTTGAGCTGACCCTAATGTAATAATTGTGAAAATAAAATAATTCAAAGAATAGTCGGCCTTAAGGGCTAAATTTCTGGAACCTTCTCGGGTGGTGGAAATTGCCGATATAAGAAAGGTCCATAGTGTTGTCTAGGGAAGTTTTGGGTAATTATTCGAGACTTTGTCCTACAAAATATTGTAAAGAAAAATGCTCATGTGGCTTTGCATATTTTAATTATGAAACTTGTAATTCCATATTTGTGAAGATAATAAGAAGCCCATTTTCTATTTTGCAAATTGTTGTTGTTTCTATGTTTTTGTTATGTGTTTGTGGTATTAAGTGGAGCACCCTTCATCAAGTGGCATCAGAGCAGGAGTTCCTAGAGTGTGTAAACAAATCATCGACTGTGAGGCAGTTTGCACCAGGACCATGGTTTAGGGTTTCAATGAGCAGCGCGAAAATGCCTCCTTGAAAGGAACGTGGCGGAAGAGCTGGTGGTGTGACACATGAGGTTAGAGCGCTCCAGAGACAAGTGCGAGCATTGCAAAAAGAGATTCACAGATGAATGAATCTTAATGTCAAAGATGAAAGAGAGGATGAAGCTGGAGAAGGAAATTCAGATCAAGAAGGAGAAGGTGAAATTATGAACCAAGAGGAAGAAAGATTTTTTCGGGCCATTTCCAAGATTGGGAAAAAACCTAAGATTGAGGTTCTTGCATTTTCAAGAAATCTTAACCCAAAGGAGTTGATCGAATGGATCAATGAATTAGAAGAATATTTTGAGTATGAAGATATTGAGGATCCTAATTGGGTCAAGTTTGTGAAGGCCAAACTGAAGGGTCATGCAAAGATCTGGTGGCAGGAGATTCAATTGGAGATAAATAAAAGAGGAAAGGATAAAATCACAAGATGGGATCAAATGGTGGATAAATTGAAGCGACAGTTCATCCTGTTGATTATGAACTTGACCTATTGAAGAAAATGCAAAGTTTGAAGCAAGCAGGAAGATCTGTTCAGGAGTATATAGAGGAGTTCTATCGAATCTTCATCAGAATAGGCCATGCGGAAGTTGATAAGGAGAAATTTGACCGTTACCTTAATGGGTTAAGGCTGAGCATTCAAGAGGAGTTGAATTTGGTTTGAATGAACAGTATTGAAGATGCATACTAGTTTTCCCTAAAAGTAGAGAAAAAATTGAACAAGAAGTTTGACAGCAGACAAAATAGAAGAGGTCATGGTGGAAGATTTGGTGGACGATCATATGGAGGCTGAAATGAAGATCTAAAAAAGATGGACAAGGCCAGTAGCAGTCAAAATCAGAAAGGAAATAATTCCAATCGTTTCCATGATCAAAATAATAGAGATCAGAGAGGAAGAGGAAGAGGACAAGGTTCAGGAAGAGGAGGCTTCCGTGGAACATGTTTTCACTGTGGAAAAGAAGTTTATAGGGCATTTGAATGTCCTCAATGCCAAAGAAGGAAAAATAGGAGAACTGAAGGCTAGGCTAGAGTTGTACATGTAGATGAAGATGTTAGATCATCACATTCTGAAGATTTTGAAAGAGGAGAAATGCTAATTAAAAAAAGAGTCCTACTGAGTGGTGAGAATGAACTTGAGCAAAGGAGGAGCCTGTTTCACACCATGTGCAAGTGTGAAGATAAGTGTTATGATGTTATTATTGATAGTGGAAGCACTGACAATTTGGTGTCAGAAAAGATGGTCAAAAAGTTGAAGCTCAAGAGATAGGAACACCCACATCCATATCAGATTGCCTCGGTACAGGATGACCACAAGGTCATGGTCAGTGAATAGTGCCTAGTAAATTTCAAGATTGGTGGATACCATGATGAGGTACTATGTGATATCATACCTATGGATACATGTCATATATTGTTGGGTAGACCATGGCAGTTTGACAGGCATGCTGTACATAATGGTCATGCAAATACCTATTCCCTGACAAAGGGTGGAGTGTGACATAAGCTAAAGCCATTGAAGGAGACAAAAGAAAAGGTATGTGGTAATGCATGAATAAGTTTTTTTGATGGAAGAAAATTCCTAGAGGGTATGAGGCATGAACATGTGTGTTTTTCTTTAATTCCAAAAGTTGGTAAAGAGGAAGCAGAAGATGTACATGTAGAAGTTGCAGATTTGTTGAATGAGTTTCATTATATTGTATCTGATAATTTACTTGATGGATTACCACTGGTAAGGAAGATCAGTCATCAAATGGACTTGATTATAAGAGCCAGTTTTCCAAATAAGGTAGCACATAGAATGGCACTAGCAGAAAGTGAAGAGTTGAACAAACAAGTACATGAGTTGTTACAAAAGGGGTTGATTCGGGAGAGCCTGAGTCCATGTACTATACCAGCAGTATTAGCACTGAAGAAGAATGGAGAATGAAGGATGTGTACAAATTCCAGGGCAATAAACAAGATCATAATTAAGTACAGGTTTCCATTACCACAAATTAATGATATTATGGACTGTTTGAGTGGAGCTATGTATTTCTCAAAGATAGATCTGAAAAGTGGATATCATCAGATTTGGATTAGAGAAGGAGATGAATGGAATACTACCTTCAAGACAAAGGAAGGACTTTATGAGTGGTTAGTCATGCCTTTTGGGCTAACCAATGCACCAAGCAATTTCATGCGGCTCATGAACGAGGTTCTGAAAGAATTTTTGGGTAAGTTTGTCATTGTTTACTTAGATGATATTTTGATCTTTAGTAAAACATTGGAGGAGCATATGATGCATATTCGTATGGTGTTTGAGAAGTTAAGGGAAGAGAAATTGTTGATTAATTTGAAGAAGTGCAGTTTTGTGAAGAAGAAATTAGCGTATCTAGGATTTGTAGTTTCAGCAGAAGGTCTAAAAATGGACCCAGAGAAAGTGCAGGCTATCCTTGAATGGCCTACTCCAAGGAGTGCTACTGAGGTAAGATATTTTCATGGTTTGGATAGCTTTTACAGAAAGTTTATTAGAAGTTTTAGTAGTATTTGTGGACCCTTGACTGAAACAATGAGAGAGGATAGAAAAGAGTTTAAGTGGACTACTAGGGCAGATAAGAGTTTTAAACTGTTGAAATAGAAAGTTACAGAACAACCTATTTTAGCACTTTTAGATTTTAATAAGGTGTTTCAAGTAAACTGTGATGCTAGTGGTACTACAATAGGAGTTGGTATGAGTCAAGAAGGTAAACCTGTTGCTTATTTCAGTAAGAAGTTAAATGATGCCAAGAGAAAGTATTATGTTTATGATTAAAAATTTTATGCTATAGTTCAAGCATTAAAGAAGTGGAGACACTATTTGCTTCCTAAGGAGTTTGTTTTGTATACTGATCATCAAGCTTAAAAATATTTGAATAGTCAAGGAAAGTTGAACTAAAAGCATTTGAAATGGGTTGAGTTTTTGCAGAGTTATACATTTGTTTTGAAATAGAGGAGTAGAAAGTCTAACAGGGTTGTAGATGCTCTTAGTAGAAGGAAACTATTGCTGAAAGAGACGCAGATAGAGGTGGTTGGGTTCAAGGAACTCAAGAATTTATATCCAGAGGATCTTGATTTTGGTGAAGCTTGGAAAGCTTGTAAAGAACCTGTTACTCTAGACAGAATGAAGTGGTTAGATTTTATCACTCAGGATGATATGCTATTCAGAGGGAGTCAATTGTGTATTCCACAAAGTTCTATGAGGGAGAATCTCATCAAGGAGAAGCATAACAGAGGATTGGTTGGACATTTTGGTCATGATAAAACCCTTGCTTTGATTAGTGAGAATTATTATTGGCCACACTTGCAACAAGATGTCAAGAAGCTTGTACAGAGTTGCAGAGTATGTCAAATGGAAAAGGGAGTAAAGCAGAATATAGGGTTGTATCAGCCATTACCTATACTAGAGAAGCCGTGGGAGGATATTAGTATGGATTTTGTTCTTGGTTTACCAATTACTCAGTGAGGACATGATTTAATTTTTGTGGTGGTTGATAGATTTTCAAATATGACGCATTTTATTCCCTGCAAGAAGACTAATGATGTAGTTCATGTGGCAAAATTGTTTTTCAAATAAGTGGTGAGACTACATGGTTTGCCAAAGAGTATAGTTTTAGATCGAGACATTAAGTTCATTGGATATTTCTGGCACACATTATGGAAGAAGTTAAGGACATATTCAAAGTTTAGTTTATCACATCATCCACAGACTGATGGACAGACAAAGGTGGTGAATAGGAGTTTGGAAAATTTGCTGAGATGTTTGGTTGGAGATAAGCCAACAGGATGGGATTTGATTTTACCACAGGAAGAATTTGCATACAATAATTCTATCAATAGGAGCACTGGTAAATCACCATTCCAGATTGTATATGGAAGTAGTCCCAGAAATGCATATGAGTTGAGGAAGATAGATAAAGGAGAAATAAGTAGTACTAAAGTTGAGAATTTTGCAGAACATTTGAAGAACATCCATGAGGAGGTGAGGAAGCACATTACCAAGATGAATGTGCAGTATAAGGCTAAGATAGATGAGAAAAGAAGACATAAGGAATTTCAAGTTGGAGATGAAGTCATGGTTCATTTGCAGAAGGAGAGATTTATAGTTGGTACATATAACAAGTTGAAAATGAAGAAGTTTGGGCCATGTAAGATACTAAAGAAGCATGCTTCAGGAAATGCCTATGAGGTAGAATTGCCTGCTGAGCTGAATATTTCACCAGTATTTAACATTTCAGATTCGACAGAGTATCATGAAGGGGGTGTTGAAAATGAGATCACAGAAGCAGAGTGGAGCATTCCAGCAACTAGTTCAGATACCAAGGAGATTGAGGATATACTGCATAGTCGTGTTGGCAGAAGCACAAGGAACAAGACATATGAAGAATATCTGTTCAAATGGAAAGGATGACCTATTGAAGATTCATCATGGCTGACAAGGGAGGAGGTTAATTGTCTTGGTTTTCCTTTTCACACTTGAGTCATGACAGGGTCACTTCTCAAATTACCCCGGGTCACTTCTTAAATTACCCCGGTGTCTAATGCAGGAGCATCTTGGGTGTAAGAGCAATCTTGCATCACCCAAAAATATTTATAGTTTCTTTTCAATAAGGGCTATCTTGTGTAGAGCTGCTATTTATGGAAACTTACTATTTTTAGTAAGTTGGTCATACGATCTCAAATTTTTTTGATTTCATAGTTGGAGGTTCATCTTAGTCATATCAGCCTACTAGTTGATTTTCATTGCCACATCATCTGTATTGGTGAAGTTATTGAGGTTTTTGGGTATAAAATCTTTCAGGTCAATTTTGAAGGCCTTAGAGGCTCCGGATCATGATCAACCCCTCACTTGCTGGAGTTTGCACAAGTCAAACACTGTAGATCAAGTCCTGCCATTTCCAAAAAGTGGTTATAATAGAAAAACGGAGTTACGGTTAGAAAGTTATGGCCTTAAAAAATTTGGGCTACCTAAAAACATATTTTGTAATTCTTTTGAGCTGACCCTAATGTAATAATTGTGAAAATAAAATAACTTTAAGAATAGTCGGCCTTAAGGGCTAAATTTTTGGAACCTTCTCAGGCGGTGGAAATTGCCTATATAAGAAAGGTCCGTAGTGTTGTCTAGGGCAGTTCTGGGTAGATCTGGGTAGTGATTCAAGGCTTTGTCCTACATAATATTGTAAAGGAAAATGCCCGTGTGGCTTTGCATATTGTAATTTTGAAATTTGTAATTCCACATTTGTGGAGATAATAAGAAGCCCATTTTCTATTCTTGCAAATTGTTGTTGTTTCTCTGTTTCTGTTATGTGTTTGTGGTATTAAGGGGAGCACCCTTCATTAGGAAGATATACAAAAGAACATACCTATGCAATGTTATTATTTCCCACATTAAAATATGAAGTTATGGTGAGTTGTAAGAGGTTCGATTTAAGCAATCATCACAAGAAGGATCATTCTCACATATAGCTCTTCCTAATTTTTAGTGAGCATAACCAGGACTTGCTAGGGTTGGAGGGTCATTACAAGTCTATTGTGGCCTATTGCTCTCCAAGTGACCCTTTCAAGGGGTATTAGTTACTTTGTTGTTTTTGTTCCTTTAGTGGCCTTGTTTTGTAACTGTTAGCACCTCTATTGACGTGTTCTTGATTTCTTGATAGCCTCTTGGCTATGGCATGTAATGGTTAACCCCCTTGTCAGGTTGCTTCTATAATTTAAATAAAAAATTACTGAAAATAAATTGATAAAATTGTGTGTTATTAAATAAATTTATTAATTTAATTGTGGGCAATGTATGGACTTTTGGCCATAAATATATATTATGATAATTTAACATTACCTTGATACTTTTATTTGACCAAAAAAATTAACATTACTTATATTATTGTGAAAGAGATTGATAATATGTTGCTAGTTTATCATTCAAATTATATTTATAAGATTTATTTAAAACACATAATATTAAAAAAATAAAAAATAAAAAAATATTCTTACCAATACTTTTAATGTTAGATTTGACTTTTGTACTGACTTTTTTAAAACTAAAAAATAAATCATATCTAATTTAATTTTTAAAATATTTGATTTCTAAGATTTAAAATATAAGTATAAAGAGTTAATTGATATTAAAAATATTATGAATTTAAAAATAAAATATTTAATAGTTATTTTATAAAATTTAGAAATATATATAAATAAAATTAATAAACATAATATTAAATATATGAATTTATGATAGATAATAAATCTAAAATAATTTTATTTATTTTTTGGTGTGCTAAAAATGTGTAGATTCCTTCAAACTTTACATCACAACTAATAATTCTAAAAATGAATTTGCATTTAACATAAGAAAATAAAAACAAAAGAGGAATAATAGTGGAGTGAAAGATACTTTAAAATGAAACCACCTAATAATTGCAAAATAAATTGCATATTGATAGTGGATCCATGAATTTAGTGATAAGGATCTAATTGTTTTGGGCAATCACACCGTCATAAATTATTTTTGTGGACTTAAAAATTATGCATTTACACTATATAAAAAATAAATTTATATTAAATTATGAAACATAACACATTCTAATTGATCCAAATAATTTTTTTAATCATTAGTTAATATAAAGTGATTGTTAGCCTAAACTAGGGTTACTAATGGTTTATTTGTTTTTATAGTATTAGAATTATAATATATGTCGTATGGGTCGTTGACCGTACAATACAACGATAGTTGTAAGCGCAGGGTTGATACAATGTCCTTGGTTTGAATCTCACCTAAGCCAATGCTTAGCGGTGCCAAATCAAAATTACAAGGCAATTGATGGAGGACATAAGTTAGTAGATGGATGATGGCAGTAGGAGAGGTGGTGAGTGGAAGATGATGAAGAGAAGGAAAGGAAGGGAGGAGAGGAAGAAGAGTGGAGAGGAAAGATGAAGGAGGAAGGTGGAGAGGAAGAAGGAAGTAACTTGTAGATATTGGTTGAGGAGGTGTCAATGCCTCAGCTCAATCTTGGGGATTGGGTCCCTCATTGCGGCCCCACTTGTTCAAAGCTCCAATAAAAAAGGTAATCACCAATAAAAAAATATTTATTGTTTGGAATATCGATGAGATAATGTATAATAACTTATATATTTATTTAAATATTAATTAGTATAAGTTCATTATTATTAGTTTAGTATATTATATTATTTTTTAATATAACATATTATCTTATTTTTAAATATAATATATATTATATTCAATTATTCTTGTTTATGGGGTTAGACATGTTGATCTACCCTCAAATTTTCATAAGGATGTTAGGTGGCAATCACAAACAATTGGTTGCTTGAAGGTGAACTTTGACAAGGCGAGGAGCAATCTTCAACCTGTTGGAGCTAGCCATGTAGTGAGGAACCGTGATGATTAGGAGCTTTAAATTGTTGGAGCTAGATTTGGGATAGCTTTTAATAATGAAGTATAATTTCATTCAGCTCTTCTCGGTATTCAAGTGGGTAGGTTTCTACAATGTAACAATATTCATTGGAAGGTAACCTTCTAGGTTGTGGTAAATGTCATGTGAATGGGGTAGTGACTTAATTAGAATCTCTCAAAAAATCTTCATCAAATTTTGGAAGAGATTAAAAATCTTAAGGATGCCACGATTACACATGTATCATGATGGAAGTGATCTAGCAAATAGTCACCAAAATGGCAGCCAACATGATGTCAGATGTGCAAACTGTCTCATTAATGTCAAAATGGCACACTAGGCATTTCCACATTTCCCATCATTAGCACTTGTCTCATGTCCCAAGCATTAGGGTAGGACGTATTCTCTTTATTACAAATCAAGGTGGAGATTATCATGTATAGGAGTGATCATTTCACTAATATGAGATAGCTCTTTAATAAAATATTTGGTGGCTATTGCCACATTTTAACATATAGTTAGCAATATGGACAATTAAATTTTCTTGTTGGCAAAGAAAATATAGATTACCTTCTTTGGTGATATTTTGGAAAGAATGTTGATGAAGATCTTCAAATTGTGGGTAGGGGTAGTTCTACATTCCATTTACTTGGTGTTGGGCGATGAGTATCTAGGAGAGAATGTATTCTATCAAGTCAATTTTGATATAGCCTCCATGTTTATTGCAATACTTCTAAAGTCTAATGAGACAAAAAATGGTGGAGGTGTTGGTATAAAAGTTGATGTGGAAGATGTGGTGTGGAGAGTTGAAGGGTATATCCTACTTTTCATCCTAGGCCAATCACTTATCCTTGATAGGTGCATTTGTCTTAAGCTCAATGAGGAGGAGGATGAATCATTGTAATTATTTGTCATTTGGGGCTTTGGAATGGATATTGTGAGGAGGTAAAATTAGGCTAGAACTAGAATCAATTTCTTAAAAGGCTACATTGAGGGGGTGGAGATTGGGGATAGTCAATGGGAGGTTGTCAATGATCATGAAAAAGCTACTTTTGTCACCTAAATAGTGCACCCCTACTAAGTAAACTCAAGCCTACCGGTGAAAATGGGAAAGCCTCCCTGATTGTGGACTTAGATATTAGAAGCTGACCTCTAGAGAAAGCTGGTTCTTATGGCACTTCACCTAAAACTAGCCTAACAAAGATTCTTCACAAAGGAAAAGGGTTAGAAGGATGCATAAAAATTAAATTTAACTCCTAAAAGGTGATGCACCAAAACTGAATCTTTGAGACTCAACAGATAACCAACACATAATTAAACTTGTAATGAAAAGCTCCCCTACACAACTCAATAACACATAATCTTTGCAACAATAATTTATAAGAAGGCTAAATGATAGTCCCTAAAAGGAGGATAAATTCTCCATAGCTCAAAATTGATTAAGCACAACTCACAACATACAAAGACTATATAATTTTGCAAAAGGAATCAATAAGAGATACACAAGCACAAAAAAGAGATAAGGAAAAAGCTAAAAAATATTGCTAAAAGGTGCTTCAAATCTGTATAATCTCTCTGAAATGGGTTACAAAACTACTTTGCCTTTGTCAATAACTTAGGAAAAGTTATAAAACAATAAGATAAAGGGAAGAACTTTTTACAAATGATCCCTCAGCTCATACTTATGCTTTTTCAAATCCAACTGTATTACAAATGAGAAATAACTTCTGGGTTGGATGCTGTCAGAATAGGGCATCCTTGGGGCCTTCAAACAGTTATAAAGAGGCAAAAATGGTTCCCAAAAGTCATTCCCCAATAGTATTTCCATAAATACCCTCCATAAATGTTATCCTATCCTTGAAAAAACTCAAAAAGGCCTTTGAAATGCAATAACTTCCTCTAACCTCACAACTACATTTTGCCTAAAGTCAATCATAATCTCTTCACCTTGTCACTTCACAACTAGAATAGTGTCACCACCAAGGATGTGTGTCTGATAAAGTAAATCTGAAGAATCCTTTGCAATTGTTGTATACCCAAACAAGGTGTTTACATGTAGCATTTCAGTCTCCCCTAGCCACTGGAATAGTACCGATCAGAACATAAGAAATTCCTGGCCCTAGTTGAAACTCAATTTGGCACAACAATGGCCCTCCATTGGTGTAGGTTAACCTAACAAAAAATACTTCTTTGGCATCATTGGTAAATAATCTCTCTTCCTTATCGAATTCTCTATTTCATGTTTCCATCAACATAAGTGATATAGATAAGCCTATCGGGGGTCAACATAGTGCTAAATTATTCCATCATTGAGCATTGCTATACCGATAATGCCCATTGACATAACTCCCCTAGATATCATCATTCCTTGGCATCATTTTTTAAATCTCAACCAATATCCTCATCGACTATCGACAAGACAAAAAAAATCCTTTGTCACCCATGCAATTCATATCGATGGAGCACATCGGTGTAAGTGCTATCGATAAACTCATTGGGCATCGGGGTAGTGCAAAAAATGGTATATTAATGGGCCCAACTATTCTGATTCTCCTCATCAGCCAAACCTTTGTCTACATACCGCCTCTATTCATATATCCATTGACATAAGTCTCACCGATAACCTCATCATCTATTGATAAGACAAAAAAAATGCTTTGTCGCTAGTGAGTGTTATGCTAATGGAGCATATCGACACAAGTCAACTCAATGTCACTTCACAATAGTCACTTGTTGCCTCTATAATTTTAAATTGTGCTGATGAGTTCATCGACAAATCTCTTGTTGATGCACTATTCCTTGGTGTCCATCGGTATAAGACCTGCTGACAAACTCATCGGGCATCGACAAAAGAGAAAATTACCTTTGTCGCTAGTGAGTGTTATGTCGATGGAGCATATCATCACAATTCATGTCAATAATTTTATCCTCCTTTTTCTCAATTGATGCTATCAACATAACCTACATTGACATGGATCCTCGGCCTAATGTTTCACTCCTCAATAGGGGTACGTTATCCTGATCACATTTGTCTTTTCCTAAGTGTCATCATCAGGGGGACTCGTGTCGATGACCAATGATGATGCCTTGTACCTCTGACTATATTAGCATCATCCTATAACTCATTCAGGTTTCTATAACATGTTGGTCTCTTACATTTCTACAATTGTATGTACCTCCTGTGATATTTGACTCCATATGATATACTACTTCCTGCTTACGACCCTTTAGCACACTGGGTTCTACTCTTGTGGGAGTTTCATTTTACCCCATGTGCTATAGGATAGACATCTGAATCTGAAATGAGCCATGGGAAAAATTGATATCATTTTGGTGACATTTGCGATGTGTTTTCTTGCTAAACATCAGGACTAGTTTCCTAGGCCATTCATTGGGAACAAAGTCACTCCCATTTGACAAAACATCTAAAAATCCCATCTCTCTCTTCAAAAATGACTATCTACAATTTGCAACCAGCACTTAGGAAAAATAAAAACTACAACTAGACTATTGTGCCACAATAATTATTTACTAATTATAAACTTCTCCAATATGTACAAGGATATATCATACCTCAGAAACAATGCTTGAGGTTAATCCCGTCCATTGGGATTTTCTCCATGTTTTTATCCAAATGAGACAGCTGAAAAACATTATGTTGTTTATACTATGAGATAATATAGGTCCCACTCCAGAATGCATCAAACTTAGAGTGATTTCCAGGTTTTCTTTTGCGTTCATCCCATTTCAGCACTATGTCACCCTCCAGGAAAGTTCTTGGAGATGCCCTTTAGTCAAAAGACCTTTTCATCTGTTCTTGATGGTGCTCAATTTTCCTCAAGGCCTCAACTCTGGTCTCCTCCAGCTCAAAAATTTGAGCCAACCTTATAGTCATTGGTTCTTCATCCAACATATCAAGTTGATTGGCCAAGTCCAGAGCTGGAATGTCCAATGAAATAGGCAATATAGCCTCTTTCCCATAAACCAGTTTGAAAGGTGACTACCCAATCAAATTTTTTTGGGTAATATGATCAACCCACAAGGATGATTTTAGCTGGGTATGTCATGCTACCAGGTTACCTTCCATAGTCCTTTTAATGATTTTGATCATATTCTTGTTAGTGGATTCCACTTGGCCATTTCCTTGAGGATAAGAATTTGAAGATGTGTTTAGATAAATTCCATTATGTATAGCCCAATTAGAAATTTTAAAACCAAAAAAATCCAAAGCATTATCAAAGATAATGGATTCAAGAACTCCAAACCTAGAAACTAGCTCTTCATAGAAATTTAGAACAATGCTTTCATTAGATTCTTTAAGTGCTACCGCCTCAGTCCACTTAGTGAAATAGGTCGTGACAAATAGGACCCACTTATGTCCAACACTGGATGGGGGGTTTATAACTCCATTGAAATCCATCCCCCACCATATGAAGGGTTGTTCAACTTGAATGGGATACAAAGGCAAAGCTGCCAACCTCTATTTCACAACAAATAATGCACACCCCCGACATTTTCTAATCCACAAGTGTGCATCCTTGAATAGATAGGCCAATAATAACCACCTTTCATGACCTTAAGTGTTGTTTCTCTAGGTGAAAAGTGGCCTTCATATGACCCCTCATGGAATTCATGCAGTACCTTGTGAACCTGATCAACTCTAATGCATCTAAAGAGAATGCCATTAAAGTCCTTTCTAAATAGAAAATTATTCAATAGAACATAAGGGATGGACTACAGTCTAAAATACCTTCTTTTGGCTTTGTTTAAGCCCTGCGGACATTCCCTAGTCTACAAAAGATGAATCATTTGTTGCACCGAATTAGTGGCTAGAGCTGGAACCCCTTGTTCTTCATCTTGTAAAACTAGAACAACCTCTTATTCATGTTTTTCTTTTCTTCTTACCACATTAGCAAGTTATTCACACAATCCTTTTCCTCAGATTAGCCTGGTGACCTTGATCTTCACATCATATTTCATAACCTTAGTCACCCAACTGACTCTCATATCATTTAGATCCTTACTCAAAAGGAATTATTTCACACTCGGATGAGAAACCATTAGAACAATTATTTTATTAGAAAATTTGTGCTTAAATTTGTTCAAACTCCTTATAAAAACAAGCACATGTTTCTCTACAAAGGAATACTTGAGCTTGTAATCATTAAGCCCTTGACTGAAAAAAGTCATAGGCTACTCCAAGTATTCATCATTTCATTATACTAACCTAGTGGAAATGGAATCAATACCCCCATAAGCATGTAAAATAAAATCCTTTGAAAAAATTGTCTATAAGTGTAGGTGTTCTTGCAAGTGCCTCCTTAATTAGCTCAAAAATCCTCTTTTTGTCCTTAGTCTAGTTGAATGGGACATTTTTTATTAAAATAGTTGTCAAAGAACTCAACAAATCTACAATATATAGGATAAACCTACTAACAAATTTTATCTGACCATTGAAACTTTGCAAACCTTTTTTGTGTGTTGGCAAATGAAGAGCCAAAATTGTTGTTATTCTTTTAAGGTCAATGGTGATTCCCTATTTTGACACCACATATCCAATAAATCTTTGCTCATGCACATAAAAGACACACTTTTTTGGATTAAGGGATATCCCAAAACCTCTGCACCTTTTAAAAATATGTTTTAGATGTTTTAAGTGATCTTTTAATTCATTAGAAGAGACAATAATGTCATCCAAGCATACTAAAACAATTTTATACATTAAACCATCAAAATCCATATCCATGGCCTTTTGAAAATTTTCCCCAGTGTTGGACAAATTGAAGAGCATCTTTTTGTATTCCATGGTACCCCACTTGGTGGTAAAACTTATCTTAAACTGGTCTTCCTTCCTTACTAAAATTTGATTGTAACCAGAATATCCATCGAGCAAGGAAAACCTTTCGGAGCCCGAAACCACTTGAAGAATTTGCTCCACTGAAGGAAAGGGGTGACAATCTTTTAATGAGGCTCTATTTAAGTCTTGGAGGTCACCACACAACCTTATATCCCCATTCTTTTTCTAACGGGTACAAGGTTTGAGACCTATAAAATGTGTTTAATAGGAAAGACAATACTGCTCTCAATCAATTTGTTCAACTCTTTCCTTATGAGTGGCTCTAATTTTCAATTTAAAGGCCTCTATTTCTATCTAACCAGTTTGGCATTAGGTTCAAGCTCAATAGTGTGCTGAGAAAGTTGGGGATCAAAGCCATTAAAATCACTATATTCCCATGCAAAAACATCATAGAACTCTTGAAAAAGTTGAATAAATGAATATTGTTCTTCTGGTGTACATACCTTGTCAAGTTTGAACATATTTGCTTTAAATACCTCAACTTCCTCATAGTATTCCTGTTGAACCTGCATGTTGGCCTTGGACCTTCTAGTTTCATCATCGATGTTGAAAATTGATTCTATGGCGACCAAACCTTTTGGCATTTTGTTATTTTTCAGCTGAATGATTTGGCCATTATATTGATGTTGAAACCTCTATTGATTGGCATGCTAGAATTCAACTTCTTCTCTTAAAAAAATGACTATTTGCTGGTCATTCTCAAAGACCTGCCAGTGCATGTT
The DNA here is from genome assembly GCA_027943335.1 of Chamaecyparis obtusa. Taxonomy (NCBI): domain Eukaryota; kingdom Viridiplantae; phylum Streptophyta; class Pinopsida; order Cupressales; family Cupressaceae; genus Chamaecyparis; species Chamaecyparis obtusa. The sequence goes on along the minus strand of BSBK01001242.1, from coordinate 736,390 downwards.
ATTATTGGGTACAATAGGTCTATTGATGACCCTGACATGTTGATAAGTTTTTTCCCTGCTAATCTCATTTGGAATGTTGAATTCAACACTAATAGTAGCCAATCCATCAACATGTTTATTTTGATTTATGGGTATAGAAATTAGATTGAAAGCATCAAAACCATCAAGAAGATCCAATACCCTATGATTGTAAGACTTAAGCAACTTATTCTTGGTAACATTAAGGTTTCTTACTTGGTTAACTATCAACTTGTTGTCCCCATATACCTTTAAACAACCAATGCCCATTCTTCTTTCCCATTCCAATCCATGGATCAAAGCCTCATACTCAGTAGTATTATTGGAATAATTAAAAAAGAATTGAAAAGTTGAATAATACCTTTCATTACTTGGAGAAATTAGCATGCAACCTCCACTAGCCCCAATCTTATTCCTTGCATCGTAAAAAAATAACTCCCACACCTCATTACCTTGCTACCCAAACTCCTTTTCTGCACTTTTTTCCAAGTTGGACATGAATGACTCAACCTCATGAATCAAATACATGCCTAAAACAACATGCCCTAAGTGTTCATATGGACCCTCTATTTGGTTTTGGATAGCCCACTCATTAAGGAGAATATCTGGAATATCCTATGTTTAAGTATTACCTTCTTGAATAACTGGTTGCTCCTCTTGATCACTTATGAGAAATTTAGCATTGATAGGACTTGGGGAATAAGGTTTGATATGATCTTTGGAAATGGGTTTTGATTGTATGGTAACCTTGGTGCCATACCTAGTTCTGAATATCATATGAGACCAATTTGAAGACAAGTAACCTCTAATTTTGGCGATAAAATCTCTTGACAAGCAAAGGGAAAAGTAGGGAGGTAACTCAATGACATAAATATCCAATGGGATAGATAAATTTGGAAAAGCTTGAAGGGTTAAAGAAAGATTTCTAATGACTCCTATAGTATTGACTGAAGTAACATCCAATTGCACAACCCCCCTTTCAAGTGGCTCAAAATTTATTCCCAGCTTATCAACAATTTGTTTGGGCATTACCGAGCTACTTGCACCTGTGTCAATCATGCAATTGTGGACAAAATGGTCTCCTATGATTAGAGACACATAAAAAGGTAGGGGTTACCAGTTGAAACCTGCAACCCCTTTTTATTTGTGTTAGCATTAGTCAAGACAACCTTAGGCTCCTCTTTATTAGGCCAGCTAGAAACACTTAAGTATGATAAGGCCGACTACAAAAAGGTCTCTTTGACCTAGAATACTCAAAGAATCCCACATGGATTGGATACATATATTTTCTTCATATTGTCAATAATATTAAAAGAAGGGGCACTAACCTTAGGCCAAACCTTTGTAGCAACATTATCAACCTTCACAAAAGCTAGTTGTGTTGGCTGTGTCGGAACTGTAGGTTGTTCCTTTAGAAAAGCCTGAACACTCTCAGTAGTAGATGAGCCAACAAATTGTTTCCCATCACCTTGTGCGCTATTTTTACTTCTTTTATTATATACAACATATGTACTAATCTAATTCATACCACCAAAATATTTAAACTACCAATTAATAAGTGTTTCCTCTAGTTGTTGACCTTCTTGTTATTGTCTAGAGGATCCATCAAAGGTACTTGCATGTAAACTTGGGCTATTTTGCACCATTAAGGCTTGGTCAATGATACCATTTGTACATGTATTCTGATTATGTGGATGATTACATGGAAAACATCATTTGTAACCCTAAGCCAAATTAATTTGGGTGGGAACAAGCTCTTTTGAAGAGCTGACAAAATTGGGGTTATAAAGTTGATATGGCTTGGTGTTATAGTTTTGTCTTAAACCCTGATAATTGGGCTGATATGGTGGTCTATTATTCTAATTTTTTTGATAAGGCAGTTGGTAAGGGGGTTGATAAGGTTTATAACCTTGATTTTGTTTCTTTTTAATATTGATAATTTTATTACCAAATATTTGTAGGATACCCTTAATCTCTTGCAAATCCACATATTGAGTTGGAAGGGTACTTTCTGATAACCTACAACTGATTGAATTTCTTGATGGAAAGAATGGACAAGTGAAAGACAATGATTGATGGTCACCAAGCTACTAAAGTATATGAAAGACAATTAAATCAGTCAATGTATTGTCATTGATGTCAAATAGTTTTGACTATACTTATCATGATGGTTATAAACATTCAAAGAAGGAAAATGGTGAAGGAATGAAGTATCTACATGAAGATGAGATGGATATGAAAGATATGGCTATGGTATACATTGGGTAACTTATTGATGAGTCTATGGCATCATTTTGATGACTTGATTATATTACATGATTTTGTTATGTATCAAAGATCAGAACTGAACAAGTTTATGTGGTCAGTAAAAGAAGATTTATGTATACACTGAGCTAGTGTAGTGTATACCGAGTATAGTATTAACCGAGTAGGTAATCACTGACAAATTTTGGTATTGACTGAGTGAAAGAAAGAAATAAAGTTTTATAACAGCTGACTAAATTGGTGAGCTGGACAATTGCTTATGATTTTGAGGTAGAAGATAATGTTTGTTATGATGATCTAACGACTGACAAAATTCAAGATTGATCAGATGAAGGAGGATGAAATGTGTTAATGACACAACTACCGAGGAAGGTTAAAGTGGTAAAATGAACGATGAAGATTAAGAGGCAAAATCAATGAATGAAAAGAAAATAGTTTATGATGTCTATATAAGGAGACATGTGATTCATTATCGAGTCTAAGATTTTTGATACTGTAGGAGAATTCATGTGAAAAAGATTATTTTCATGCACCACTGATCAAACTAGTTGAAGACAAAACTGAGTTGAACTACAGACATTACCGAGAATCAGAGAAGCATACACCAAGTGGAATAAAGTTGTAGGATATGAATGATTGAATTGATTATTGATCAGAGGAGGTATTTTGAGCTTAGCATAGATCTAAAAATCTGCAAATCATAGTTGTATTTGAATTAAATCATTACTGTATCAGTTTAACCATTGTTACAGATAAATCTCTTAACCAAGTGAGACTTAATAGTCTTTTGTATTTCAATATGACATTCAATGAATGTTGATTATTTTCTTGTTGACCCCATAGTGAATGCATGGTTAAGAGATAACTGTTAGTGATAAATACTCTAACCAGGTCACACCTTACAGTGTGTTTTGTAACCTTTAACAGGGTTGGCTCCTAATCGAGCTCACTTCAAAAGAGTGAATTATTTTGGGTTACCGGTCCCAAGTGGTTTTTCCCCTAATAGGGTTTCCAAATTAAAAATCTATGTGTTATATATGTGTATGATGTGTTGAATTGTTATTTTGCTTTACACATTTCATAACTGGATAGATCGGTGAACACATTATTTAATTTACTGGCAATCGATAGATGAAGAGAAAGAAACAGTTGATAACTTATCAAGTTGATTATTTGATAGAAAAATTTTAATATATACATCTGGGAATGTGGTACTGTAGGATAACTAGACTTAACTTATTCACCCCCCTCTTAGTTATCTAACAATTGGTATTAGAGTGTAGAGTGCTTGGAAAGAAAAGTTTGAAGGACTTAAGCTAAAGATCACAAGATGTATAAAAGAGGTGTCAAAGCTGAACAGAGATAACTTCTTGACATGGAAACAAAAAATGAGATTGCATATATCTAGAATTAGAGAATCTTCTATATAATAGTTGGATAATGAATTCATCTAGCCGACTGGACCTTTGATTTTTGATTAGATGAGAGATAGACATGAACATAATGTCACAATGATAGAGATTGTTGCTACCTTATTAGATGCTGAATTTGAAGATGTCAAGACATGCACTTCGGCTAAATGATTGTGGGACAAAATTGCACTAGTTCACGGAGGAGATGTAAATGTGCTAAGGGCAAAAGTTGAGAGTCTTAGAGGAAATTTTGATGACATGAAAATAAAAGAAGGAGAAAACATTTCATAATACAACAATCGAATTAAGGAGATTGTCAATGCTATCCGAGGAGCATGAGGTATTATTGAAGAAGACACTGTTGCAAGTAAAATTCTTAGAACCTTGCTGCCTATTTATGCTATTAGAATCTCTGCAATCCATGAAATGAGATTAGCTCCAAGAAATCATCTTACACTTGATAGCCTAATCAGTAAATTGACTACTTTTGAGTTGAATAACTTTGATAATAGTATTATTCCTAATGTTGAGTTTGTATTTATGTCATCCTTGAAAATTGGTAAATCAAGCAGTAAACACATGATAAGAAATGAGAGTGATAGTGATAGTGCCTATTTATGATATTAGAATCTCTGCAATCCATGAAATGAGATTAGCTCTGGTAAATCATCTTACACTTGATAGCCTAATCAGTAAATTGACTACTTTTGAGTTTAATAACTTTGATAACAATATTGTTCCTAATGTTGAGTCTATATTTATGTCATCCTTGAAAATTGGTAAATCAAGCAGTAAACACATGATAAGAAATGAGAGTGAGAGTGACAGTGATAGTGACGAGGATGAACTTGAAGCATTAATGGCTAGAAGAACACAGAAAGGTAAAGGAAGATATAAAGGGAAATTACCTTTAGTATGTTTTAACTATAAAGAAATTGGCCACATTACAGCTAGATGTCCTAACAGGAAAGGAGATGACAAAGACAATGAATGATCCAGTGAAAGAAAGTTTGATAGAAGAGATTTTAGAGAACACAGAGGCAACCGATAGTATGACAGAAGAAGCAATTGAGACTACAAAGACAAAGTAAATAAATCATATTACCTTGTTGAAGATGATGATGACACTAACACCGACACTGACATTGATGAATACATTGAGGTGGTATTCATAGCTTTGAAATAAGATTCAGAAGAAGAAGAAAGGTATGTTGAAATAACACTTATTTCTAAAGTTAGCAAGAATGATACTTGGATTATTGATAGTGGTTGTACACATCATATGAATGGTGATGAAGAAAAATTTGAATACCTTTAAGATTATAATGGTGGATCTGTTAAAATGGGAAATGATACACCTTATCTAGTAAAAGGAAAAGGATCTATCTTGTTGAACAATAAGATCAGATGTGAGAATGCATATTGGGTAAAGGGACTTAACTATAATTTTTTGAGTGTAGCACAACTAAATAACACAAGTCACCGAGTTTCATTTGAAAATAGAAAGGTGAAAATCTATGATGAGACTAGAAAATTGGTCGGTACTGGTGAACAATCTAAAGGTGATCTATTTTATCTTGACAATGTTGAAACCTCTTGTTTATTGGCTAGAACTGAACATGAGTGGTTATGGCACACAAGACTATGTCATGTAAATTTTGACAACATGGTTAAAATCAGTAAGAAAAGGAGAGTTAGAGGCTTACCGAGCTTGTCTAAACCTGACCATGTCATGTTTAAATAATGTCAAATGGGAAAAATGTCAAAATATAGTTTCAAGAGCAAGAACTATTCATCTAATGCTATTTTGGAGTTGGTTCATACTGACTTGTGTGGTCTTGTGAGAACTCAAAGTTATTATGAAGACAAATATTTTATCTTATTTGTTGATGACTACTCTAGGATGATAATTGTTATGTTTTTGAAAGGAAAAAATGAAGCATTTAAGATGTTTAAATATTATAAAGCTAAAGTGGAAAGAGAGAGTGGAAAAGAGTTAAAATTCTTGAGATTAGATAGAGGTGATGAGTTTATTTATGATGAGTTCACTAATTTTTGTAATGAGCATGGAATTAAAAGGCAGGTTTCTACATCGAGAACACCACAACAGAATGGAATTTCTGAAAGGAGGAGTAGATCTATTGTTGATTGTGCTAGAACACTAATGATTGAAAAAGATGTTGCACAAACATATTGGAGAGAAGTTGTTAGTATTTTTGTATACACATTAAACCGAGTACAATTGAAGAATGATTCAAACAAGATACCCTATGAGTTATGGTATGGTTACACACCGATTGTAAGTTATTTCAGAATATTTGGAAGTAGATGTTACATTATAAAAGATGATAGAAATGGGAAATTTGATTCAAAAGGTGATGAAGGAATATTCTTAGGATATTCTACTAAAAGAAAAGCTGTAGCACCTCCATATTTTGCTTTCAGTTTTTCAGTACCGTACTCTTTTAGGCCACATTGTTGTGTGCATTTATGGATATTGTTTCAGTGATTGTGGATTTATCTAGATTATGTTTATGCTATGATGTTATGTGGTTTCATATTTAGATGATTATGTTATTATAATGTGATGTCCATGTTTCAGTTGGTTTATGATATACTTACCCCATACTAGCATGTGTATGGTGTTTATATGTATGTATCTATTTTATGTGTCTTTATGGTAGAGGGTGGAGGTGTAGTTACTTGCTTTGTCGAGATCCACACGACTGACCATACCCTATCATTTCTTGTTATATGTTTTATGTACATGATTTATTTTGTGATGATAGGTTTGCAGGTACAGGGCATCATCTTCCCTAAATTGGTAGGAGTGAGCGTGCCCACATACATTCATCTCATGGTAAAGAGGGGAGATAGCATTCAGACCTAAAACCCAATCCTTAGCCTATTTATCCTAATTGTTGGATAAAGTATCGGTTGACTACCTTACCCGAGTTTGGTCAGGTTGACCTAATTCATGGATCCCGTCTTGTGAGTTTGTATGATGCATGAATGTTTCTAAAATATTGCCTTGATTTAATTGTTTGCTATGGTTATTTTAATTAATAATATAGTGGGAAAATAATGATTAGAGTAGTTCTTATGTCGTTGAATAATTATTAATTAATTAAAAATCAAATATGAGAATATTTGAATTTAATTAATTAATTGCGCTAGATTATGATTTGATATGTTTTATTAAATTGATGAAAAATTAGTGCATGATTGTGTCGTAATTATTAAATAATTTAAATGTGGAATTTTATATTACATGTGCTTTATTGATTTATGTGAAATTGGATTTCATAAAGTAACTTGTTAAAATTTCATGTGAGTTGTGCATAAATAATATATTTTATAATTATTAATTTGTATTTTTCCCTCAACTCAAAAAAAGAGGAGTTTGATTGGGAGTTGTCTAGTGACTCATTAGGGTTTGCATGATAGGTGGGTTTGATTTTCTATTTGGGGGAAAAATTAGCATTCATTTTGGATAACCAGGTTTTATTTTCAAATTTTTTTTTGGAAGAGAGAGGATTTTTGGAATATTTCTATGCTTTCTTGTGTTCTTGAGAATTTCGGGGTGTGAATTTTTCTGGGTGAAGTGTGTGTGCATTTGGATTTGGATTCTACATATGTTGTGATTCAGAGCTTGCAGGTTGAGCCTTTCTGTTGACAGTTCTGGGATTGTATTCATCTCACAAGCATTCTATCTCAGTATCTAGCATTGGATTGAGGTAGGGGATTGATTTAATCTTCTTGTAATTTTCATTTATAAAATTTTCATTTTATAGATGTATTTGATTTGATTTGAGGATGCAAATCTGTTTTTCAATTATGCTCATTATGGGTATTAGGAAACCCTTTGTTTTATGCTTTTGATTTTATATTGTGACTTGGCATAGCAATGTTATGTTGCTGAAATTTTTGAGAAAAATTCACCCTAGGGCACCTAGAAAACAAAAATTAAAATCTCTATAGTTGGTCCTATAGTAGGAATGAATAAAATTAGTGGGTTGTCTTCAAAAATGATTTTTGGAAGAAAAATGGTCATTCTGGGTAAAAACTTTCATCTCTATAAAAAATGACAGTCAAAGAAAAAAAAAACCACAGTGAGAATTATTGCATGACCAAATATATATTGGTAAATTTGTATTTGGGTTGCAAAGTGTGGAGAGAAAACAAATTAGGAATAAGAAAAAACTTTATGTTGTGTAGAGGAAAATTTTCCATTTCTGGTAATTTTCCTGTAGCTCTGTCTTTTCCCTTTTTCAAAATTTTTTATTTAAGTTTTAAAAATGTGTGTTAAAAAAAAGAAAAAGTATATATATAATAAGAAGCTAAATTTTGCATGTTAGAATGTATTTTGATGCACTTTATTAGTTTCTTTTAAGAATTACATACATACATACATACATACATACATACATACATACATACATACATACATATATATATATATATATATATATATATATATATATATATATATATATATATATATATATATTAAATATATTAAAAATGAAAGGGAGGGCATGGGTTCCAACCCTGTACCCCCCCTATCTTTTCTCGACACTTGTGCATCTGAAAACTTTGTTTAGAAAGAAATTGATTAAAAAAAAAATTGTTTTGTTTTGTGTGGGGCGGGGGTCTCAATCCCCAAACCCCACGGCAGTATGTACTGCCAGCGGTACACAGTACCGTCGATAGTGCAAGTACTACCGACACCTGCACTACTGACGACACTGTGTGCCATGCACGACAGTCCGTGGGTACAGGCTTCCAAGGTGGGCCCCCTCATGCGTCTCCTTTTAATACCTTTCTTAAATCAATTTTGTTATATAAGTTTTGTTTTAAATTTTGTTATAATAAATTTGTTTTAATAAATTTTGCTATAATATATTTGTTATAATAAATTTTGCTATAATAAATTTGTTATAATAAATTTTGCTATAATAAATTTGTTATAATGAAAATTGAATAGTATGTTAAGTAATAAATTGTTAAGAATTAAATTTATTAATCTATTGAATTTGTTAGTTTATTTTTATGCTAACAATAATGTTATTGGTAAAATTCTTTTGGTATGGGCGAAAATTTGCTAATGAGATTATTAGGGTTTTGTCCAATATTAGAAAGAGAGAACAAGGTTTAGAATGTTATGATTTGAATAAAATAAAATTATTGTTTTCATCTTGAAGTTATTGTACTATGTAAACTAGTTATGTTATTAAAATTTCATATAGTGATGAATCTTATCGAATTGCTTATTTAGTATTGTACATTTGAGTGATTATATATTTGTATATGCATCTTTATATACTAAAATTGGCTATTTTAAACAATATAGTTTTATCTTTCCTAGATGTTGGGTTTATCAGTGTTATGGGAACTAGATGACCTAGGAAAGACAGAGGCTTGGGAATTATTTGTTATTCATGCTGTTTATCATGCTTGGCGTGAGTGTGTATTCTATATTTTCCAGTTGACCTTTTAGGCTCTTGTTGTAGTGTGTGATTCAGTGAACATGTTTATGTAGTCAATCCTGATTTTTGTGATGAATCTGGATGCGTGACTAGCTGTTTTATCTGAGTTTAGATCTAGAAGAGATCTATGAGCCTAGGTTAGTTTACCTAGTTGTGTGTTAGGAGGTGGCTTGCAATAAGCACCAAGGCCCACAAGTGGCTGCTGTGGATCACTTATTGTAAGTTATTGTAAACAAGTGATAACTTAATTAAACTAAGGGAAATAAATGAACCTAATAAGATAGTTTCCTCTCCCATGCTTGAGTGCTAGTATAGACTGAGATGAGGATGAGATGATGCTTGCCACCTATTGAGGTGTGTGTTCTAGCATAGTTAGTGGCTTCATCAGTATGAGAAGTCATTGATTTCATGCATGGTCACTTGAGTGCCGAGATCCAGAGAGATTACCAGGATGAGACTCAAGGGTTAGACGTACATGATGACACCTTCCTACACATAGTCTAGTTATCCTACATGGTCGGTTGCCTCTGGATTAGTGAGTCATACCTTTCACTAATTTTGTTGACCTTGAGTTAGTAAGCTATCAGGATTCCTTTCCTAGCGGTGTTTCATGTATTGACTTGATTATCTGATTGGGGTCCTATGTTGTCTCCTTAGCACGGTGGGGTAGACCTTTGTGGTTCTACATGGATGGGTGGTAGTGATTCTTTACCATTCGAGATTCGACATCTTGGTACTAGTGCTTGATGGTGTCTTTACAGTTGGATTCCTTGTGCTACTTCATCATTGATGTTCATATATGTACTTATTCTTTATTGTAAAACTTGTATTAGAGTATCATATGTGATACCTAATCTGGATATTGTAATCTAGTTGTTAGAATGATTAATGCATACCCTATGACGTGCAGTGGATGTATGTTTATTAGAATTAATGATTATTCATGAAATGTAAACATTACGATGTAAATTGTAGTATTTAATTTATGGAAACATTTGTTGATGTTATTTAATGTGTTATGTTAGTAAGTAATACTACGTCATGGGACCCATTAGATTTGTAACCTATGTTTATGATGTGTGTTATGTGAGATAATGGTTAATGCTTTCATGTAATTGTATATCTTGAATGTAAACTTTAAAAAAAAAATTGTTCACCAAACTTAGTATCATGTTCTAGGTTAGTTTCTTTTGGGTTCCTTGGCGGGGCATTACAAAAGCTTACAAATGTTTGAATAAGGTTACCAACAAAATGATTGAGAGTGAAAATGTGAAGGTTGATGAGTTTGCTGAGAAAAATGATGAACAAAGAAAAAGGGAACCGAAAGATTATGGTAGATTTACATACTTTGAGAAACCTAACACTCTAGCTGAGCAACAACCTAGCAACACTAAGCAACTAAATAATGATACCGAGCATCAACCTATAGAGACTGAGAATGAGGAAACAATTACTGAGGAAGATCTTGATCCTACACTGAATGAAGAACAAAGAAGATAGAAAGTACTTGCAAAATTTGTGAAGAGACACCATCCATAGAATTAGATTATTGGACACAAGCAAGCTGGCATGATGACACGAAATAAGTTAAGAAACAACACATGTTTAGTTTGTGAATTTGAACCTAAAGAAGTTAGAGATGCACTTGAAAATGATGAGGGATTAAAGCCATAAATGAAGAAATAGATTAGATACTAAAAAACAAAACATGGACATTGGTACCAAGACCGAATGATAAGAATGTAATTGGAACCAAATGGATATCCAGAAACAAGTTAAATGAAAATGGTGAAGTTACTAGGAATAAGGCAAGACTTGTATGCAAAAGATATGCACAAGAAGAAGGTATTGATTATGGTGAAACTTTTGCACCAGTTGCTAGACTTGAAGGAGTTAGAATATTGCTTGAATATGCTTCCTAAAAAGGTTTTAAAGTATATCAAATGGATGTCACATCTATATTTTTTAATGGAATACTTGAGGAAGAGGTATACATTGAACAACCTGAAGGTTTTGTTGATCCAAATCAGAAAAACATGGTATGTAAGTTGCAAAAATCACTATATGGATTGAAACAAGCACTGAGAGCATGGTATGAAAGACTTCATTCATATCTTATCAGTATTGGATTTGTTAGAACAAGTGACAACATCAATTTATACTTGAAAGGTGAAACTGATGATAAGATTCTTATTACTGAAATTTTTGTTGATGATATCATATTTGGAGGACATGATAATCTATGCAAATCATTTTTTGATGAAATGAGAAAAGAATTTGAAATGTCAATGTTTGGAGAGATTAAATTCTTTCTTGGTTTGCAAATTCTACAAAAAAGTGAAGGTATATTCATTACACAATCAAAGTACATCAAAGAAGTGTTGAAGACCTTTGGTATGAGAGATTCAAAACCTGTTGGTACACCTATGATTACATGATGAAAATTAACAAATGATGATCAGTCAACCAAGGTAAATCAGACATTATACAGATCAATGATTGGTAAGTTGATGTATGTTGTGCATAGTAGACTGGATATTGCACATGCAGTTGGAATTGTAGCAAGATTTTTTGCTAATCCTAAAGAATCACATATGACTGTTGTTAAAAGAATCTTGAGATATTTGAAAAACACATAAAACTATGGTTTATGGTATAAGAAAAAGGGCAATTTTGAACTAAACATTTACACAGATGTAGATTGCGCTGGAAACATTGATGACCGAAAGAGTACTACTGGTGGAGCATTATTTTTGGGAGAAAGATTAGTTACTTGGATAAGCAAGAAATAAGGATGCATTTCTTAGTCTATTGTCAAAGCATAATATGTTGTTGTTGCTGCTAATTGTTTAAACATTGCATGGATAAAATATATCTTGAAAGGTATGAATGAAGAGATCATTGACCCACTGATAATATATTGTGATAAAACCAGTGCTATAAACATTTCTAAGAATCCGATGATGCATGCAAAGAAAAAGCATATATCTATAAAGTATCACTACTTGAGGGAACAAGTACAAGACAAGCAAGTGAAATCGGAGTTTGTGAAATCAAAAGAAAAACTTGTAGATATATTTACTAAATCCTTACCTAAGGATATATTTGAGTACTTGAGGACTAGACTAGGGGTCCATCCCTTGTCTGTTGACCACTAAGGTGATCAGGAGGTTGCATCAACCTACACTTTATTAGAATATCAAATGATGTTGATGCATATTGCTCACACTTTAGGTTTCCTAAGGTTCTGAAAGATAGAAGATGGAGAACAAACTGACACTGCATATCGGTACATGAAAGGTACTTGATTTGAACTGAACACCAGAGATAACATTTTGGCTACTGAAGAGTTGTTTATTCTTTTGGCATTGTTTTCAAAGGAAGATAAGAATCAATGATATATTTATCCAAAGGGAGAGAAGGAAAAATGGAGAGAAGACTATAAGATACACAAGAAGAAGATCAAATCCACAGGGAGAGTTTTCTTGGAGGTATTAATGTTGTGTAGTGATTAAACATATTAAACATACAAGCTAGGGAGAGCTTACCAAGTAACAAAATTTGTTTATAGAGTTGTAGAACAAATATTTGGTATTCTATGGCATATTTCATATTGTGTTGCCATCAATGCCAAAGGGAGAGATTGATAACCTACAACTGAATGAATATCTTGATGGAAAGAATGGACAAGTGAAAGATAGTGATTAATGGTCACTGAGCTACTAAAGTATATGTAAGACAATTAAATCAGTCAATGTATTTCCATTGATGTCAACTAGTTTTGACTATACTTATCATGATGGTTAAAAAAATTCAAAGAAGGAAAATGGTGAAGGAATGAAGTATCTGTTGGGATTATGGAAAGATAAGTACTAAGAGGGGAGGGGTGAATCAGTACCCTCAATAAATTTTAACATTAAATTTTTACAATAGTAGATCTTAATTACCTACTAATTCCATATTTAGAAACATATATTCATATGACTAAAAATGTGAAGTGCATGTAAACTAAACAATAAATCATACATGAAAATTCATACTCCTGACACATATGTTTTGGTTATGCAGAAACCCTTGTAAGAAGGCAAAAACTATGGTGGGGATGACACCCACAAATCTTCACTACTACAACAATAAAGTATGACGGTTAAGGCTATAATTTGTGGTCACTTATGATGATCTTACCCTGTTAGGAGTAACAAAAGATCAACTAGATCTACCTGGTTAAAGGATTTTCACAACATAATGTATGTGTGTACTCGGTTAAGAGATTTATAAAAGAACAGTTAAGTTCACTCTGTTAAGAGATTTGATTCTTCTACAATGGTTAAATTGATAACAGTAAACGTATCTATACATAACAACTCAATCTTGTTTGATTTAGATCTATGAAATATCAAGTAAATATCACCTTAGTGTGATGTATATGTCCTTATGTCCTACTCGGTAGCCTTGTATGTGTTTTGATAAACTGGTTCTTTCCTTTCATGAACCTTCTGTCATAAAACCCTTTGTCTAATCTCCTGATGTCCTTAGTGAGGATACTCCTTCATGATACTTTATCATAATGAGATCTTTACAAATTTATATCAAACTACCTTGACCTAAATTGGGTTTACAATATCTTAGAAAACCTAAGATTAACGGTATAATAAAATAACCTAGATCTAATATTACATAGGAATCATCACCAAATTTAATAATTACATCTACATTAAATATTGTCTCAATCTTGGTAAACCATTTTCCTGATCAGTGTAAACCATTTGCATAGGTGTATGTGCCATTCCTGATTACTATGTCATTTCTTGCTTTACTCGATAATCACTGCATTCACCATTTGGTAAATTACTGGTGCCCGGTTCATATTAATGCTTAGTGATTACTAGCTTTGTACTCGGTAATTGCTTGACGCTCGGTGAGTGTGCTCAGTCAAACCTATGTTCGGTTATCTTGAAGTTTTTCTTTTGTCTTTGCTCAGTGTGTAGGCTTTGTATGCTTGACCAACTGTCTTGTTTGTCTTTTACCGACCTTTACTGACTGAATAACTGATTGATACTAATGACAATCCATTAACACTTAAAATAGAGATAACAATACCCCCCTTTTGCATTAGTATCAAAACCTTATGTATATATACCAATTGCCAAAAATATATACAAACAAAAAAAATATATAGACTATATTTCTTTACAGACTCCCCCTTTGTGCATGATCTTGGTGGTGTGAAGTACATAGTGGCATATACACGACTTTCCCCCTTTTTGAAATTAATGCCAATAGAGAGAATGTACTTACAATTTATCAAAACTGTGCTAGTGGGTTTTCTTTAGGGATGCCAAGAGGTTGTCCCATTCCTCTTTTAGATTGTCAAGAGTGATGTGCTCTAGACCAACTTGTGCATGCATGTCAAAAATATTCTCAAGTACAGAGATCTTAGGGGTGGAAACTAATGCTTTTTCCTTATTTACATGTCTCTCCATGATCTTTAGATTTGGAAGCATCTCAACTTGTAGCTCAGTAACATGGTCACTAATGGTATCTTCCTACTTCCTCAAATATGATCTCAACCACCTAAGTTTTTGAACTTTTGAAATATGCTTATGAAAAGCATTTGGCTTGGTGAGAGAAGTAGTGTTTGTACTGACCTGAATCTGTTCATCCAATTTATTAATCTTTTCACTAACCTCGGTAGTGAATTGATCAACACTACACAATATAAACAAAATTTGAATAATTTTCTGAATATTGGTTTCCAGCTCAGTAATTACCTCAGATAGCTTAACCTTATTAATTGCCACTTCTTGGCTTATTTTCTCTACAAGTTTCAGTTGAATCTTTGCTTCTACCCTTTCCTCTATTCTCTTCTCAACATCAACATTCGGGGCATTTATGTGGCCGGTTAGAGTTGCAAGTTGATCAAGGATGGGAGTATCCTCATCAACATTGATCTCAGGAACTACTTGCAGTAAGATATCTCTAACATCTTCTAGAATTTCCTTTCTTTTTCTCTCCTTTTTCAACTTCTCTTGTGCAGCCTTCCTAGTGCACAATTCCCCATATCCTCTTAGTGCTTGGGGTTCTAATGTTCTAGGGTCACAATCAGGTATCTCAATTACCTCATCTAGTGTGACTGGACCCTTGCCATGTTTCTTTTTCTTCTTCTTCTCAGGTGTTGGTGATTTAGTATATGGAACTAGAGCTTGAGTCTCTAGATTTGTCTTCTCAGGCTCAGTAGACACACTTTCTTCCTTAGGTTGCCCGATGAATGGTACCTCGGTGTTTTGTTCTTGGGCATCATTTGTGGTGTCTTTAGTTGTAGATTCTACTAGTTTAGCTTCTTCCGATGCTACCTCTATTTGCTTAGGCTCATTGGAAGTATTTTTTCTATTGTCCCATGTTCCTTAGGTGTGTCTTTAGGTTGCTCGGGGGTTGAGCCTTCGGGTTCCTTCTGTGTGACTATGTAAACAGCTTGTACTAAAATTGGTAAGTCACCCAAAATTTCACTTATTGCTTCCTCGGTGGGTGCATTATCCTCAATAGTATTTGAAACAATGTTTACATCTTCATCATCAGCTATGTCACCAGTATCTCCATTTGTGATGTCTTCAATAAGTACATCATATGTTCCTATTATCACTAACTACTCAGGAGGATCCTTGTATTCTTCTCTATAACCTGTCGAGTAGAAATCTATTGCAATGGTAGTATCTTCTACCTCGATGTTTGATAAATCTATGGGTACCTTGGTAGCAAGATCAACATCATCTGAGTGAATTCCTTTACCTTTCTTTTTACTTTTCTTCTTGGGAACTACTACCAATGCCAACTTGTTTGCTTTTTCTCATGCTATCAAAATTGAAGTCCATAGAAGTTGACTATTCTCATCAACTTCCTCAAGTTTGCATGCCAAAATATTCAGGGCTCTACTCTTTACTAAAAATATCTTGGAATATTGTTTCATTAACTCTTCAATTTCAAGAACTGATAAGGTTGGCATAGCCAATATTAGTGAATGTTCCCTCATCTTCTTTTTAGTGTGCAAGGCATAAGTCCATCTTGCAGACACTTTCTCATACAAACCCTTAGGTACATACTTAGCAAATTTAAGAGGTACCTTTTTAAATTTGATCATCATCTGTATGATTTCTTCTTCAAGATTTTCCTGATGCTTGGTAGACATATGTACATATCAATTTAATTTGGGGTTGCTAAGATTGCCAGTTTCCTTTATTGTCTCAACTAATTCATCAATTGATGGATTCTTATTGACAAAAACTTTAAACTTATCTTGATCTTCCTCTTCATCATCATCATTATCAACATCATCCTTTGCTCTAATTAACTTTCTCCTCTTCTTAGGTAGCTTGGAGGTGGCTTGGGCACCTCTCTTTTTCTTTTGATATGTCTTGGTGGGAGTTGGCCTAGAAATTTTTACTATACCTTTATGTAAGGGTGGAGAAGCAGTTGTTGAGGACCTTGTCCTTACTCTTATCAGTGCTTCTACTTGCTTTCTCTTCTTTGTGGCCTTGACCAATGTAGGTATGTCTTTGTCAGACTCGTTCTCCTCCCCATCATGTTCACTATTCTTAATCAATAAATGTTCCTCAGTTGCCTCTTCAACCAAATTATCCTTAGATGCCTCTTCCTCTTCTGCTTCATCTCCTAATTTCTTTATCAATGTATCCATCATTTTCTTTGATTTCTTGTTCACTTTAACTACAACAAGATCCATCTTTATTCTTTGTTTTTCCTCTTCATAGGTACCAAACCTACTCACCTTTGGACCTTTGGGCTCAGCTAATAATGCCTCTATTGACTTGGAGGCTTAGTCAATATCAAGTTCATAGCCCACAGGGGGTAACCAAGTAGTTATTGGTTCAACCACCTTGATGAGAGTGGTGTCGATATCCACTAAGAAATAGATATCATCCTTGCATTTCTCAACCAACTGTCCTGGTATTCTTCTTCTTTGATACATCCTATCCTTAAATTGTTTAAAGTATACATCCATAATGCTAACAAAATTTTGTCCCAAACTTTGAAAAAAGTCATTGATTTGCAAAGTGACCGGTCAGTCAGTATCCCAGTCAACATTACCGACTGAGGGAAAATTTTTTTGTACATATAAAAATATGAAAAACAATAGTGAACCAAACTTACAAGTATTAGTCCTTGCCAACTTGATGGTTCTCATGTTTTCATCCAACTATTTCAATAAGAGCTTGACGAGGTCGAATTGAAAGCCTTTATTCACAATCTTATATGCAATATCCACTGTTCCACACATAACACTATTTGGCCTGTTGGATTGAAATATCTTGTACCCAACTACATATGCACCAAATCTCATCTTGAGATCAATAATAGTGTTGATTCTCATGCCTCTGCCATCTCATTCAGCTCCAGTTAGTTTTTCAATCTCAGCTCTTGGTGCACTCCTTAATGCTTTTACATTTTTAGTTATGGGATAACCAATGCCTGCATGTATTATGTTCCTGGTGATTTTGACTGGTTCATCCATCCATAACTTTCTCTCGTGCACTTGGCTCAACACTACCCTAATCCATTCATTATTAAATACCCTCAGAAAGTGCAGTGCGTTCACTAAACTCTTCACCTTCAAGTATGTGTGCTCATCCTTGAGCTTTCCATCGGCACTTAGCTCCTGATAGGTGGATTGAAGCTAAAAATCCCCTACTTCACCGATTTTGCAATGAATGTATGAGTGGATATCTTGAACTAGAAAAAACCTATGTGGTATGCTAAAAAATGTGTCAGTTTTGTCAGTTTGTGAAGCAACCTTGGGATGTAGTTTGTATTTAAGCTCAGTGTAGGTTTTGGATGTTATCAAAGTGACCTTGTTCTCACTTCTTGACTTAGATTTCATAACTTTAGATAAGGATGCCATCGTTCGTCAAATTAGGACTTCGTGAAATAACTG
Organism: Chamaecyparis obtusa; assembly: GCA_027943335.1. Lineage (NCBI taxonomy): Eukaryota > Viridiplantae > Streptophyta > Pinopsida > Cupressales > Cupressaceae > Chamaecyparis > Chamaecyparis obtusa. The sequence goes on along the minus strand of BSBK01001242.1, from coordinate 718,262 downwards.
TGAAATAGCTCACTGGATTCAAAACTTACTTTAATAGTGAATGCCTTGCTCAGAAATCCTACAAATCTTTTCTCAAACTGCTCTAGAATATCTCTACTCAAATCTCACTTGAAATTGCTCTGTTCTTCGTAGTCGCAAAGTGAAAAAAAATGATTAAGTCCAGAGTGTATTTATAGCCAAAAATTCATTTCCTTCTCAAACTTTCACATTTAATGCTTGACCTACCACAGCTCGGTAGAAGTAGATGCACTCGATTTATACTTCAAAAGATCATAAGCTTAGTTAACACTAAGATATCACTTGGTTAATACCACAACTCGGTTAACATTGCTAATAGTTATTGACTCAAAATTACATACTTGGTATCACTTATACTGACTATACACATTTAAGGCTCAAAACATATAATCCCACAGTGCATCTTATTTCATGCAAATTTGGTATTTAATTACTAGATATAAGGATTTTTTTGTTAGATATAACTGATTTAAAATTCAGTTCCATACATACCTTTTATGATTTGATGTCACCTAATCCAATGGATGAGGTGTCACTGACTACTTTGCTTGATCCAACATTATCACTTGATCATTTTATCCACATTTGATTCCTTATCCTCATGATTTCCTAAATTGTATTTTCATTTTTAGTTGTTTGTGTCTTTGGTGCTCGGTCTCTGCAATCCTTTCTTAGGTGAATGACTTTGTGATAGTGCAAACATGCCATACCAGTGTTTGTCCAATTGCGAGATATTCCTCTCCAGTTCTTCCTCATGCAATTTGCTGCTATATGTCCATAGCTTCCATATGCTATGCAATTAACCCATGTGTTGTAATCCCAAGTATATCCATTATATTGCCTTCTCGGTTGATATGTTTTGTTCTATTCTTTCGGTGTCCAGACTTGCTTCATCTTTGTCATGCATTCTTTTTATATGTGTCCATGCATATTACAAGTGTGACAATGTTTCTCCATGTAGGGTTTCTTAGGATTCCTATTAAATTTAGATCTGCACTCATGTGCCTGATGTCCATACTTGTTACAATTATAACAATAACCATTAAACTTAGGAGTGGATTTAGGAATACCTTTTGCTTTGCTCCTACAAAAAATTGTTGTGTGGCTCGATTTTCCACAATGATAACATGATATCTTTTTTGGCCTTTGGTTAGTGTAGGCATTGTTCTTTTTAGCTTGTCTTGATGATTCTCCCTGCTTGATGTAGCCTAAACTAGCTATGTTGCCAAGTCCTTTTTGACTTATTAGAAATTCATCCATTCTTTTAGTACTGTCTTCAGATTTCTTGATCCTTTTATTATGTTGTTGTTGCATTTTGACCTCATTCTTCAATCTTTCATTTTCCTCTCTTAGTTCACTGATGTCTTCTAGTTTTCTTGTTAGCTCACTATTTACTTAGTTGGCTTCCTAAATTATGACAACCATCTGATTGGAGATTTCAAAGTGATGCTCGGTGAGTTTTAGTATCTCAAATTCCTTCTCTTGTAGCTTCTCAGTCATTTGTCTCCTATCTTCAATAGCCAAGTTTCTTTCTTTTTTTGCTTGCCTAGCATTTTTCATTACATCAACCATCCTAACCATTTGTGTCTCATGACTGATCTGTAGAGCTTTCACTTGTTCAATAAGAAGTAGATTATTTTTAGATAAATCAAATATTGTTCCTTCAGATGCATCACATATGCTTCCAAATACAGATATGGACATCTCAAATGGGTGGTCATCTATCTCTTCTTCATGATAGTCAGTCTCACTCTACCGAATTTCCATATCCTTCCTTCTGATCAGTAACTTCTTCAGTTCTTCTTTGGTTTCCTTGAATTGTTCAATAAAGATCTGCATCTGTAACCTTCAATTCTCAATGGTCTTATCCAACATATATCTTTCCATCCTTATATCTTTTCCACTTCAATGATTAAACTTCCTTAACAAGAGATCTAGCTTTGACACAAATTTTTGGGATTATGGAAAGATAAGTACTGAGAGGGGAGGGGTGAATCAATACCCTCAATAACTTTTAACACTAAAAACTTTGCAATAGTAGATCTCAATTAACCGATTGATTCCATAGTTAGAAACATATATTCATATGAATAAAAATGTGAAGTGCATGTAAACTAAACAATAAATCATCCATGAAAATTCATACTCATGACACATATATTTTGGTTACGCAAAAACCCTTGTAAGAAGGTAAAAACTGCGGTGGGGATGACACCCATGAATCTTCACTACTGTAGCAATAAAGTATCTTAGTTAAGGCTATAATTTGTGATCACTTCTGATGATCTTACGCTGTTAGGAGTAACAAAAGATCGACTAGATTTACTTGGTTGGAGAAGGCAAAAAAGCTAGCAAAGAGAAAATAGTTTCCCCCTTCCCCCCTTTTTTTTTTGTACACATTATATGAGCGGTAAATGGCCACTTGTCATTTACCAGCATGATAGAATATGAATCAATTCAGTTGATTTTATAACGGCTTAACTCTTGAAGCCTATATGTAATACTCTAAAAATCAATGGAAAGGTTGGCAAATTTTTGGTGTGAAAGACATTTCATTGCGGAGTCAATTAAAATGTGTTTTATGTCATTCATTTACTTTCCATGCTTTTGCAAATTTGAATGTTAGTTTTCCTCAAATTGGATTGAAACTAGTAAACAGATGAAGTTCTATTTCTTCTTTTAGTACAGTGATTGATAACAATCAGAGTATTGTTTGGAAGTCAAGGATAACGCATGTATGCCCAAGTTAGTTTAGTTTCATTTATGTGGTTTTGCTGCATTACATTAAGTTTAAGTATATTTCATCGCTACATCATCACCTGTGTGAATTCATAGGCATTGTGAAATCACAGAGTTGGTCAGGATTTCGAATAAAATTTATCACCTAAGTTAGTTTCTCATTGAGGGCTAGTTCGGTTGCCTCTCCTATTCTCTGGTTAAGAACATACCCCCCTTTAGGATTTAGGAACAAACAAAATTCACTACATATTTTTCACATAAGGGAGCTATACCTATTAAAATTCAGAGGGAAGATAAGAATAACATCTTTCCAACTGTTCGTATTCGCATTGTATCTTGAAAGATTTTGGGCAAACAAGGAGTCAAATCTAAGAAAGAACAATAAGTTTACCAACAGATTTTTGGTGACTCTACTGGGGGGAGAAATAGTCGCAAGACTAGAATTGTTGCCATGAGGAAAAATGGTGTTGCCTCATGAAAACGTGTTCCTGATGCTTCAACCAAACCTCAGCTTTCAAGACAATCAAGAAGACATAGTCTCATCCTTGAACACTTTTGCTTGGAGGTATAGAAGAAACGCTGAGCATTACAGGAACACGAGCCAAGTGCTGGAACAAGAAGAAGTGAGGGCTGAAGCACTTGAAAGAGTGATTCAGAGAAGGAACCAACATAGAGCCATATAGTACAACTAATTTGAAGCTCTGGATCAAAGGAGGTTTCTCAGAAGTACCAAGGGGCAGGGTGGAAAATATCCTACATTTGATAGACTTGCGGAGCTTGGTTTTCCCATAATAGATTTACCTCACTAGAGAGGTGATAAAAGAAGCTGGAGTAGACCGCCCTCACCCCCAAAAGTGAAATATTCATTGCCCCCAACTTGTCAGGTGTTAACCTTGCATGAAGTAGTCACTCCTCCCATTATTAATTTTCCACAACATCCTACACATACAGTCCTGGCCGCTCCATGGGCCACTGCAACGGGTCCGTTACAATTTGTAGCATATCACCCACTTCCTAGGGGATCTAGAAAGAACTTTCCTAAGTTCTCGAGAGATGGGAAAGTGACTAAAGATGAACACATCAAAGCCTTCTTTGTGACAACTCACATCCTAGGAATTTCCCATGAAGATGTCACCGTCAGACTTTTTGTCGAAACTCTAGTTGAAGCAGCGTCGGATTGGTTTTATTACTTGGATGATGCTTCAATTACGAGTTGGGCTACCATGAGCTCAACTTTTGAAGCTAGATTTAAAATAGTGGAAGATGAACATGCCTTGTTGGCGCAACTGACTTCCATTAAGAAACAAGCTTCTGTAAGTATGAGGGAATTTGTCGCAAAATTCAACAAAATTGCCAATAGAATTCCCACGGCAGACAGACCTACCCTGCAAATTTGAAGATATTCTTTATGGGTGCCATGCCACCCGACATAAATTATGATTTAAGGAGAGCTCGGTCTGCAGATTTGGACGCTACTCAGAGAACAATGATCGAATTAGAAGATGATATGATTTTCGCTGGCAGGTGGAAAAGAGAGATACAAACAGGTGCTAGTTCGAGCGGTTCTTCATCAACTAATGAAATGATGTAGAAAATGTCTAATGAAATCATTGCTTTGAAAAGGAAACTCCCTAAATTTAACAATTCATACCAAAGACCTTTTCAAGATCAAAATAGTAGGAATAATGATGGAAGGACGTTACAATTACCTGCTCCACAACAAAGGCTCGCAATTGAGGCTCCCCCTAAGAAAGGGAATATGTGTGTATTTCATTTAACGACAGACCATAATGGTGAAAGTTGTCTTGAGATAACTCGCATGATGCAGTTGTTATCTACCAATGAGTTGGACACTATGAAACCAGACAATGAACCGAATTCATGCTCGCATGGCGACTCTGTAAATCTTTTTTTGAGTATAAATCTGATTCAGAAGAGCAAGGAGAGTGCTACGCTACCATGGATGGCACCACCTACGTAGTCCTAACTCGAAGCCAAAAGGATAAAGCTCCTATTGTCACTTCATCAACTAGAACCAACGAGGCATCCACTTTGAGTATGAAAGACAATGGTTGGGAAATAAAGTTTTCATAGCTAGGTAAGGAAAATGACTCCTTTGATTTCATTCAGTTCTGTAAAAATTCCAAAATCTAGATTTCTCCCATAGACTATTTATGGTTGAACCCCACTAAACTAAAAAGGTTCATAGATTACTTGAAAGGGGATAGTATTAAGTTGAATAATAATGTCACATCTTCCAATGAAAATAATTCCTCACTGGTGAAATTGTTTGAAGAAAGAGAAACCACTGTGCTAGCTACCTTCCCAGGACAAAAGCCTGAACCTTTTTACGTCTCCCTTTATATTAATGGCTACAAAATTAGCAATTGTATCATAGATTCAGGAGCCTCCAATAATGTTATGCCTTCCTCTATGGCCAAAGCTCTAGGTCTTACCATGACAAAAGTCCACGATAAATGTTATTCTATGGATGCGAAACAAGTCCCATTGCTCGGTCAAATCAAAGACACCCAGGTAGCCCTAGCAGCCCATCCAAAAAAGAAGATGTTACTGACAATCCTTGTGGAAGATATACCAGCAAGTTATGGGTTATTGCGCAACAAGAGTTTTTGTAGAGATATGGGAGGAGAAATTAAGTTGGATTGGTCCCTGGTAGTAATTCCCATAGGAAATAAAAAGTTTAAGTTGGAACCGAAAGAAAAGTCCAAGTATATAGTGTTGAAATCAGACAACCCAAAAGCTCAAATTTTCTACCAAGAATTAGAGTTTGGAAATTACATGATGTTTACCCAAGGCATTGAAGATAAACCTAGAAGCAAACAAGAAGAGGTGAAGGTTTTCGAGAAAGAAGAGACTCCAGGGGTCTGGACGTTGGAATTTGATGGCAGTTGTTCTTCTTTTGGGTCTAGGGCCGAAGTGGTATTGATCCCACCTTCAGGTGAATTTGAACCCCCGGCTTTCAAACTAGAATTCACAAACACTAACAACACAGCTGAGTACGAGGCATTGTTACTCAGACTAATTGCTGCAAAAGAAAGAGGTGCAAAAGTCCTAAGATCTCGAGGTGATGCCAAGTTGATTGTGCACCAAATCAAAAGCCAATACTCTATGAAAAATAGAAAATTGAAGAGCTACAAGAACAGGGTATGGGATGAGATTGAAGAATTGGATGCCTTTGCAATGGAATATGTCCCCAGGGAGTTAAATTCTAAAGCATATTCACTGGCAGTGTCTGCTTCTTTACTGTTACCTCATCTGGAGTTCAAAGACAAAAAATACCAGGTAGAAGCAATGTACAGGCCTTCGGTACCAAATAATATTGATGATTGGCAAGTGTTCAACGATGACAAGAACCTGCAACTCTTCCTCAAAGGTAATGACAACCCTCCTGAAGAAAAAGTGAATGATCCTCCACTAGATCATCCTAAGAAATGAAAGAAGAATGAACTAGGGGAGGCTCTCTTACAAGGTAATGTCATTCCCCCGTATTTTGTATCTTTAGAAAAGTTTTTCAATCATCATGACACTTATATTAAGAAGAAGCGAATAGAGAAAGGTCTAACAACCGGAGAATATGAGGGGATGAACATTGGGAATGAGTCAAATCCAAAAATGATTAACATAGGAAAGTGTTGTACATATGAAGAAAGGGAAGAAGCTAGAAGACTTTTTTTGGAATTTCAAGATGTCTTCACTTGGAGTTATGAAGACCTAAAGAGCTTTATGGAAGGTAAATTCAAGCATCAAATTCCCTTGAAACCTGATGCTGCCCCATTCAGACATAAACAAAGAAATTATAATCCAAAAGTAGCTGATGCCATCTTCAAAGAAGTCGATAAATGCTCAAAGCCAGGATTATCTACCCAATCCATCATTCCACATGGATAGAAAATATTGTTCCTGTGAGGAAGAAAAGTGGGGAGATAAGGATATGTGTGGATTTTAGAAATTTAAATCAGGCATCCTTGAAAGATAACTATGCTCTCCCCAACATGGATAATTTGTTGCAGATAGTTGTAGGGGCTAAAATGATATCCATGCTTGATGGCTTTTCTAGGTACAACCAGGTCAAAGTAGAAGAGAAAGATCAACATAAAACCACATTCACCACCCCCTGGGGCATGTTTTCATACCATAGGATGTCATTTGGTCTTATCAATGTTGGTGCGACATTCCAAAGAGGTATGGATTTGTCCTTTGCTGATATGAAGGATAAGATTATTGTCATATACCTAGATGACTTAACTGTATTCTCTAAGAAAAGGAATAATCATATCAAAGACTTAAAGAGAGTTCTGCAAAGGTGTAGAGAGCATGGGATTTCTTTAAATCCTAAGAAGTCAGTTTTCTATGTCACTGAAGGAAAGCTCCTAGGCCATATTGTCTTACAGGAAGGAATTAGGATCGATCCAGAATGAGTCAAAACCATTCAAAGGCTGAGCTTGCCTGTAAGTAAGACTGGAGTGAAATCATTCTTTGGTCAAGTGAATTTCCTCAGAAGATTTGTCCCCAACTTTTCAGAGATTACTAAATGTATTGTGGACATGATGAAAGGTAACCAAAATTTCAAATGGAATGACCCTAGTAAAAGAGCCTTCCAAAATATCAAAGACGCTATAGCTGGTGCCCCTGTCTTATGCCACCTAGACTATAAGAAAGATTTCATGATTTATTGTAACGCGTCTAAACATACATTGTCAGCTATCCTTATGCAAGAAAATAGAGGAGTTCAAGCTCCCATTGCCTTTATGAGTATGCCATTGAAAGATCATGAGCTGAGGTATTCTCGCACTAAAAAGCATGCTTTCTCAATGGTGAAAGCTTTAAAGAATTTTAGATTTTACATCTTACATTCTCACTCAATTGTGTTTGTCCCCGATGTTGTCATAAAGAGTATATTGACCCAAAAAGATGTGGGATTTAATAACAGAGGAGCTTGGGTAGCTAAGACACAAGAATACAACATAGAAATCAAGCCTACCAAGCTAGTGTGGGGAAATGCACTATGTAAAGCTATGGCCGATAGTGGAGAAGATAATCAGCCTAAAGCAGAACAATTAGTTCTAGTGGTGAGTCTACAAGACCCATGGTTCAAAAACATCATATATTTCCTAACTTACGGTGAGTGTCTGGAGGGATTAACAACTAAACAAAGTAGGGATTTGAGGTTGAAATTAGCTAAGTATGTTATCTGGGAAGGTACACTATATAAAAGATCTGTAGATGGGACCTTTCTTAGATCTGTTGATAAACAACAACAGGAGAGATTTTAAAAATGTTTCATGATGAAGCTTGTGGTGGACACTTCTCATCCTCTGTGATCGCTTTCAAAATTTTGAGACAATGTTATTATTGGTCGGGGATGTTTAAAGATGCATATCACTAGGTAGCTAAGTGTGAAAAGTGTAGAATGTTCATAGGTCATCCTCAACTGGTAGCTCTCCCTCTCAAACCAATGGTAATAGAAGGTCCTTTCTAGCAGTGGGGACTCAATTTCATTGGGCCTATTAACCCAGCGTCAAGCACTGGCCACACTTATATAATTATTGCAACTGATTATTTTACAAAATGGGTGGAGGTGAAGGCTACTAAGAGAACTACTTCTAAAATAGTGTGTGAATTCATTAAGGAGAACATCTTGGTAATATTTGGTGTGCCAGTTAAACTAGTCATCGATAATGTAGCTTACTTCTCTTTGGCTAAGATTACTAACTTCTGTTTTGAGTATGGCATAATCGCTAGTCATTCATTTGACTACTTCCCACAAGGAAATGGGTAAGCTAAGTTAAGTAATAAAAACTTTGTGAACATAGTGAGAAAGCTAGTATTAGACAATCAAAGAACCTAGCATAAGAAAATTCACGAGGAACTCTGGGCTAACAAAGTTACTCCAAAAAGGGAAATTGGTATTTCACCCTTTGAACTAGTGTATGGAGTTGAGGCAAGCCTCCCTTTGCCCTTGGAATTGGCTACCAGCAAGTTAAGGATGGTGGTAGAAGATGGTGTTTATAAAGATGGGTTGGAAAAGAAAATTCTATATCTGAATAAGCTTGAAGAAGAACGAGAAAAGATTGTTGATCACATCACAGAGCATCAAATGTGGGTAAAGAATCACTTTGATAAGAAAACCAGACCAAGAAAGTTCATGGTTGGAGATTCAATTTTGTTATGGGACAAACGAAGAGCACCAAAGGGAATGCATGACAAATTTGAGACACTATGGAAAGGACCATTCATCATCCACCGGGCGTTTGACATAAATTCTTTCAAGCTAGCATATCCAAATTGTGAAGTATTACCATTGACCTACAATGGTCAAGATTTGAAGTTATATCAAGTCACGAACTGAAAGCAGGTAACCCATGCACTGTATGATAGTTACGTTTAGTTCCCATTTTTATTTTCCTTAGTCTAGGTTTTCTTGTTCTTTTTTTTCCTTCGTGTCTTTCCTTCCTTTGCTTTAGTTTTGTTGTGAGCCGCTTTTCCATTGAACTATGCAAAACCAGAGATTTGGATTCCTTGCTTGAATATTGACATATCCAAGTCCCCAGTCAGAGCCAACTGTTTCCCCACTTTTTTTCTTCACCTTAGAAAAGAAAAGTGGATACCTTGGGTCAGATCAAGTATTGAGTTTTGAGGTATTTTAAAGTTGGAGTCTAAGTCTAGTTTGTCCCTAGAGTAGGTAGTCTTTATCGAATTCCTCCCTCCTTCCCTTTTTCTGGTTTTAAGCCAGGATGGTTTTGTTTGCCCCTTGGGAATGGGTAAGTTATAGTTCCTAATTTGATAAAGACTTTGTTCCTCTGGCTCCACTGAAGAAATTCATATGAAAAGAAGTTTCAAAGTTACATCTCCCCTCTTTGCTGGGAAACTAGCAATCACCTTCTCCTCGGTGAGTTCCAACCCATGACCATGAAGGTAATTTCCCGAAGAAGAAGAGAACATGAAGAATCATCCAACACATATACAGGTTTTTGGCTCTACATTCACTATTTGGGAACGGGTTAGGTTCAGAAAGATTACTTGGTGGAGAAATCATGATGAGCTTTCCCATTTACGAAGTTCCCCCTTGCAGAAGTCATTTTTTGAAGAATAGTGGCAAGCACTCTCGAAGGAAAAACACCACAGTCAAGGAAGTAAGGTGAGCCCCAAAAATAAAGCAATTATCCTCAATGACACAAGATAACAAATAAGAGTTCACTTTCTGAAAATTGGCTGTTAACTCTTCCCGTGTCGGAGAATCACCAGAAGGGGTCAATTCCTGAAAAATAGTATCTTGTGGAGAAATACATATGAGAGGTCATTAGAAGTGAGTGATCTAGTATGATGAGGATGCTTCATTTTGAAGGTCAGAAAGAATTGATAAGAAGATGGGTCAGTTACAGGATTTTGGAGAATCATTCCTCCAGCCTCTTCTCCGTCGGGTTCCCACCTACATAGTGAAATTCCCAACAAAGGCAGTGTGGAAAGAGGAAAAGTAAAAATCCTCTATGCAAATTAAGTTACTGTTACAATTTTTATTAATAGAAAAAGTGATTCTTCAAGACCGTTAATAATGTGCATTTAATTCAAATCCTAACATTAGAACTTTAACGGGTATTTTTGAAAATCTATCACTTGTGTGGCGCGAGATTTGGAAAGTAATAGTAAGAAGATAGGCTGTTTATAAAAGATCAAAGCAATCAAGCAAAATAATTCATTGTTCATTCAATTACGCCCTTGGTTCCCACAATCCTTTTAGATCATCTCATAGTATCCATCAAAGTTTTAAACAGTAAACTGAGAGCCTTAATCAGAAGCTATGGCTACCAGATTCATGGATTTTGATGGATTGAATGGGATCACATCAGAGTGGCAAAATTTCACTGATACATCTCTCAGGTTCTACGATTTGGATGATCTGCATAGGAGATTGAATGAGGAAAACATTCATCCCATGACTCAAAAACTAAAAAGGAGTGGTTTGGTTGAAGCCGCTGGGTTTCTCATAGCAATTCAAGCCCCTGAACTTATCTGAGAATGCATAGTGAGGTTCAACCTAGATACGAAGCAAATCCTCCTACCGAATGACATAGTACTTCTCTCCATTGACAGAGAGTCGGTGCAAAATAGCCTCCGCATCTCGGAGTGGATGAAATTCTCAAACATGAATTTCCCCATCGCAACATCATAGTACAATGTAAAGAAAATGAGGTGGAGAAAAGAAATTATGAACTCATGGTTCCAAAAGGCTAGAAGTATGAAAGGAAAAGTACCGAAGATGCTTTTCAAGACATATTTAAAGGCTGAGCCCTGGTGCTCCTCCATAGGGTTAAAGGTGAAAGTGATGCTTTGAACTTCATAGAACATTACTTCTTCTTGGTCTAGGTATTTTGTGCTAAGCATCATTTTATAGACTGGGCACAAGTGGTAAGCGAAAATCTATCCAATGCCCTGAATCTTGCTGTAAGATTCAAAAATGTCTACATCCCAGATTTTGAAAGGATGATTCTGATTCTTGCAGCTGCTAAAGCCTATAAGGCTAAGTTGGAGAAGGTGAAAAAGCCAGCAAAGAGAAAATAGTTTCCCCCTTCCCCCCCTTTTTTTTTGTACACATTATATGAGCAGTAAATGGCCACTTGTCATTTACCAGCATGATAGAATATGAATCGATTCAGTTGATTTTGTAACGGCTTAACTCTTGAAGCCTATATGTAATACTTTAAAAATCAATGGAAAGGTCGACAAATTTTTGGTGTGAAAGACATTTCATTGTGGAGTCAATTAAAATGTGTTTTATATCATTCATTTACTATTCCATGCTTTTGCAAATTTGAATGTTAGTTTTCCTCAAATTGGATTGAAACTAGTAAATAGATGGAGTTTTGTTTCTTCTTTTAGTACAGTGACTAATAACGATCGGAGTATTGTTTGGAAGTCAGGGATAATGTGTGTATGCCCAAGTTAGTTTAGTTTCATTTATGTGGTTTTTCTACATTACATTAAGTTTAAGTATAGTTCATCACTGCATCATCACCTATGTGAATTCATAGGCACTGTGAAATCACAGAGATGGTCAGGATTTCGAATCAAATTTATCGCCTGAGTTAGTTTCTCATTGAGGGCTAGTGTGGTTGCCTCTCTTGTTCTTTGGTTAAGAACATACCCCCCTTTAGGATTTAGGAACAAACAAAATTCACTGCATATTTTTCACATAAGGGAGCTGTACCTGTTAAAATTTAGAGGGAAGATAGCTAAAAGAATAACATCTTTCCAACTATTCGTATTCACATTGTATCTCAAAAGATTTTGGGCAAACAAGGAGTCAAATCTAAGAAAGAACAATCTGTTTACCAACACTTGGTAAACCCTTTTCCTGATCAGTGTAAACCATTTGCATAGGTGTATGTGCCATTCTTGATTACTATGCCATTTCTTGCTTTACTCAATAATCACTGCATTCACCATTAAGTAAATTACTGGTGCTCGGTTCATATGAATGCTCGGTGATTACTAGCTCAGTACTCGGTAATTGCCTGACACTCATTGAGTGTGATCAGTCAAACCTATGTTTGGTTATCTTGAAGTTATGCCTTGTCTTTTCTCAGTGTGTAGGCTTTGTATGCTTGACAGACTGTCTTGTTTTTCCTTTATCGACCTTTACCGACTGAATAATTGATTGATACTAATGTCACTCCATTAATGCTCAAAATAGAGATAACAATATCTACATGAAGATGAGATGGATATGAAAGATATGGCTATGGTATACATTGGGTAACTTATTGATGAGTCTATGGCATCAATATGATGACTTGATTATATTACATGATTTTGTTATGTATTGAAGATCAAAATTGAACAAGTTTATGTGGTCGGTAAAAGAAGATTTATGTATACACTGAGCTAGTGTAGTGTATATCGAGTATAGTATTAACCGAGCAGGTAATAACCGACACATTCTGGTATTGACCGAGTGAAAGAAATAAATAAAGTTTTATAACAACTGACTAAATTGATGAGCTGGAAAATTGCTTATGATTTTGAGGTAGAAGATAATGTTTGTTATGATGATCTAACGACTGACAAAATTCAAGATTGATCATATGAAGGAGAATGAAACATGTTAATGACACAACTATCGAGGAATGTTAAAGCGGTAAAATGAATAGTGAAAATTAAGAGGAAAAATCAATGAATGAAAAGAAAATGGTTTATGGTGTCTATATAAGGAGACATGGGATTCATTATTGATGTAGGGGCATTCTAGGGTACTCAGTGAATCTGCATGGGAGGTGTATTATTTGGCCGGTGTTACTCAGTTGCAGCCTCGACTGATGGTCTCAGTCATTGAAGGAAGCTTGGTCACTGAAGGAACTTAGTAATCTCTGGTGCTCGGTGAAAGTGTTACTCAGTGATGCCTGCGGTGCTTGGTCGACACTGGTTCTCAGTGATGCCTGGCATGCTCAGTTATTTCACTATTGCTCGGTAGTTCTGGTTTACCGACTAGAGTTCTGTGTGATTTTTTGGGCCGACTTGGTGCATTTATTGTTGGTAGCTGTTGTTGCAGGCTGACATGTTGAATTAAATGTTTGTAAAGCTATTTGAGAGCCAACTTGTACTGAATTTAATATTTGTTGGGAGAGTTAAGGGTTTCATCCAGCTGACTTGTGGCTGATGATTAGTATTTAAAGGGGTGTTTGGGTAGATGTTTAGGAGGGGCAAATGACTTGGAAGACTTAGTGAATTAGATCAGAGGTTTTGAAAGCTAGAGTTGGTGAAGTTGTGGAAAAGATCTTGCATGATCTTGCAGATTAGATTGTTATCTGATAGTTTGTAGTTGCAGAGCTAGTGGTTTGCACACTTGGAGGCTTGCAAGATCAATTTTAGATCTACCTTAGGGTTTCCATCAGTTGTTGATTATTTTCAGAGCTAAAATAGCTAAGATTGTATTGGATATGTTTGGATCTTGAAGAACTTGTTTTTGTTTGTAATTGGCCCTAACTCAGAAGGCCTTACAACCGAGCACGTTAATGAAATTGAGTTGAAACAATTGTTGTGTTGAGTTTTTTGCTGTGTAATTCTGAAGCTACAAGGTTGGATTATCCTTAATTAGATCCTCCCTACCTTGGTTTGCGTTAGGTGGTATCAGAGCTAAGTTGATCTTGTGGAGTGAAGGTTGACCTAGCAAGGTTGATCTTGCAAAGTTGATCTTGTTGGTGAAGAGATCATATGATCTGGATTACAGATCTGTGGCATTGAACTTGTGGATCTTGCCCTAGTTGTTTGTGCAAGGTGGCAGGTTGAGATCTGACTTGCATATAACTTGGAGATTGCCACAAGGTGGTCAGTGTAGTATTTGTTGTAGAAGGTTTCTCTTATCTTTAAGGATGCCTCTGAGAATATTGGACCCTAGAGTACTTGCAGAGCTCTGTGATACTATTGAATCTAGGATTACAGAGAAGGTGAAATCAGATTTTAGATTTGAGATGGAGTTGATGAAGAATGACATGGTCACCGAGATCATGAGAGCTATTGATGGTGTACCTCAGAATGTTGGTACTGAAGATGGTTATGAGGAAGCTATTGAAGACTTTGAACCTACTGGATTTAGTGGTGATGACCGGAGGGATAGATCTGGTGAAGACAAAACTACTTGGTTACCTAGATCTGGAGCTCGGTTAAGTAACAGTTATCGGATGGAAGTTTCTACTTTCTCTGGTACTTTGAAGCCCAAGAACTTAATTGATTGGATTGGTGAACTTGAAGATTTCTTTGAGCTGGAAGAAATTGAAGATCCTCTTTAGGTGAGTTTAGCACAGACAAATTTGAAAGGACATGCTACTCTTTGGTGGAAAGAACTACAAAGAGATAGAGAAGAGGAAGGTGAAATGAAGATCAATCAGTGGAGGTTGATGGTGAAAAAATTGAAAGCTAAGTTCATACCTTCTGACTATGAGCTTGACTTGTTTAAAAAGTTGCAGAATATGAAATAGAAGGATCTGTCTATTGAAGATTATACCGAGGAGTTCTACAAACTTACTATTCAGTCTGGACATCGAGAGCTTGGTAAGGAAAAGGTAGCTCGGTATGTGAATGGTTCAAGATTCAATATTCAAGATGAGCTTGGTATGCTGAAGATTGATTTTGTTAAAGATGCTTATTAGTATGCTCTGAAGGTAGAAGATAAGTTGAAGAGGAAACAACATAGTGACCCCCAAGGGAAAGAAAAGGTTGATCACTCGGTGAAGGATAAATTGACTAATGCAGAAGATGAAAAAAAACCTATGGAACTAAAGAAGAAGACATGTAGAGTTATCTTTAAGGGTACTTAATATAACTGTGGAGAGGAAGGACACCGTTCTTTTGAGTGTACATAGAAGAAGCTTGGTGACCGACAAATTGTTGTGGTGAATGAGAATGAACGTGAATCTGAGAACTTGCTACTTTGATGAACATTTCTTAGTACAAAGGAGGAACCTTGTGAGAGGAGTAACTTGTTTAGGACCCGATGCAAGTCTGGAGGTAAACTCTGTGATGTTATTGTTGATAGTGGTAGTACTGATAACCTTGTTGCTGAGGACATGGTTCAGAAACTTGGGTTGAATAGAATGAAGCATCCTTGTCCTTATAAGATTAGCTGGTTACAAGATTTTCATGCTCTAGAAGTAAGAGAACAATTCTTTATTGATGTTTAGATTGGCCAGTATAAGGATATTGTGTTATGTGATATTGTGAAGATGAATAGTTGTGATATATTTCTCGGTAGACCTTGGCAATATGATTGCAAAGCTATGTATGACTATGTCAGAAATGTGTTTACTATTGAGAAGGATGACATGAAGTTTTCCCTGATCCCTTTATTGGATACAATTCTTGGTAGGAGAAGCTTGAATATTGGTAGCCGAGTTGAGTTGGTGGATCCAGAGAAAATGAATGATCAGTATGGAGGACAGACCTGTGTGTTGTCGAGGAAAGACTTGAAAAGACAGAGAAAGTTGAAGTGGAAGAATATGAAAGCTGAAAAGGTGGAGGACTTGTTGTGAAGAATCAATTTGGGGTTTATGTGATGAATCCCAAAAGATGTTCTTCTCACATATGAACATCTTTTCAAACCTGGGGTGTCTGATGCAGGGGAATTCTAGGGTACTTGGTGAATCTACATGGGAGGTGTATTGTTTGGCCGGTGTTACTCAGTTGTAGCCTTGACCAATGGTCTCGGTCATTGAAGGAAGCTCGATCGCTGAAGGAACTCGGTAATCTTTGGTGCTCGGTGAAAGTGTTACTCGATGATGCCTGCGGTGCTCGGTTGACACTGGTGCTCGGCAATGCCTGGCATGCTCGATTATTTCACTATTGCTCGGTAGTTCTAGTTTACTGACTGGAGTTTTGTGTGATTTGTTGGGCTGACTTGGTGCATTTATTATTGGTAGCTATTGTTGCAGGCTGACACATTGAATTAAATGTTTGTAAGGCTATTTGAGAGCCGACTTGTACTGAATTTAATATTTGTTGGGAGAGTTAAGGGTTTCATCCAACCGACTTGTGGCTGATGATTAGTATTTAAAGGGGTGTTTGGGTAGATGTTTGGGAGGAGTAGATGAGTTGGAAGAATTAGCAAATTAGATCAAAGGCTCTAAAAGCTGGAGTTGGCAAAGTTGTGGAAAAGATGTTGCATGATCTTGCAAATTAGATTGTTATATGATAGTTTGTAGTTGCAGAGCTAGTGAGTTTCACACTTGGAGACAAGGAGGTTGCTTGGAGGCTTGTGAGCTCAAGTTTAGATCTACCTTAGGGTTTCCATCAGTTGCTGATTATTTTTAGAGCTGAGCTAATTGAGATTGTATTGGATCTATGTGGATCTTGAAGAACTTGTTTCTATTTGTAATTGGCCCTAAACTGAAAGGCCTTACAACCGGGCATGTTAATGAAATTGAGTTGAAACAATTGTTGTGTTGAGTTTTTCGCTATGTAATTATGAAGCTGCAAGGCTGGATTGTCCTTAATTGGATCCTCCTTGCCTTGGTCTACATCAATTATTGAGTTTGGGATTTTTGATATTATAGGAGAATTTTCATGAAAAGGATTATTTTCATGCACCACTGATCACACTGGTTGGAGATAGAACTGAGTTGAACTACAAACATTATTGAGCATCATAGAAGCATACACTGAGTGGAATAAAGTTGGATGATATGAAGGATTGAATTGATTATTGATCAGAGGAGGTATTTTGAGCTTAACATAGATATGAAAATCTACAAATCATAGTTGTATTTGAATAAGATCATTACTGTATCAGTTTAACCATTGTTACAGATAAATCTCTTAACTAAGTGAGGCTTAACAGTCTTTTGTATTTCAATATGGCATTCAATGAATGTTGATTATTTTCTCGTTGATCCCATAGTGAATGCATGGTCAAGAGAGAACTTTTAATGATAAATACTCTAAGAAGGTCACACCTTATTATGTGTTTTGTAACCTTTAACATGGTTGTCTCCTAGCTGAGTTCACTTCAGAAGAGTGAATTATTTTGGGTTATCGGTCCCAGGTGGGTTTTCCCCTAACAGGGTTTCCACGTTAAAAATATGAGTTATATATGTATCTAATGTGTTGAATTATTATTTTTCTTTACACATTTCATAACTAGATAGATCCTTGAACACAATATTTAATTTACTGGCTATTGGTAGATGAAGAGAAAGACACAGTTGATAACTTACTGAGTTGATTATTTGATAGACAAGTTTTAATATATATACATCTGGCAATGTGGGACTGTGGGATAACTTGACAATATTTTTGTACATTGAACCTCCTTCAAGCTGAAAATATAGTTGTACACACCAACAATAGCACAATAAGTATTGTAAAAAGGATTGAAAAATTAGTCACAGGGTTCCACCATAAGTGCCAAAAACTATTGTCACCTAAATAGTGCACCCCTGCTAAGTAATTTCAATCCTACCAGTGAACATGGGAAAGCCTCCTTTATTGTGGATTAGATATTGGAAGCTGACCTCTAGAGAAAGATGGTTCTTATGGTACTTCACCTAAAACTATCTTAACTAAGATTCTTTGCTAAGGAAAAGGGTTAGGAGGATGCATAAAAATGAAATTTAACTTCCCAAAGGTGATGCACCAAAATTGAATCTTTGAGAATCAATAGATAACCAACACAGAATAAAACTTGTAATGAAAATCTCCCCCACACAACTTAATAACACATAATCTTTGCAATAATAATTTATAAGAAGGCTAAATGACAATTCCTAAAAGGAGGATAAATTACTCATAGTTCAAATTGATTAAGAACAACTCACAACCTATAAAGACTATATATTTCTGCAAAAGCCATCAATAAGAGATACATGAGCACAAAAAAGAGAGAAGGCAAGAGCTAAAAACTACTGTTCAAATGTGCTTCAAATTTGTATAATCTCTTTGAAATGGGTTACAAAAACCACTTTGCCTCTATCAAGAACTTAGGAAAAGTTACAAAACAACAAGCTAAAGGGAACAATAATTTTTTATAAATGAGCCCTTAGCTCATACTTATGCTTTCTCAAACCCAATTGTATTACAAATGAGAAATAACTTTTGGGTCATATGGGATCAACATAGGATATCCTTAAGGTCTTAAAACAACTGTAAACAAGCAAAAATGATGCCCAAAAGTCATGCCCCAATAGTATTTCCATAAAAACCCTCCATAAATGTGATCCTATCCCTAAAAAAACTCAAAAGGCTTCTTAAATGCAATAAATTCCTCTGATAACAACTACTAGAGATGAGGCTAGGTGAGGATGGTTTCAGCTTCTCTCTATTTGTTGTTGCGATAACCCTATCTATTTCTTTGGCCTATTAATATAGAGGTTAAGAACATAATTTGATATTATTGTTGAAGTCTCTTAGTATAGGGGATGGGTTTTTTTATATGGATTGGGGTGTATGCTATATGGTTGTATGGTGGTGGCTTGGTTGTTGTAGTTAAAAGAACTAGTTTTGTTGATGTCTCACCTATGGTTAGGTTTGTAGTTGGTATTGTTTTCTTAGATATGGGATAACATATAAAACATTTTTGAACATCAATACATGGGTGTGGCCTCGTAAGTGCCAAACTAATTAATCAAAAAATATTATCATAATTTATTTATTTATTAATATATTAATATTGTTGTACAATAAGAAAAAGGTGGTTAGGAAAACAAAAAGAGATTCTAGAGTGGTTCCCTAGTGCAACACCTAACCAATTATTTTAATTACATAATTAGATGGAAGATGATCACCTAGGCCCAAGTAGAAATTAAGCACTAAGCAGTTGCAATGATCCTTCATTTTGTTTTGTAAATGTATTGGAATTGATTTTATTTGAGATATATTGAATAATGCAAGAGAGAGGAAAAAGTAGACGAAGATGATAAATTTTAGAATATACAAATTGATATAAAACAAATAATTTTATACAGCTATTAAAAACAAAAATTAGATAAAACCATTGATCAATGATTTTACTTTGAGGATATTTTTAAAGGAAGATGGCACATGGGGAATCTTTTTCCCGGGAAGAGGTTGCTAGGGACATCTTGTTCCTAGTGCTTTTGAATGAACTCATTTGTAGACTGCTCAATAGGTCCTAAACTTTCTAGATTTGAAATTGTTTGAATGCCACCTATTTGTACACATAGAAAACTTGGAAAAATATTGTGTAGAAAAGGGGTTTGCCTTAGTCAAACCCCGATTGAGGAATCAAGCTTGAAATAGAAATGAAATCGCACAAAAGAAAAATATATAAATGTAAAGTAAATATTAGATCTACTTTTTCAGTGCACATACCTCCATAATTAACTGATATTGAGATTGTGATGTCAATGAAGATGCTTGTTTGTTGCTTTAGTATAGTTATATGTTTCCTTGAAATATTGAAATGGAGAGAAGAATCAAGGAATCTTTCCACAAATGCATAAATCCATGAACACTCCTCAAATATCTCCAATGTTGTTATGCTTGATTGACTCTTGCCTTGAAAAATGGATGGATGAATGAATTTAGGTTGACAAAGGATATTCTTGCTTGAGTGAGGTATCCTCTACGTGGCCATCATTTAAATAATTTACAGCTTGAAGGAGGTTCAATTTTCAATTATTTGATTATATACCAAGTGTGTAAATTGAACCTCCTTCAAGCTAAAAATATTGTTGTACACACTAACAATAGCACAATAAGTATTGTAAAAAGGACTAAAAAATTAGTCATAAGGTTCCACCATGCGTGCCAAAAACTATTGTCACCTAAATAGTGCACCCCTGCTGAGTAATTTTAATCCTACCAGTGAACATGGGAAAGCCTCCTTTATTGTGGGCTTATATATTGGAAGCTGATGTGTGTGTGAAAATTGTACCTGATCTGTAGACACAACACTTCAGTAAAACATTAGAGGTTAGCTATAATCAAAATCATGCAAAATTGAAATCTAATTTAACCAAGTGATTTACTACCTTCTAGTAGGTGCGAGATCGATGTTCTTAGATTGTTATCGAGATCAGTGACCTAGATGACACCTAAATGAAGGATTTGAATGCAAAATTGATATGAAATATGAATGCAATTAATCTATATTTTTGGTATTTTCTATGCAATAATAATGATAAAATGATATGAATCTATGCTAATATGAAAATTGATATGCAATGCTAATCTATAAATGATATGATATGAGAATGAAAATTCTAACAATAATATGAAAGCTATGAATTTGAAATGAATGCAAAACAAGATTGATCTCACAAAGGTGTCGATTCGCAAGAGCTTTGATTTTCCCAATTCTAATTCTCCAGCGTGATTGTGCAAATTTGTGGATCAATTATGAAGAGCTGAGCCTTGGTTTTATAGAAATCCAGGGCTTTGGAGGTGCATGAGAAAAAGCCATAAATCACTCAAATAACTCAGGTTGATTTTTGAGTTATTTTTAAATAACAGATAATTAAGTCACAAAAATCATGCAAAAGCATAGTTCAACTCGAATTAGAAGTTTAGATCAACTTTAAAACTCAAAAAGATGTTGAGTTTCAAAAAGATAACAACTTGCATTGATTTTCCAATTTGAGTTTAACTGGTCCTTGAATGTGCACATGGATAATTATGATTTAATAAATAAATAAAGTGATTTATTCTCAACTTAACTGATTTTTGAAATTAAATAATTAATTTATGGGTTAATTAACTATTTTATCAAACTTTTATTAGAAACTATATTATTAAATAATGACAACTTGCTTTAATTAATTAACTAAAGTGGCAAGATATTAAATCTAATTAATTAAATATGAAAATATTCAATTAATCAAACTTAGGATAAATGTGATTTATCGCCAAATAATCATTAAATTAAAGATAATTAAGATAATTAGGAATATTGCTAGGAATATTCCCCGATGCAGAATTTAAGATAATCAATTAGATTCGATGATGTTTAGATGTGCCTTAGGTTAGGACTTTGATGTTGATTTCATTCGATTTGTAGATGTAGGAGGTTTATAGCCAATTTTTGGGGTATTACATTTTGCCCCTCTTTGAATTACTGTGTGAAGCGCAGTGGTTCAAAGAAAGTCTGTGTTTGATAGAGATATGAAACTGATTCGAAATTGATAATTGATATGAGATAGAAGTTGATTGATATTGATTTGATATGGAGATAATAGGTCCTGAATGACCAAAGATAATGTTCACTATAACAACAATGAACCGAGGATTACGAAAAAGTGTCAAAACGCCTGATTCCAAACCTTAGGATTGCTAAGAAGTGAGTGACCGGTTCTAGACTCGATTGTCTTAGCAAAACTAGTAGGTATCACATCCGAACCCTTCAGTTGCCAAAGAACCAAGGAAAGAACACTATGATATGATGGTTACAAAAATTGATACATTTTACAAGATTAGGAGAATACCAGATTGATATGGATCTTGATGAATCTGATATGCCCCAAGTGATGATAGATTTGCCCCGAGTGATGAAGTCTTTTTTGATGAATCAGTAACTAGACGTGGTTGTTGTCTTGATCACTGATGAAAGATATTGATAGAAATTGATTTACAGACTTTGAATGATATGCAATACCATGCCCCCTTCAGGATTAAAATTGAAATCTGACAAAAAAAGTCAGCGTTGATAGTTGAGAAGCATGTTAATTGATTTGAGAAGTGGTTATACACGTTCAAGAACACATTTTGCATCGTTGGAAGGTCCCAAAAGACCAAGTTTGACTAGGTTAAACCATGAGTTGACCATAGTTGAGCAAGTTGAGATTTTGATAGTTTGATGTAAGATAATTAGTTAAGTTGAATACTGGATTTCTTTGATGATCGAAGGTTGATTATGCAAGCAGTAGACTGTCCTAGGCCCAAAAATTTTAAATCATGATTTTGACATATTAAATGATCTCAAATTTTGATTTTGATCTTGAAAATGGATTCAGAATGTCAAAATTAGCCAGGGGTGCAATTTTCGTGAGAAACAAAGCACTTTTGAAAATTAGGTCAAATGCTATATAAAGGCCTGAAGGGTCATTTTCAATTCATTTCAACCATTTGACTTTGGAAATTGTGCGGAGCCCTCTGAGTGAGAAAATGGCAGAACAACAAGATCTGAAGGTTCTTGTGAGTTTGCATCGATTTGAGCGCAATCGGAGATACCAGAGACCCCGACAGTATGGACATCCGGTAGGTGGACCTTTGTTCCCCTCTAAAAATGCAAATTTTTCATGTTCCTAGCATTTTAAAATATTTTTCGTACGCGTTTTGCTTTTTTAATTTTTGCATGTTTGAAAACTCATACGAGTCTCAACCCAGACTCGTACGACACTTCATTTGAATTTCCTTTGTCGTTTCAAGTCCACCCAAGTGTTGTATGAGAGGAACCCTTGTGTCGTACAACATTTCACCGGGTCCCTTGAAACTCGTATGATCCCGGGTGCAGTGTTGTATGACCATGGAGTATCGTTTGGTCTACTGTGGAGTGTCGTACGACATTTGATGCCAATCTGGACTGTCGTATGAAAAATAGAGTGTCGAAAACTAACTTTCAGGGCCAAATTTTGACTTTTCTGATGCCTGATGCTGATATCTGACTGGTTGACCTACCTTCTGAAGTACCTGACTGTCCAATATCTGTACTATTATCCTATTATTAAACCCAATTTCTGATAGAATGCCCTATTTTTGTATGATATAGGTGACATATCCAGATGTACACATCTGACATTCATACCCGGCTACCCAGAGATTATGTGTCATGCTTTCGGACCTGATGAGGGTTCATCTTGTTGCCTGTGGATTCGAGTATTTGATTCATTTACCCAACATTAGGGTAAATCATGGCCTTTTGACTACCTTGATCGAGAGATTCCATTCGGAGACACAGACATTTCATTTACCTACTGGAGAGATGACCGTGACTCCAGAGGATGTCTATAGGATACTGCGCATTCCATTTCATAGCAATCAGCATCCTGAGTATGTGAGTTCTGGTCAGGGTGGTCTTCATGCCTTTAGGCATCTATTTGGAGATGATACTCAGTTGACGGGGTCCATTTCCTGGGAGACCCTTGTACAATGATATGGTCAGACGCACTGTTTAGAGTGCATTATTGCTGGTATGATCAAGGAGCTTATCATGCCAGGTCGTCAGCAGAACGGCTTTTTGATGGGATGGGCTTTGATGGTAGCACTTCTTATGGCTATGCCCACTAAGCTTGCCTGGGGTCAGTGCCTCTTGGCACATATGTTTTCAGAGATGCATGAGATCATTTATCAGGATTGCAAGAGCTTTGCTTCAAGAGCTCTTGTATTATAGATATGGGCTTGGGAGCATATCCCAGTATTGAGACCAGTTTTTCAGACACAGCGGCAGCCACAGGAGCCAGTGATATATGCATATGCTAGTTATGTCACACAGGTCCAGATGGGTCATACCGAGTACTTTCGGCGATGTCTAGATGACATGACGTTTGTTCATTGGAGGCCATATTTGCAGATAGAGGTCTGGCCTACTGCGAGGGAGCAGTATAGTTTTCTTTTTTAGAGTCGAGTGCTTATTGGCCGCTCACCCACTGTTCTGGAGAGATTTTTGATTAGCAGAGTGTGGCATTAGTATGGACATAGACAAGATACCCCATTAGAGTACACTACATATGCTCGCATTATGCATGAGATCAGGCTCAGATGGACATCGAGGCTCTCCTATTCCTTATGTGTAGAGGAGTACAGTGCCATTATAGGTAGAGATTGGGACTACCAGCCACAGGTTGTCGATGCAGGAGTGACAGAAGGATACATTGTGTGGCATGTAGATCATCCTATTCATAGATTCTCAGATCCTACAGATTTGATACCCTCCATGGAGGAGGCGATGGATGTTACAGGTGCTCCTATGGTACAGGGCCCGAGACCACAGGTAATGCATCCCACACCACCTAGACAGAGAGTGAAAACTCCATTGCAGAGATCATCTGGGCATATGAGGCCTCCTCGTCCTTCTACCTCTCCCATAGGTACATCCACAGGGTCACATAGATGATCCAGGGGTGATAGGGGTACATTGGGTAGTATCAGTGTGACAGATGAGGTGTTAGCAGGTGAGCAGTTTGCAGGTGGTGATGCAGATCCCACACAGGTAGACACCACTTTTGATTTGGGTGCGGAGGTCAGATGTTGTAAGGTGTGTAGATCAGAGACCACTGGACAGTAGCCAAAGCAGCCAGCACAGGATACAGGCGCCAGAAATGTGTGAAAATTGTACCTGATTTGTAGACACAACACTTCAGTAAAACATTAGAGGTTAGCTATAATCAAATTCATGCAAAATTGAAATCTAATTTAACCAAGTGATTTACTACCTTCTAGTAGGTGCGAGATCGATGTTCTCAGATTTTTATTGAGATCAGTGACCTAGACGACACCTAAATGAAGGATTTGAATGCAAAATTGATATGAAATATGAATGCAATTAATCTATATTTTTGGTATTTTCTATGCAATAATAATGATAAAATGATATGAATCTATGCTAATATGAAAATTGATATGCAATGCTAATCTATAAATGATATGATATGAGAATGAAAATTCTAACAATAATATGAAAGCTATGAATTTGAAATGAATGCAAAACAAGATTGATCTCACAAAGGTGTCGATTCGCAAGAGCTTTGATTTTCCCAATTCCAATTCTCCAACGTGATTGTGCAAATTTGTGGATCAATTATGAAGAGCTGAGCCTTGGTTTTATAGAAATCCAAGGCTTTGGAGGTGCATGAGAAAAAGCCATAAATCACTCAAATAACTCAAGTTGATTTTTGAGTTATTTTTAAATAACAGATAATTAAGTCACAAAAATCATGCAAAAGCACAGTTCAACTCAAATTAGAAGTTTAGATCAACTTTAAAACTCAAAAAGATGTTGAGTTTTAAAAAGCTAACAACTTGCATTGATTTTCCAATTTGAGTTTAACTAGTCCTTGAATGTGCACATGGATAATTATAATTTAATAAATAAAAAAAGTGATTTATTCTCAACTTAACTGATTTTTGAAATTAAATAATTAATTTATGGGCTAATTAACTATTTTATCAAACTTTTATTAGAAACTATATTATTAAATAATGACAACTTGCTTTAATTAATTAAATAAAAATTTAATAAATTATTCATAGGATATTGGATTTATTGTCAAAATTAAATAATACAATTAATAATAGATAGAATTAAATTTAATTAAATAATTAAGTGGCAAGATATTAAATCTAATTAATTAAATATGAAAATATTCAATTAATCAAACTTAGGATAAATGTGATTTATCGCCAAATAATTATTAAATTAAAGATAATTAAGATAATTAGGAATATTGCTAGGAATATTCCCCGATGCAGAATTTAAGATAATCAATTAGATTCGATGATGTTTAGATGTGCCTTAGGTTAGGACTTTGATGTTGATTTCGTTCGATTTGTAGATGTAGGAGGTTTATAGCCCATTTTTGGGGTATTACAGCTGACATCTAGAGAAATATGGTTCTTATGGTGCTTCACCTAAAACTATCCCAACTAAGATTCTTTGCAAAGGAAAAGGGTTAGGAGGATGCATAAAAATGAAATTTAACTTCCAAAAGGTGATGCACCAAAACTGAATCTTTGATATTCAATAGATAACCAACACAGAATAAAACTTGTAATGAAAATCTCCCCCACACAACTTAATAACACATAATATTTGCAATAATAATTTATAAGAAGGCTAAATGACAATTCCTAAAAGGAGGATAAATTACTCACAGTTCAAATTGATTAAGAACAACTCATAACCTATAAAGACTATATATTTCTGCAAAAGCCATCAATAAGAGATACACGAGCACAAAAAAGAGAGAAGGCAAGAGCTAAAAATTACTGTTAAAATATGCTTCGAATTTGTATAATCTCTTTGAAATGGGTTACAAAAACCACTTTGCGTCTGTCAAAAACTTAGGAAAAGTTACAAAACACCAAGCTAAAGGGAAGAAGAATTTTTTACAAATGAGCCCTCAGATCATACTTATGCTTTCTCAAACCCAATTATATTACAAATGAGAAATAACTTTTGGGTCATATACAATCAGAATAGGATATCCTTAAGGTCTTCAAACAACTGTAAAGAGGCAAAAATGATGCCCAAAAGTCATGCCCCAACAATATTTCCATAAAAACCCTCCATAAATGTGATCCTATCCCTAAAAAAACTCAAAAAGGATTTTTAAATGCAATAAATTCCTCTAATAATAACTATTAGAGATGAGGCTAGGTGAGGATGGTTTCAGCTTCTCTCTATTTGTTGTTGTGATAACCCTATCCATTTCTTTGGAGTGTCAATATAGGGGTTAAGAACATAATTTGATATTATTGTTGAAGTCTCTTAGTATAGGGGATGGGTTTTTTTATATGGATTAGGGTGTATGCTATATGCTTGTATGGTGGTGGCTTGGTTGTTGTAGTTAAAGGAACCAGTTTTGTTGATGTCTCACCTATGGTTAGGTTTGTAGTTGGTATTATTTACTCAGATATGGGATAACATATAAAACATTTTTGAACATCAATACATGGGTGTGGCCTCGTAAGTGCCAAACTAATTAATCAAAAAATATTATCGTAATTTATTTATTTATTAATATATTAATATTGTTGTACAATAAGAAAAAGGTGGTTAGGAAAACAAAAAGAGATTCTAGAGTGGTTCCCTAGTGCAACACCTAACAAATTATTTTAATTACACAATTAGATGGAAGATGATCCCCTAGGCCCAAGTAGAAATTAAGCACTAAGAAGTTGCAATGATCCTTCATTTTGTTTTGTAAATGTATTGGAATTGATTTTATTCAAGATATATAATTGAACAATGCAAGAGAGAGGGAAAAGTAGATGAAGATGATAAATTGTAGAATATACAAATTGATATAAAAGAAATAATTATCTACAGGTACTAAAAACAAAAACTAGATAAAACCACTTATCAATGATTTTAGTTTGAGGATATTTTTAAAGGAAGAGGGCACATGAGGAATCTTTTTCCCAGGAAGAGGTTGCTAGGGACATCTTGTTCCTAGTGCTTTTGATTGAACTCATTTGTAGACTGCTCAATAGGTCCCAAACTTTCTAGATCTGAAACTATTTGAACACCACCTATTCGTACACATAGAAAACTTGGAATAATATTGTGTAGAAAAGGGGTTTGCCTTAGTCAAGCACCGATTGAGGAATCAAGCTTGAAATAGAAATGAAATCGCACAAAAGAAAAATATATAAATGTAAAGTAAATATTAGATCTACTTTTTCAGTGCACATACCTCCATAATTAACTAATATTGAGATTGTGATGTCAATGAAGATGCTTGTTTGTTGCTTTAGTATAGTTATATGTTTCCTTGAAATATTGAAATGGAGAGAAGAATCAAGGAATCTTTCCACAAATGCATAAATCCATGAACACTCCTCAAATATCTCCAATGTTGTTATGCTTTATTGACTCTTGCGTTGAAAAATGGATGGATGAATGAATTTAGGTGGACAAAGGATATTATTGCTTGAGTGAGGTATCCTCTACTTGGCCATCATTTAAATAATTTACAGCTTGAAGGAGGTTCAATTTTCAATTATTTGATTATATATCAATTGTGTAAATTGAACCTCCTTCAAGCTGAAAATATTGTTGTACACACTAACAATAGCACAATAAGTATTGTAAAAAGGATTGAAAAATCAGTCACAGGGTTCGACCATGCGTGCCAAAAACTATTGTCACCTAAATAGTGCACTCTTGCTAAGTAATTTCAATCCTACCAATGAACATGGGAAAGCCTCCTTTATTGTGGGCTTAGATATTTGAAGCTGACCTCTAGACAAAGATGGTTCTTATGGTACTTCACCTAAAACTATCCCAACTAAGATTCTTTGCTAAGGAAAAGGGTTAGGAGGATGCATAAAAATGAAATTTAACTTCAAAAAGGTGATGCACCAAAACTGAATCTTTGAGAATCAATAGATAACCAACACAGAATAAAACTTGTAATGAAAATCACTCCCACACAACTTTATAACACATAATCTTTGCAATAATAATTTGTAAGAAGGCTAAATGACAATTCCTAAAAGGAGGATAAATCACTCACAGTTCAAATTGATTAAGAACAACTCACAACCTATGAAGACTATATATTTTTTGCAAAAGCCTTCAATAAGAGATACATGAGCACAAAAAAGAGACAAGGCAAGAGCTAAAAATTACTGTTAAAATGTGCTTCAAATTTGTATAATATCTTTGAAATGGCTTACAGAAACCACTTTGCCTCTGTTAAGAACTTAGGAAAAGTTACAAAACAACAAGCTAAAAGGAAGAAGATATTTTTACAATGAGCCCTCAGCTCATACTTATGATTTCTCAAACCCAATTATATTACAAATGAGAAATAACTTTTGGGTCATATGCGATCAGAATAGGATATCCTTAAGGTCTTCAAACAACTGTAAAGAGGCAAAAATGATCCCCAAAAGTCATGCCCCAACATTATTTCCATAAAAACCCTCCATAAATGCGATCCTATCCCTAAAAAAACTCAAAAAGGCTTTTTAAATGCAATAAATTCTTCTAATAACAACTACTAGAGATGAGGCTAGGTGAGGATGGTTTCAAATTCTCTCTATTTGTTGTTGTGATAACCCTGTCTATTTCTTTGGCCTGTCAATATAGGGGTTAAGAACATAATTTGATATTATTGTTGAAGTCTCTTAGTATAGGGGATGGGTTTTTTTATATGGATTAGGGTGTATGCTATATGGTTGTATGGTGGTGACTTGGTTGTTGTAGTTAAAGGAACTAGTTTTGTTGATGTCTCACCTATGGTTAGGTTTGTAGTTGGTATTATTTACTTAGATATGGGATAACATATAAAACATTTTTGAACATGAATACATGCGTGTGGCCTCGTAAGTGCCAAACTAATTTATCAAAAAATATTATCGTAATTTATTTATTTATTAATATATTAATATTGTTGTACAATAAGAAAAGGGTGGTTAGGAAAACAACAAGAGATTATAGAGTGGTTCCCTAGTGCAACACCTAACCAATTATTTTAATTACACAATTAGATGGAAGATGATCCCCTAGGCCCAAGTAGAAATTAAGCACTAAGAAGTTGCAATGATCCTTCATTTTGTTTTGTAAATGTATTGGAATTTATTTTATTTGAGATATATAATTGAACAATGCAAGAGAGAGGGAAAAGTAGATGAAGATGATAAATTGTAGAATATACAAATTGATATAAAACAAATAATTATATACAAGTATTAAAAACAAAAACTAGATAAAACCATTGATCAATGATTTTAGTTTGAGGATATTTCTAAAGGAAGAGGGCACATGGGGAATCTTTTTCCCAGGAAGAGGTTGCTAGGGACATCTTGTTCCTAGTGCTTTTGAATGAATTCATTTGTAGACTGGTCAATAGGTCCTAAACTTTCTGGATCTGAAACTGTTAGAACGCCACCTATTGGTACACATAGAAAACTTGGAAAAATATTGTGTAGAAAAGTGGTTTGCCTTAGTCAAACACTGATTAAGGAATCAAGCTTGAAATAGAAATGAAATCACACAAAAGAAAAATATATAAATGTAAAGTAAATATTAGATCTACTTTGTAAGTGCACATACCTCCATAATTAACTGATATTGAGATTGTGATGTCAATGAAGATGCTTGTTTGTTTCTTTAGTATAGTTATATGTGCCTTGAAATATTGAAATGGAGAGAAGACTCAAGGAATCTTTCCACAAATGCATAAATCCATGAATACTCCTCAAATATCTTCAATGTTGTTATGCTTGATTGACTCTTGCCTTGAAAAATGGAAAGATGAATGAATTTAGGTGGACAAAGGATATTCTTGCTTGAGTGAGGTATCCTCTACTTGGCCATCATTTAAATAATTTACAGCTTGAAGGAGGTTCAATTTTCAATTATTTGATTATATACCAAGTTTGTAAATTGAACCTCCTTCAAGTTGAAAATATTGTTGTACACACTAACAATAGCACAATAAGTATTGTAAAAAAGACTAAAAAATCAGTCACAGGGTTCCACCATGTGTGCCAAAAACTATTGTCACCTAAATAGTGCACCCCTGCTGAGTAATTTCATTCCTACCAGTGAACATGGGAAAGCCTCCTTTATTATGGGCTTAGATATTGGAAGATGAGCTATAGAGAAAGATGGTTCTTATGGTACTTCACCTGAAACTATCCAAACTAAGATTATTTTCAAAGGAAAAGGGTTAGGAGGATGCATAAAAATGAAATTTAACTTCCAAAATGTGATGCACCAAAACTGAATCTTTGATATTCAATAGATAACCAACACAGAATAAAACTTGTAATGAAAATCTCCCCCACACAACTTAATAACACATAATCTTTGCAATAATAATTTATAAGAAGGCTAAATGACAATTCCTAAAAGAATATAAATTACTCACAATTCAACTTGATTAAGAACAACTCACAACCTATAAAGACTATATATTTTTGGAAAAGGAATCAATAAGAGATACACGAGCACAAAAAAGAGAGAAGGCAAGAGCTAAAAATTACTGTTAAAATGTGCTTCAAATTTGTATAATATCTTTGCAATGGGTTACAAAAACCACTTTGCCTCTATCAAGAACTTAGGAAAAGTTACAAAACAACAAGCTAAAGGGAAGAATAAATTTTTACAAATGAGCCCTCAGCTCATACTTATGCTTTCTCAAACTCAATTGTATTACAAATGAGAAATAACTTTTGGGTCATATGGGATCAGAATAGGATATCCTTAAGGTCTTCAAACAACTGTAAAGAGGCAAAAATGATGCCCAAAAGTCATGCCCCAACAGTATTTCCATAAAAACCCTCCATAAATGCGATCCTATCCCTAAAAAAACTCAAAAAGGTTTTTTAAATGCAATAAATTCCTCTGATAACAACTACTAGAGATGAGGCTAGGTGAGGATGGTTTTAACTTCTCTCTATTTGTTGTTGCGATAACCCTGTCTATTTCTTTGGCCTGTCAATATAGAGGTTAAGAACATAATTTGATATTATTGTTGAAGTCTCTTAGTATAGGGGATAGGTTTTTTTATATGGATTGGGGTGTATGCTATATGGTTGTATGGTGGTGGCTTGGTTGTTGTAGTTAAAGGAACCAATTTTGTTGATGTCTCACCTATGGTTAGGTTTGTAGTTGGTATTATTTACTCAGATATGGGATAACATATAAAACATTTTTGAACATTAATACATCGGTGTGGCCTCGTAAGTGCCAAACTAATTTATCAAAAAATATTATCGTAATATATTTATTTATTAATATATTAATATTGTTGTACAATAAGAAAAAAGTGGTTAGGAAAACAACAAGAGATTCTAGAGTGGTTCCCTAGTGCAACACCTAACCAATTATTTTAATTACACAATTAGATGGAAGATGATCCCCTAGGCCCAAGTAGAAATTAAGCACTAAGTAGTTGCGATGATCCTTCATTTTGTTTTGTAAATGTATTGGAATTAATTTTATTTGAGATATATAATTGAACAATGCAAGAGAGAGGAAAAAGTAGACGAAGATGATAAATTGTAGAATATACAAATTGATATATATAGGTATTAAAAACAAAAACTAGATAAAACCACTGATCAATGATTTTAGTTTGAGGATATTTTTAAAGTAAGAGGGCACATGGGGAATCTTTTTCGTAGGAAGAGGTTGCTAGGGACATCTTGTTCCCAGTGCTTTTGAATGAACTCATTTGTAGACTGGTCAATAGGTCCTAAACTTTTTGGATCTGAAACTGTTTGAACGCCACCTATTCATACACATAGAAAACTTGGAAAAATGATGCAGGAGCATTCTGGGTGTAAGAGCAATCTTGCATCACCCAAAAAAAATAAATTCTATTTTTATATTCAATAAGGGCTATTTTGTGCAGAGCTGCTATTTATGGAAAGTTACTATTTTTGGTAATTTTTGTATGTGCTCAGAATGATCTGATTTCTTTCTTGGAGGTTCATTTTGGTCATATAAGTCTGCCAATAAAGTTTCATTGCCAGATCAAGTGTATATTGGAAGATATTGAAGATTTTCGGTATTGGCAGCAGGGTACAGAAACTTTGAACTCAGTTTTGAAGGCTTTAGAGGCCCCGGATGAGGTCAAAAATTTGGGTGATGGGTGCTTGTGCAGGTTAGGCCTGTAGAGCACTTTGTGGCATTTCTGAAAGGGGGTTATAATAGCCGATCGGGTCAACTGGTGATGACTTATGGTCTTCAGAAGTTGGGCCACCTGAAATGGCAGAAAATAATTTTCTTCAAAATTTCTGTTCGGGTTTCAAAGGTTATCTTGAGCCGACTATGATGTAATAAAATGTAAAATAAAATAATTCAATGTTTGGTCGGCCTTATTGGCTAAAATTCTAGAACCTTCCCAGGCGGTGGAAAAATTGCCTATATAAGGAAGGCTGTATTATTGTCTTAGGCAGTTCAGAATAGTTCTGGATAGTAGATCTGAGTATTGACTCGAGGCTTTGTCCTACAGAATATTATAAGGGAATGCCCATGTGGCTTTGCATATTGTAATTCTGAAAGTTTGTAATTCCACATTTGTGGAGATAATAAGAAGCCAATTTTCTGTTCTTGCATATTATTGTTGTTGTTTCTCTATTTCTATTAAGTGTTTGTGGTATTAAGGGGAGCACCCTTCATCAAGTGGTATTAGAGCAGGAGTTCTTGAGTGTGTAAATAGATCACCGACTGTGAGGCAGTTTGCACCAGGACCGTGGTTAGGGTTTCAGCGCGCATCACGAAAATGCCTCCACGAAGAGAACGTGGTGGAAGAGCTGGTGTTGTGACACCTGAGGTTAGAAGCTGCAGAGACAAGTGCGAGTATTGCAAGAAGAGATTCACAGAGGAATGAATCTTAATGTCAGAGATGAAAGTGAGGATGAAGCCGAAGAAGAATATCAAGAAGGAGAAGCTGAAATTGTGAACCAGGAGGAAGAAAGACTTTTTTGGGCAATTTCCAAGATTGGGAAAAGACCTAAGATTGAGGTCCCTACATTTTTTGGAAATCTTAACCCAGAGAAATTGATCGACTAGATCAATGAATGTGAGGAATATTTTGAATACGAAGATGTTGAGGATCCTGATAGGGTCAAATTTGCGAAGGCCAGACTGAAAGGTCATGCGAAGATCTAGTGGCAAGAAATTCAGTTGGAGCGAAATAGAAGGGGAAAGGAGAAAATCACGAGATGGGATCAGATGGTGGATAAATTGAAGCGACAGTTCATTCCTGTTGATTATGAGCTTGACCTGCTGAAGAAAATGCAAAGTTTGAAGCAAGCAGGAAGATCTATTCAGGAGTATACAGAGGAGTTCTATCGACTTCTCATCAGAACAGGCCATGCAGAAGCTGATAAGGAGAAAGTTGCCCGATACCTTAATGGGTTAAGGTCAAGCATTCAGGAGGAGCTGAATCTGGTTCGAATGAACAGTAT
Source organism: Chamaecyparis obtusa (assembly GCA_027943335.1). NCBI lineage: Eukaryota > Viridiplantae > Streptophyta > Pinopsida > Cupressales > Cupressaceae > Chamaecyparis > Chamaecyparis obtusa. The sequence goes on along the minus strand of BSBK01001242.1, from coordinate 684,395 downwards.
TGAAGAGGCATACCAGTTTGCCCTAAAAGTAGAGGAAAAGCTGAACAAGAAGTTTGAGAGCAGACAAAACGGAAGAGGTTGCGGTGGACAATCTGGTGGACGGTCATATGGTGGCCGAAATGAAGATTTGAAAAAGAAGGATGAGGTCAGTAGTAGTCAAAATCAGCGAGGAAATAATCCCAATCACTTCCAGGATCAGAATAATAGAGATCAGAGAGGAAGAGGAAGTGGACAAGGATTTGGAAGAGGTGGCTTCCGTGGAACATGTTTTCACTATGGAGAAGAAGGTCATAGGGCATTTGAATGTCCTCAGTGCCAAGGCAGAACATACAGGAGAAATGAAGGCCAGGTCAGAGTTGCACATGTAGATGAAGATGCTAGATCATCAAATTCTGAAGATGTTGAAAGAGGAGAAATACTAATTAACAGAAGAGTCTTGCTGAGTGGTGAGAACGAACCTGAACAAAGGAGGAGCCTGTTTCGCACTCGATGCAAGTGTGAGGGTAAATGCTGTGATGTGATTATCGATAGTGGAAGCACTGACAATTTGGTGTCAGAAGAGATGGTGACAAAGTTGAAGCTCAAGAGATAGAAACACCCACATCCATATCGGATTGCCTGGGTACAAGATGACCACAAGGTCATGGTCAGTAAACAATTCCTGGTAAAGTTCAAGATCGGTGGGTACCAAGATGAGGTACTACGTGATATCATCTCTATGGATGCATGTCATATGTTATTGGGTAGACCGTGACAGTTTGACAGATGTGCTGTACATGATGGTCGTGCGAATACCTATTCCCTGACAAAGGATGGAGTGCGACATAAGCTAAAGCCATTGAAGGAGATCGAAGAAAAGGTATGTGGTAATGCAAGAATAACATTTGTTGATGGAAGAAAATTCTTAGATGGTATGAGGCATAAGCATGTGAGTTTTGCTTTAATTCCAAAAGTTGGTAAAGAAGAAGTAGAGGATGTACCTGTAGAGGTTGCAGATTTGTTGAATGAGTTTCAAGATATTGTATCTGATAATGTACCTAATGGGTTACCATTGGTAAGGAAGATCAGTCATCAGATGGATTTGATTCCAGGAGCTAGTTTTCCAAATAAGGCAGCACATAGAATGACACCAGCAGAAAGTGAAGAGTTGAACAGACAAGTACATGAGTTATTGCAGAAGGGGTTGATTCGAGAGAGTCTGAGTCCCTGTGCTATACCAGCGGTATTAGCACCAAAGAAGAATGGCGAATGGAGGATGTGTATAGATTCTAGGGAAATAAACAAGATCACAATCAAGTACAGGTTTCCATTGCCACGAATGGATGATATTATGGATTGTTTGAGTGGAGCTGTGTATTTCTCAAAGATAGATCTGAAGAGTGGATATCACCAGATTCGGATCAAAGAAGGAGATGAATGGAAGACTGCCTTCAAGACAAAGGAAGGACTGTATGAGTGGTTAGTCATGCCTTTTGGGCTAACCAATGCACCGAGCACTTTCATGCGGCTCATGAACGAGGTTCTAAAAGAATTTTTGGGTAAGTTTGTCATTGTTTACCTAGATGATATTTTGATCTTTAGTAAGACATTGGATGAGCATATGATGCATATTCGTATGGTATTTGAGAAGTTGAGAGAAGAGAAATTGTTGATTAATTTGAAGAAGTGCAGTTTTGTGAAGAAAGAGTTAGTGTATTTGAGATTTGTAGTTTCAGCAGAAGGTCTAAAAATGGACCCAGAGAAGGTACAGGCTATCCTTGAATGGCCTACTCTAAGGAGTGCTACCGAGGTAAGATCTTTTCATGGTCTAGCTAGCTTTTACAGAAAGTTTATCAAAAATTTTAGTAGTATTTGTGGACCCTTGACTAAAACAATGAGAGGGGATAGAAAAGAGTTTAAGTGGACTAATGGGGCAGAAAAGAGTTTTCAATTGTTGAAACACAAAGTTACATAACAACCTATTTTAGCACTTCCAGATTTTAATAAGGTGTTTCAAGTAGATTGTGATGCTAGTGGTACTGCAATAGGAGCTGTTATGAGCCAAGAAGGTCAACCTGTTGCTTATTTCAGTGAGAAGTTAAATGATGCCAAGAGAAAATATTCTGTTTATGATCAGAAATTTTATGCTATAGTTCAGGCATTAAAGAAGTGGAGACATTATCTGCTTCTTAAAGAGTTTGTTTTGTATACTGATCATCAAGCTTTGCAATATTTGAATAGTCAAGGAAAGTTGAATCAGAGGCATTTGAAATGGGTTGAGTTTTTGCAGAGTTATACATTTGTTTTGAAACACAGAAGTGAAAAGTCTAATAGGGTTGCAGATGCTCTTAGTAGAAGGCAACTATTGCTAACAGAGATGCAGATTGAGGTGGTTGGGTTCAAGGAACTCAAGAATTTGTATCTAGAGGATCCTAATTTTGGTGAAGCTTGGAAAGCTTGTACAGAACCTGTTACTCTAGATAAGATGAAATGGTTGGATTTCATCATTTAGGATGATATGCTATTCAGAGGGAGTCAGTTGTGCATTCCACGAAGTTCTATGAGGGAGAATCTCATCAAGGAGAAGCATAGTGGAGGATTGGCGAGACATTTTGGTCGTGATAAAACCCTTGCTTTGGTTGGTGAAAATTATTATTGGCCACAATTACAGCAAGATGTGAAGAAGTTTGTACAGAGTTGCAGAGTATGTCAGATGGCGAAAGGAGTGAAGCAGAATACAGGGTTGTATCAGCCATTACCTATACCAGAGAAGCCTTGGGAGGATATCAGTATGGACTTTGTTCTTGGTTTACCGAGGACATAGCGGGGACATGATTCAATTTTTGTAGTAGTTGACAGATTTTTGAAGATGGAACATTTCATTCCCTGCAAGAAGACTAATGATGCTGTTCATGTAGCAGAATTATTTTTTAGAGAAGTAGTGAGACTTCATGGTTTGCCAAAGACCATAGTTTCAGATCGGGACACTAAGTTTGTTGGATATTTCTGGCGTACATTGTGGAAGAAGTTGAAGATAGATTTGAAGTTTAGTTCATCACATCATCCACAGACTGATGGACAGACAGAGGTGGTGAATAGGAGTTTGGGAAATTTGCTGAGATGTTTGGTTGGAGATAAGCCAATAGGATGGGATTTGATTTTACCACAGGCAGAATTTGCATACAATAATTCTGTCAATAGGAGCACTGGTAAATCACCATTCCAGATTGTATATGGAAGTAGTCCAAGAAATGCATCTGAATTGAGAAAGATAGATAAAGGAGAAATAAGTAGTGCTGAAGCTGAGGATTTTGTAGAACACTTGAAGAACATCCATGAGGAGGTGAGGAAGCATATTACCAAGATGAATGCGCAGTATAAGGCTAAGGCAGACGAGAAAAGGAGGCATAAGGAATTTCAGGTTGGTGATGAAGTCATGGTTCATTTGCGGAAGGAGCAATTTCTGGTTGGTACATATAACAAGCTAAAAATGAAAAAGTTTGGGCCATGTAGGATACTGAAGAAACATGATTCAGGAAATGCATATGAGGTAGAATTGCCTACTGAGCTGAATATTTCACCAGTGTTTAACATTTCAAATTTGAGAGAGTATCATGAAGGAGGTGTTGAAGATGAGGTTGTAGCAGCACAGTGGAGTATTCCAGCAACCAGTTCAGATATCAAGGAGATTGAAGACATACTGGACAGTCATGTTGGCAGAAGCACAAGGAACATGACATATGAAGAGTATTTGGTCAAATGGAAAGGATGACCTATTGAAGATTCATCATGGCTAACAAAGGGGGAGGTTAACCGTCTTGGTTTTCCTCTGCACACCTGAGTTGTGACAGGGTCACTTCTCAAATTATCCCGGGTGTCTGATGCAGGAGCATCCTGGGTGTAAGAGCAATCTTGCATCACCCAAAAAAAAATATTTCTATTTTTATATTCAATAAGGGCTATTTTGTGCAGAGCTGCTATTTATGGAAAGTTACTATTTTTGGTAATTTTTGTATGTGCTCAGAATGATCTGATTTCTTTCTTGGAGGTTCATTTTGGTCATATAAGTCTGCCAGTAAAGTTTCATTGCCAGATCAAGTGTATATTGGAAGATATTGAAGATTTTCGGTATTGGCAGCAGGGTACAGAAACTTTGAACTCAGTTTTGAAGGCTTTAGAGGCCCCGGATGAGGTCAAAAATTTGGGTGATGGGTGCTTGTGCAGGTTAGGCCTGTAGAGCACTTCGTGGCATTTCTGAAAGGGGGTTATAATAGCCGATCGGGTCAACTGGTGATGACTTATGGTCTTCGGAAGTTGGGCCACCTGAAATGGCAGAAAATAATTTTCTTCAAAATTTCTGTTCGGGTTTCAAAGGTTATCTTGAGCCGACTATGATGTAATAAAATGTAAAATAAAATAATTCAATGTTTGGTCGGCCTTATTGGCTAAAATTCTAGAACCTTCCCAGGCGGTGGAAAAATTGCCTATATAAGGAAGGCTGTATTATTGTCTTAGGCAGTTCAGAATAGTTCTAGGTAGTAGATCTGAGTATTGACTCAAGGCTTTTTCCTACAGAATATTATAAGGGAATGCCCATGTGGCTTTGCATATTGTAATTCTGAAAGTTTGTAATTCCACATTTGTGGAGATAATAAGAAGCCAATTTTCTGTTCTTGCATATTATTGTTGTTGTTTCTCTATTTCTGTTAAGTGTTTGTGGTATTAAGGGGAGCACCCTTCATCAAAAAATATTGTGTAGAAAAGGGGTTTGCCTTAGTCAAGCACCGATTGAGGAATCAAGCTTGAAATAGAAATGAAATCACACAAAAGAAAAATATATAAATGTAAAGTAAATATTAGATCTACTTTGTAAGTGCACATACCTCCATAATTAACTGATATTGAGATTGTGATGTCAATGAAGATGCTTGTTTGTTGCTTTAGTATAGTTATATGTTGCCTTGAAATATTGAAATGGAGAGAAGAATCAAGGAATCTTTCCACAAATGCATAAATCCATGAATACTCCTCAAATATCTTCGATGTTGTTATGCTTGATTGACTCTTGCCTTGAAAAATGGATGGATGAATGAATTTAGGTGGACAAAGGATATTCTTTCTTGAGTGAGGTATCCTCTACTTGGCCATCATGGGAGAGAATCTTGCTACAATGGAGAATATTTCCTTTAAAATGACTTAGAATGCTTGAGGAATTCTTGGAATCTAGATTTTGAATGCTTGGATATAAATTTGTAGGAGAAAACTTGAAATCTTCATCATGCATATCAAACTAAGGAGAGATAGGTTACTTTTATATCTCTCACAACATTTTAGAACTAAACACTTGAAGGAGGCCAACAAGAATTCCAAAATCTTGCTAAATCAATGAGACGAGACCCCAATTTTAATTTTAGGGAAAAATACAAAGAAGATGTTGGCCTAGACGTCCTCTTCTCTCCAAAAGAGGATAAAATTTGGTTTGGGAGCTAGGAAGATGGAAATAAATATGAAAATATAGGTGGTGTAGGGCTAGATCAAGCATAATAGACATGAAATATTGAGAACACCAAAATAGGGCCTAATTGAGCATCTTGTCATAGATTCTTACAATTTAGGACATATAATTATGTGTAGGAAATAGGGTTCACTAGGTTGTGCATGTAGACTAGGAGAACATACCTATTTTCTCTTTAATTAAATTGGAGGAGAGTGGATATACAAGGCTCAACCTCATATCTAATTGATGAGGATTAGACATGAGGTGGATCCAAAGGTCCTCGTTGGGAAGTTGAAAATGATACTAAAAGTATGTGAATTGGTTGTTGAGTCTCGGGCCAAACATGATAAAATGAAGGTTTTTAGTATACATAGTGCTATAACAATTAGATAAGTAGACAACATAGAAAAATATAGAAATTGGAGGTAAAAAGGAACTTAAATTTGGAATCTTGGCCATCAGGATGACCATTTTTCTTGAGGAAACCTTGACCTAGGATCACTAGATACAAATACAACAAGAAGAGATGGGATCAAGATGTTATTGATATGTTTCCTTGAAAGTGTTTTAAGGATTATTTGGGTCTAATATGCCTATGTGAATTAGTCTCTAGTTTTTTAATTTATGAAAGTCCAATCCATAGGTCTTCATCTTCTCGATCTAACCTCAAATTTATGTCTTCTGAATTTCCACCTACGCATAGGAAGAAATTAAATTATTGGGTAGATGGGGTTTTTTAAAGTTTTGGAATTAAAAATGAAATAGAAATAAACTTAGATTATAATGACATTAGTTTGTAGTGTAGTAGAATCTAGGTATGAATTGAATTGCTTGAATGGAATGTTTGTACCTTCACGAGCATTCTTTTTGAAAAAGGATTCATTAAGATGTTGATGTTGGCCTGTAGATTTGACTTTAGAAAAGGTTGATCATGGATGTCATCATGAATATTTGAGATCTAGAACTTTACTTCTTGTCTTCAATATCTTGATAGTGTTCGATCACTCGCTTAGTTAAACTGTATAGGATATGATTTCTTGAAATTATATGACATTATGTTTCAAATGAGGGGAGTAAGCTTTCTTTTATACCTCTTACTATGAAACATATCTAAATTTTTTAAGCTAACTGAAACAGGGAAGGATTTACCACTCTCTCAATGTAGTTGTTAAATTATTTGAATTTGGGACCTTTTTATGGGGGCAAGCTTTCCACGAGAAACCTTTCCATTGGTCAAGGTCACCTTAGGTGAACTTGACCTAGGAAAAAGAATCCCTAAGTGATTTTGACCTACAATCTCAGGAAAGGTCAAGGACTTGAGGTTCTGAATATGATGGAGATGCCAAATTTTGAAGTAATGTGAGAATAATCAAACATGATTAGATATGGAAGACCAAAAATACCAAAATGAAGGCTATGTGAAAATATAATTTTATGGGGATACAATTTATAATACTATATTTAGCCCCCCACTTTAATGAGAGTATGAACCTGCAATTATACTCTCAGTAAAGTAGACTATAGCATTGAAATACTTTCATCAAGGTATTAAAGATGCAAGAATAACCAAGCACCCAAGGGACTTAGGATCTTATCAATCTAATATCAAGAAAAAGGAGCAACACATAAATAAAGAAGAGAGAACATGGATAAGTTGTCCTAGTAATGTTATGTTTATTATGAGTTATTTGAAGAGTTTGGTTCAAGGAGAGTCAAATGGTTTAGCAAGTTGTGTTATGCTAGTTAACTCATCCTAAAAATATTGATGAAAACAATAAGAAAACAAATATGTTGCAAAAAATTACAAAGTAAAAGGCACATTTTCATAAGTAACCTGAAAAAATTGATTACAAAATTTGATTATGGTGTGAGCATTGAGTGTAATAAAGAATGGAGTGTATGCCCCCATCTTAAAGTGATTGTGTACTGCTTATTGTAAGTAATTTATTTAAGGTAGCATACATCTATATGAGAGACAAGTGCATTACCAAAATGATATGCCTCAAAGTAAAGACAAAATCTTGGGCAACATAGCACGTGATAAAAAAGTGAGCACACAAGGAATCCACTAACTTGGGTCAGTATGTGCATTTGATAGCTCTTTTATAAAAAGTATAATTTACCCCATCCCCTAAAGGCATTGGAACTATGAACACAATGGAAGAAGAGCACATAAGATGAACAAAGAAAGGTATTTTCAGTTCAACTTGGTAGAGGCCAAAAAGAGATAGATATTGATGATTTATATCCTCCCCAAATAGACAACACAAAAGCACATTTATGACAATAACACATGTATGATATAACATGTATACAATATATAGAAGAATCAAAATACAAAGAGAGGATTGTTACGATAGGTTTAGTCACTTTATTAAGTTGCACAAATAGAGAAACAAGGGTCATCAAAAGAGAGCTTAACATAACACACAAACATATTAAGTAGCACATTACATACAAGAAAATAATTAAAAGACTCTACTGCATAAGTGGAGCTAGTCAAGCATGTCATCCATCTCCAAGACTTGGTTAACATCACTTAGGCATGGTGGAAAAGATGTAAGAAGAAAAATAAAAAGCATGGTAGATGGAGCTATAATGAGTTCCAAACAAGGACAATACTCTAATGATGAGTCACTTTCTATGTCAGTAGGAGCTAGGATTAATGCCCTTGAAAATCTTGAGGAAAAATCATCATTGATTTCAATAACCTCATAAACATCATCAAAATAATTAGAATTAATATTATTAGTGTATGCACCCTAAAATGGTTGCCTAGACTTTGAGCCCCCATTCATCAATTTATCAATTTCGTGAATCAATGTTTTGCAATATTTTTAATTCAAATCAATTTCCTTGATCAAATCGTAATTAATTCAATTATTTTAATATTTCCTAAGGTTTGATCATTTTATCCTAAGTTTTATTTAATTAAGAGAACATGCTCCCTTTTCATTAAATAAAAATCCCTTTTAAATAAATAAAAAAATCTTTTAATTAAATAATAAAATCACTTTATCCTAAGACACATTTAATTAAAAGAACAAATCTCTTTTAAATAAATAAAAAATCTTTTAATTAAATAATGGAAACCACTTTGCTAAAAATAATAAATAAATAATAAAATAAAAATAAAAATAAAAAGACTTTTTGTCTACACATTGAATGCACACTTTCCAAGATGAGTGGAATTTCCTTTTGCCTCTTAATCTCTTCCACACATCTTTTTACCTCTTAACCATGTCCATTGATTTTGCCTCTTGAGAATCTTGAGCACATGGATCAACCAAGATTTAATCTCCACCATTGCTCATTTCTTTTTGCCTCTTAATCTTGACCATCCATTCATTTCTAAATCCTTTATAAGGAGCCCTCTCTTTCTCATTTTATGCATGGAGATTTTAGATGATCAAGATTTATGTTATTGTTATGCAGGTTTGGAGAGCGATTTTGGAGAAGAGTTTTGAGCACTTGAGCTTGGATATTGCAACTTTTCTTTTCTTTTCTTCTTCTCTCATGCCCCATGGCAATCCATTTAGATTACTTTTGCACTTGCATATTGGATTAGATTCATATTTCCTTTCATAGAATAATCTTGCATAAGCATTTCCTTTCATAGATTAGTTTTCTTTCATGCATTGTTATCATATAGAATAGCTTTCATTTTTATTTGCATGCATACTTGATGATCATGGAGACTAGCATTCTTTCTTTTCCTCTTTGAATCTCTCATTTGATGGTGTACTTGCATGGGCACAAACTAGGTCTAGTCTGAGGGCCTCCATTACAAACCCTTGCACTCCATGAATAGAGAGCTATGAGTCACCATTTGAGACCTCATTCTTGAGCAATCTTGGATTTAATGACTCATAGAAGTGTGTCAAAATTTTAGCACACAATTAGTATCAACATTGTTAGCATCAATAACTTTACCAATCATATCATCATCCAAATTAATCATAATAAGATCTTTAACGTGAAATGAACAATCGCTATGTTAGACTATTTTAACTTTTTAAGATGGTCGTCCTCCCTTAGGTTGAAAAAAGGTTGGTAAAATAGGATCAAGGAAATATTTGGCATCTTAGGAGAGGAAATGGTTTGGTAAGAAAATTCACGAGCCTTGGCATGCCACTTTCATCAATGGTCTCTCATAGTATGATTTTTATTTTGTTAGGATAGAGATTTGTGAAGGTTTGGGATCAATGAACATCAAATCTTTTTTTCCTTTTCAAAACAAGGAAGGTAAGGAAGCCCACTAGGTTGAGAGATGCAATATGTTGGACATTTGTAAGATGTAGGAAGTGGGACTAAAACATATATAAGAGGAAGAGAAGGTGTAGGAAGGAGCCCAGGTCCAGGATGAGGAGATGTAATGTCTTTAGGTTTACTCAAAATTGATATTTTTTAATGTTTGAATTTTTGATAGGATAGAAAAATGACATTTTGTTGAGGCTTCAATGACTGAGGTTTTTGAGGCCAAAAGAAGTCAAGGGTGAATTTTCTATGTATTTCTAATGGCCTGTAAAAACTATGATTGACCATGATAATGTCCCCATTACGAGGGACCTATTGGAATGTGATGTTGACGGTGTTATCATTGTTATCATTAATGGTTGTCATTTATGTCAACATATCTTGGCTGATTGGATGTAGTTTTGATGCTTTGATCCTCCATATTGGCACACTCTGGATATTTTGTTATGATGATTTATCTTTGGTCGTGTTTATTCTAGTGTCATTAATTTTAAAAAAAAATATTCCTTTGGGTTCGGACCTATTTGAAAATTAGTTATCATGCTTCGAAACATAGTTCTCTTTGTAACTTGTATATTATATTCTTTGGTTCCAAAAATCATGGTAAATGGGCAGCGCGTTGATTTGAGAAAGGATGTTTTGTGTGGTCCATGTTTCATTCCTTTCTACAGGGGGAATATTTTGTGGTGGCCTAATCCAAATTATGTTTGGATGACTTAGAATTTTATGGATGCATGACATGGTATAAGTATGCGGTGATTTTGTTTGATGCTAAGGTGTGTGTTATGAATGCAAATCTGAAAAGGAAAAATCTAGATATTATGAAGTATTCAAAATTATGTGATTGAAGGTAGAAGACAATAAGGCTTTCCCAATTTTACATTTGGTGATAGTTATTTTAGTGGTGGATTCCTTTCATTATTTCTTATTTTGACAATGAGCCATTTTCTATTGGTAGTGATCCTTACCTATAGTGAGCAACCTGACAGTGAACCCTTGTAAAAATCACCTTAACCGGTGTCACCTTAATCGATGTTACTATTCATGAGAATTAGCTTCTTCATGGTTTTTCCCATCTTGGGTTTCCATGTAAAATATGATGTTCACCATGTATGATATTTTTATGTGTGTTCATGTTTATATCTACTTTAATTAAAACTGCTCTAGATTAATTAAGGATAATAAAAATATTTTATGATAACTAGTTCACCCCCCCTCTCAGATATCTATATTGTTCAACAATTGGTACTAGAGATTTGGTTCCTTGAAGAAGAGCTTAACCACTCGAGGTAGATCTAATGATGCACAAACTAACAATTCTCATGTTTGATAGATTTGGCTACAGTTTTCAAAAAGAGAAAATGAGAGATTACCTAATTTTCCTAATCTACAATAAGTGGAAAGTTTTTGAGACAAAATATGTTGTACCGACAAATGGTCCTACTACTACGGATGAGATTTTAGCCTAGAAGAGAATAAAAAAGCAAGGTGTGCAATCTAGAGTGCTTTGTCGAAGACCAAGGGAGAAAAAGTTATTTCATTGAGCATTGTTTTTGAAGTTTTGGAAAATTTGAAAGAGATCTATGAAGGAAATGATAGCTCATCAAATCATCAAAGAAGTTGATAGCTAAGTGCAGATATAAGAGCCTGAGAATGGAAGAAGGTGAAGATATATAAAGATACTTTTAGATAGTTAACAATGCAATAAATCAATTCAAAAATCAATGAGACACTTTGACTAATCAAAATTTTATGGAGAAGATTTTGATGACTTTATCAAAGAGCTGCAGTGACAAGATCTCAGATATTGAGGGAGTTTATGATCCGAAGAAATTCACTAGAGAGAAACTATTTGGCACCTTAACCACATTTGAGATGAGGAAATTTGGAAAAGAAAAGGAGAAGTCTAAAATATCCTTTAAAGCCACAAAGATGGGAGATGATCTAGATAGTGATAGTTCAAATGAGTTGAAGGCAAACTTTACAAGAAAACTAAAGAAATGTATTGACAAATACAAAGATATGTTACCTCTTAAATATTTTAGATGTGGAAAGATTGGTCATTTAGCAACTAGATGTTCAAAAAAAGGAACAAGACAGAAGTTTAAAAGAATCAATAAGAAGGCCTCTTATGTCAATAAAAATGCCAGTATACAAGATGATGAATTAGATCAAGAAGATTGTTTTTTTTGGGTGGAAAAAGATGAACCTAGATTTGATATCTCTAACATTTATCTAGAATCTAAAGATAACACTGAAGTTGTATTGTTTGTTAGAAGAAATAGATATGAATGGTTGATTAATAGTGGATATTCAAATCATATGACCGATGATAAAAGTAAGTTTGTGAAGCTTGAGAAACATGATGGAGGTTTTGTTAGATTTGGAGATGATAAAATGACACAGATTGTTGGAATTGGTTCTATTAATTTTTATGGAAAACATAACACTAACGATGTTTACTATGTGAAGGGTTTATATCTTAATCTTTTGAGTCTTGGACATATGTGCAAAAATAAATATAATGTTGTATTTCAGGATAATCATTGTGAGATCTGGAAGAGATCCTAAACTATTATTGTTGTTGGAAAAAGGACAAGTGGGAACATGTATAAACTAGAGGGAGATACAAATAAATTATTATTATCTCAGTTCAATGATAGTTGTCTCTGGCACCAGAGAATGTGCCACTTCAAATTTGATGATTTAGTAAAAATAATCTCAATAAGTGTAGTTAGATATTTCCCAAGATTGACCAAACCAAATAGCATAATTTGAAAAGGATGTTAAGAAGAAAAGCAAACAAGAGAGACATTTAGAGAAAATTAACAATCATCTATTGGATTGTTATACCTTGTACACACTAACCTATGTGGTCTAGCCATAACAAGGAGCTTACAAGGTGAGAGATATTTCATGTTGTTAATTGATGATTAATCCAAATTCACTTGGGTTGCATTTTTAAGAGAAAAATCAAAGGCATTAGAAAAATTCAAGATATTTAAGGCAAGAGTTGAGAATGAAGTTGATAGAAAGATCAAGTGTTTAAGATCCAATAGAGGAGGAGATTTTACTTCTAATGAATTTAATAATTTTTATGAGAAACATGGCATTAACAGATAACTATTTGTCCCTAGAACACCACAACATAATGATGTAGTAGAAAGAATGAACTGAATAATCCAAGAAGAAGCTAGAACAATGATCAAAGAAGTAAGATTATTGGAGGTTTACTAGAAAGAAGGGATACACACAGCATTATATACTCTTAATAGAGTACTTTTCTAGAGAAGGTGTGGAAAGACATCATATGAGCTATGGCATGGAAGAGCTCCCATAGTGAATTAATTCAAGAATTTTAGAAGAAAATGTTACATTCATAGAGATGAAGAAAATCTTGTAAATTTTGTTAGTAGAGTTAATGAAGGCATATTTTTGGGATATTGTACAAGAAGAAAATCCTATAAGTGTTATGACAAGAGACTGAACAAGATAGTTTAAAGTGTGAATGTGAAATTTGATGAAGATATTCAAAGAAATCATGACAGACATATTGAATATGAATTAGATGACTCTAATGAAAAAGGAAAAGAAGATAAGAAAGAAGAAGAGGCAAAGGAGGCTCCAACATATACAATTAAAACCCTAAGGTATGTATAGAGAAACCACTCAAAAAATCATATTATAGGAGATAAGAATAAAGGAAATATCACAAGAAGTAGAGCAACTCAAGAACATGAGCTATTGTGTTTACTGTAAGAAACTAAACCAAAGACTATAGAAGAAGTATGCAATTACAAAATTGGGTGAATGCAATGGAAGAAGAGCTTGATCAGATGGAGAAAAATCAAACTTGGGAACTTGTGCTGAGACCAACAAAAAAAATGTAATTGGAAGAAAGAGGGTATTCCAGAACAAACTTGATGAAAATGGAAAGGTAATGAGAAACAAGGCAAAATTGGTTTGCAAAGGTTACACTCAGATTGAAGGTATTGATTTTGATGAAACATATGCCCCTCTTGCTTGGATGAAGTGGTCCATATATTATTAGCTTTTACAACCTTTAAAGATTTCAAAATTTATCAAATGGATGTTAAATCATCATTATAGAATGGAGAATTAAAGGAAGAAGTCTACACTGAGAAAGTAGAAGGATTAAAGTTTGAAAGAAGAAAGCATTATATGGATTGAAGTGGGAACATAGAGCCTAGTATGGAATATTAGACGATTATCTGATTGGGCAAGGATTTCAAAAGAGATTTGTCGATACTAATTTATACTATAGATTTTACTTAGATCAAATTTTGATTTTTGTGCTCTATTTTGATAACTTAATTTTTGGAGGAAATAATTATTTGTGAAAAAAGTTTCTAGATGAGATGCAGAAGGAATTTCAAAATGTCTATTATTGGTGAGCTAAAGTTATTCCTTGGATTATAAGTAAATCAGAACAAAAAAGGAATTTTCATTTCTTAGTCCAAGTATACCAGAGAATTATTGAAGAAGTTTGGATTGCAGAACTCTAAAGTGGTTTGTACACCTATTGTTAGTAAATGTAAGTTGAAAAAATAAGATGATTCACCTAAAGTTGATGTGAGTAAGTACATGTCAATGATTGAAGGATTATTGTATTTAACTACTGTTAGACTGGACATTATGTATGTTGTTTTTTTAGTAGCCAGATTTAAGCAATAACCAAAAGAATCAATGTTGTTGCAATAAAAAGGATCTTTAGATCTTTAAAGAGTACTACAAATATCAAATTATGGTATCCAAAGGACTCCTATTTCACTTTGACAACTTATAGTGATGTTGATTGGGCCAGATGTGTTGATAATAGGTGTAGTACGAGTGGTGGAGCTTATTTCCTTGGCTCCAAGTTGGTTACATGGTTCAAGTAAGAAAAATGATTTTGTATGATTATCTATCTCAAAGTTGAATACATTGCAAAATCCTCATGTTGCACTCAGGTACTATGGATGAAACAAAAACTAAAGGATATTGGCATATCATTTGATGAGATGATCTCAATTGTCATGTGTGATAACAATAACACAAAGCATCTAGTACACCACTCTAGAATGAAGCATATATACATTAGATATTATTTCTTGAGAGAGAAGATATTGGACAATGAGGTAAGACTTGAATATGTACCTACAAAAGAGGAAATTGTAGATATATTCACAAAACCATTATGAAAAGATACTTTAAAATATCTTTGGCAGAAGTTGGGGGTTCTGCCCCTTCGTAGTCTACAATAATGTGCATTGGTCTAGGGTATTATATGCTTGTTCTTTTCTGGATCAATGCTTGGAGGCTTCTTCTCAGAGCAAAAAAAGTGGGTTTATCAAGGGTATTTTTTCCCTTTGTCTTTGATGTCAAAGGGAGAGAAGAAAAGTGGTCGTGATGCCTCTATTGAGTTATTTTATTTGTTGTTGATGAATGTTCCTATCAATGAAAAAGAGGGAGATTGTTGGAATGTGATGTTGATGTTATTGTTGTTGTTGTAATTGATATCAACATATCTTGGTTGATTGGATGTGGTTTTGATTCTTTGATGATATGGATTGGCGTGCTCTGGATATTATGTTGCGGCGATCTATATTTGATCATGATTTTTCTAGTCCCATTCATTTTGAAGCATAATGTGGTACACTACTTTGAGTCCATACTGATTTGGAAATTGGTTAACATGCTTTGGAATGATATGGATTGGTGTGCTTTGGGTATTATGTTGTGGTGATCTATCTTTGATCATGATTTTTATGGTCCCATTTATTTTGCAACATAATGTGGTACACTCCTTTGAGTCTAGACTGATATGGAAATTGATTAACATGCTTTGGAATATAGTATGCATTGTAACATGTATATTCTATTCTTTGGTGCTGGAAATAATGGTAAATGGGTAGTGTGTTGATCTGAGTGAGGAGGTTTTGTGTGTTCCAAATTTTATTCCTTTCCACCACGAGAATTTTTTGTTGGTGACCTAATTCAAAATATATTTGGTTAAATTTGAAGTTTGTGGAGGCATGTCATGGTATAAGTAAGCAATGATTATATTAAATGCTAAGGTGTGCATCATGAATGCAAATTTGATAAGAAAAAAATGGATATTGTGAAGTATGTGAAATTGTGCGACCAAAGGTAGAAGAGTGTAAGGTTCTTCTAGTGTTGCAGTTGATGATAGTTATTTCAGTAGTGAATTCCTTCCATTATTTCTTCTTTTGCCAGCGAACCTTTTTCTATTAGCAGTGAACCTTTCTACTTTTGGGTAGTGAGACTTACCTGCACTGAACAACATGACAATGAGCCCTTGTAAAAATCACCTAAATCGGTGTCACCTTAATCGGTGTTTCTATTCATGAGAATTAGCTTCTTTGCATTTTTTCCCATCTTGGGTTTCCACATAAAATCTAGTATTCATTGTGTATGGTGTTCTTATGTGTGTTCATGTTCATATATGTTTTAATTAAGATTTCTCCAGATTAATTAAGGTTAAGAAAATTGTTTTATGATAATTGACTCACCCCCCCCCCCCCCCCCCCCTTAGTTAGCCAGATTATTCAAAAAGAGCTTAAAACACTTACAAACTATAGGAGGTATAAATTTCATGGAATTTATCCAAGGATGACCCAACTTCACACAAAATTGGTTAGAGGTAGGGATAATGGTAAAGATAAAATCCAAGCACTTAGTACCAACCCGAATAGAGAGAGTGATAGAACCTAGTAGGACAAGAAAAACCATCACACACCATAATCATAACATTGGATTTGTCATATGTATCTTGATTCATTTATTATATAAAGATATTTTCTTTAGTAATAAAATTATCCATACATAATGGATCAATCATTACTACTCGTAAGAGTGTTCCTTTAGTTTTCATAATAATCTATAGTGGTCCATCAGGTACTTCATTAGATTCCTATGAATAAAAGGTAATGTAAGCTTCAAGCTTAGGTTTATATTTCTCAATATGGTTCACAATATTGTTAGCTTCTTTGTAGATGTCATTACCTTTGATGTTTTCAAGTTTGTTAGCCTTGACAACATTAGTGGAATAAGGATGCAAAGGATTAGTGAATATTTTCATGTTTTGATTAGGGGGTGCTACAGATTTGTTTCCCTTATCATTGTGTTAGAGATAGTTAGATTCACCATTATTAAAGTGTCTAAGACCCTTACTAGTTCATTTATTTGAAGCTCATTTAGCACGTTCCCTTGAGAGTCTTTCCTTGCAGTAATCGTTCAAGCGTCCATGCCCTTCAAATTGTCAAGAAATAGCCTCCAAGTTTGTCAAGTTCAAATTTGGCCTTCCTTGGATGAATCTTTTCCAAGACTCATGCATCACCTAAACCACTTCGAACCACTTTGAACTCCAGTTCAAAGTAGTTTGAAGCAGTTCAATGAATTTTTTTTCTTCTAACGACCATTTTCTACAGGTGGGCCCTGACCTACATCACCTTTTGGCGGTGAACCACTTTGAACCACTTTGAACTCCGGTTCAAAGTAGTTTGAAGAGGTTCAAAGACAGATAGCAGACAAAGTCATAAGTGAAAGGATAGTTGATGGGACATGTGACATAGGCTGATGGAAAAATGATGGTTAAGTTTTTAAGAGGGGCAGTTTGGATTTGACGGGAGCCACGAGGCAAGCCTCGAATAAAGTTTCAAGTTGTGATTAATGAAATCGTTAACATGAGCAGGAGATATCATTTAGGGGATGGTTAATAATGATATTAAAGATGGTAGATTTCAAGGATGTCCTATTACTAAGTCATTACTACTCACATCATTTGAAATTAATGTCCCTGACTAATGCTCATTAAAGTCAATCAGGGCATTAATCTTTCAAAATATAAACAACTCTATAAGTTTTCTTTTCCTGTTATTTTTTTGCTGAGTCTAGGCTATGGGAGAAGAATTTGTTTCGAGTTTGTGTAAAATAGGTAGCTCCTAAAGCTTTTTCTCATTTCCTATTGTTGTTTAATATATTGATTCGAGAGGGGAGGGGGCATTTTTATTTTTATTCCTGAGGGAGAGATGAGGTCCAGTATGCATTTCTTCAGGAATGTCAAGAATATGCAATGTCGAGCCCCTATTGTCTCAGACATAGACCTATTAGGGATATCAGTAGAAAAAATGGCAATTGACCTCACAAACCATCTAGCGGAAGATCATATTTTAGAGTTCCTATCAAGTGGATTATTAGAAGCCATGGATTTTCCGCCATCAGCTGTATGCCTGGAGTCATGTGGCTAGGAAGTGGACTCAAACCAATTACAAAGGCCGGTCTTGGTTACCTAAAGTTCTCACTAAAGATCACATGAAACCTCTTATTCATGATGTGATAGTGTTGCTTCACCGAATTAAAGGTTCAGAACAAGTTCTTCTATATGAGGAGTGGATGTTTCATTTTATAGAGATAGTCTTGGAAGGGGGGAAACATATTGATTGGGTGGAGATTATTGCTAGTTCTCTGAGGGACCAACTTAAACAAGCTCAAGCCATTAAGAAGGATTTCTTTATGTATTCCTATTTGATTTATTATCTAGCATGCACATAGGATTTGTCTGCCATTCAACATGTTCCTTGGAATGAAGATCTTTTAATCTATGAGTACTATCCATTATTAAGAAAAGATAAGATTTTGGAAAATTACAAGAAGGTTCTGTTAGATATTTTTCTTGTATCCCTCAACTCTAAAAGAGAAATATGAAAACCAGACCTGGGGATCTTTGTCTAGTTACACAATTCCACTTGTTCATACAAACTGAGGAGCAAGAAAAGACTAATTGATGAGGATTTGATCCTCCTTCTACTTCAAGTTCCACACACTTAGGTGGGTGCACCTAAAACATGATAAGATCTGCATACATATAACTCACTAGCTAAAACCCTTTATGCAGATGTGACCGTGGATAGTTCTCAGACTTATAAAACATGCGAGTTCCAATCTCAACCAATCTTATACAAGATCCCACCTATATGATCTGCTAAGAACTAGGGAAATGGTCAAGGTAACAATAAGGATGTTCACCCTTCTTCTCTTTGAACCCAGAGGCTTAGGTAGGCTAACCTATTAGATTCACTTCTACAAGGAATCACCAAAAGTATTTGCACTATTCAATACAATTTACAAACATTTATGCTCTTAAACTGGAAATATAAAATAATTTCAATTAATGCTTGATGAAGAAAACTACTATTCAAGCCAAGACTAGTGCCTTATCTATTGGGCAATAGAGTCAAACAAATATGCAATCTCAAAAAATCCTAACTCCAATTCAAGAACCTGAATGAAATGCCTTGCAAACCATTCCTCTCATTTCAACACCTGGACATCAAATTCATATATAAACCTTAAATTCTCAGAACTTGTATTCAAGATTGACTCTCTCCTTGAAAGAAACTTAAAAACAAGATCATAGCTACCTTATAGCCAATGCATCAAAATGCCTTACAAATTGACACACAAGAACTAAGACCAAATACACAAAGACATCAACAAGAACTGAATAGGGATTCCATTGTTTTCATTAAAAGTCACCTGAAACTATACATTGTAAGACCATGAACACAAACAATAAAACTCAAAAGCCTGAAGCTGTCCTAGCAACATAAATTTTCAACATCCTTACAAAATGAGAGAAAAAACTGAGATATAGAAAAATTGAGTCCTTTCTAAACTTATTGACAGGTGTCCATTTAGCACAAAATATCTTCAACCTTCCTCTCCTCTGATCTACAACTGATTCTCAAACTGATCTGATATCTGCAATCATGCCTCAACTAATTTGAATATGATCTTGAAATTGCCAACTCATACTGCTCTTTCCCACTTTTCTGAAACTGAAAATAATCATTTCCATCATATTCCTTGTCTTCTCCCATTTCTGAAAACATATAACATGCCTATGTTTAGATAAAAATATAGGCTCCAAGCATTATTTTATGTGAGCAACTGCAATCTCTTGAAAATTTCAAAATTCTAAAGTCTGGACTATGTAGGCCCTTTAAATCTTTGTGTAACTTTTAAATCTAGGTGGGCCCCACATATGCCACCTAGTATCATCTAATTGGATGCTCCAATTTAACCCTTTCTTTAACCACTGGAATCTAGAGACTTAGAGACTAAACATTCTCATGATCTCTAGATGTTAGTCACTTAACCATTTGAATCTAGAGACTTGGAGACTAAACATTCTCATGATCTCTAGATGTTATATCTTTAACCATTTTCATCTAGAGACTTGGAGACTAAACATTCTCATGATCTCTAGATGTTAGTCATTTAACCATTTGAATCTAGAGACTTGGAGACTGAGCATTCTCTAATTCTCTGAATGTTTATGACTTAACCACTAGCATTTGGAGACTCGGAGACTGAGCATTCTCTAGTTCTCTAAATGTTTATGACTTAACCACTAGCATTTGGAGACTTGGAGACTGAACATTCTCTAATTCTCTAAATGTTTATGACTTAATCGTCAGCATTTGGAGACTTCGAGACTGATCATTCTCTAGTTCTTTGAATGTTTATGACTTAACCACTAGCATTTGGAGACTTGGAGACTAAGCATTATCTAGTTCTCTAAATGTTTATAACTTAACCACTAGCATTTGGAGACTTGGAGACTGAGCATTATCTAGTTCTCTGAATGTTTATGATTTAACCGCTAGCATTTTTCTACAAAATTTAGTGCTTTATGGTCATTGGCATGCATCTCAATGCACTAGTTGTGCACACTCTTGATAGCCTCCTTCTCTTTCTTCATTTCATTATGTGAGTGGTATATCTTTTAAACACTTGAAATAGTCATTTCTTGAGCAATGTGGGACTAAACTTTTGGAAGCATTGCTAATTTTTTATTGCTGCCAGTACTAAGAGAACCATAACTTTTGATTTTCAAATAGATTTTCTCTAAAAAAATTTATGTTCAATGCACACATGCTCGTCTCAAACATATGTAAAATTTAGCCCGACCCAGTTTGTATTTTTTGAGTTATGATAAAAAAAAGTGACTGGTTGTGCATTCACACTTTTTTTTGCATTCAACTGGCTCTTGCCTTCAACCTTTTTTTTTAATCTTCTTCTTCTCCACATGCTTTGCATTTGTCTATGATATTTGGCATCAGAACATTACTTTGCTTTGATTTTCTCAAAATCTGAGACAAGACCTTGATGCATTGCCCTTTGGAAAATAATAATGATAAAGGAGCACCAATAACACTAGCCATTTCTACGTACACAAACATCCTGTGCCCAATCTTAGTGATAACTCACGCTGGCGACACACTCCTTTACTCATATATTTCACTTTTATCCTTTGCAAATATTCCCAAATAACATTAGTTGGCATTCAGGAGCAGCCTTAAAAACTAACAAAATGCCATCATAGGATCACATCATCTGGAACACACACTGACCCCCAACAAACAATCATGCTCACCAAAGAAGAAATCTCAAAGAGACCCAAGCCAAAAGATAAGACTGATCAAAGTTGGCCACTTAGAAACATTGTCTATCCGCACTGCCATAAACACTAAAGTTGCTTCCGAAACTGGCTTTGAAAACTAACCTACTGAAACTTTTAGGAACTGGAATCACAGGCACTAATTAACCCTCACACAAGGAGTATGAATCCACAATTAAGGCTCATGATGAATAACAGTGTGCATTTGGAAATCAGGCAAAGATAGGCTCTCAGAATAGCAAACTAGGAAATATAGTAAAATAGTGGTTTGTGCATACAGAATGTGTTGGCATTAAGTAGAATTGCCACTAGTGACAACACTTATTTGCATTCTGGGTGCAAACCGAGCAGACAGTACAAACCGAGCAGACAGTACAAACCGAGCAGACAGTACAAACCGAGCAAACAGTGCAAACCGAGTAGACAGTACAAACCGAGCAAACAGTGCAAACCGAGCAAACAGTGCAAATCGAGCAAATAGTGCAAACCGAGCAGACAGTGCAAACCGAGCAAACAATGCAAACCGAGCAGACAGTGCAAACCGAGCAGACAGTGCAAACCGAGGAAGTTAGTACAAACTGAACAGGACAGTGTAAACCGAGTAACATCATGTCTACCGAGTCACCAGTATTTACCGAGTTCAAAACCTACCGAGTGATCAGTATGAACCGTGCCTTCACTTCTACCGAGTGCATGATGATGCCGAGTAATGCAGTGGACGCCGAGTATCAGAAAGTCACCGAGTCAGTTTGCAGGAACCGTGTAACCATACTTGGGCCGACTTAGTAGCACTTATGTTTATTTGTCAAGCCGACTGTGTAATTGTAATTGTAATTAATTGTTTAAGACTTGTATATAAACAATGTTGTAAAAATGTCAAGATGTATGTAAAAGAAGAATATATGTGAAAGAGAAAGAAAGGCAGAGATAAGCGAATTACAGAAGGCTTCAGCAGTATAAGGAACAGCAAAGACAAATTCATCACAGAAGGTGATCAGTACATCAGCGAATCTCAATCAGCAATCCAGTTGCAAAGCAAGAGATCTACTATTTCATCCTAACAGGTGAATCAGTACTAAATCCTTTAACCGGGTAGACTTAACAGTCTTTTGTAAAATCTCTTTACCGAGTGCATACTTCATTGTATGTTTTGTAAATCCTTTAACAAGGTGGATTTAGCAATCCTTATTGCTCCTAATAGGGAAGATCATCAGAAGTGATCAAATTGTAAGCCTTAACCGGCCAACTTTATTCTGCAGTATTAAAGCTTTATGGGTTTCATCCCCACCCCAGTTTTACTTTCTTTTGGAAGGTTTCTGGGTAACCAAATCTATGTGTCACTATTGTGAATGCTTTTAAGTTTCATGCTTTCTGTATGCAAAAGGTTAAAGTGAATTACATGTTAATACATCTGTAATTGAAAGAAAATTTGGAGTTACTGATTCACCCCTCCCCTCTCAGTAACTCGGTTAATTCCTGAATATTTCCAACAATTGGTATCAGAGCAGCATTGGTTCTCAAGACAAAGCTTAACTAGCTTGAGCAAAGATCCAGGACAATGGAGGTATTCAAACTGAACAAGGTGATTGAAAATGAAAAGCTAGATCTGGAAATGGCCATAGCTAAACTCAAAGAAGCAAAAGAACATCTTTCCCAATCCCTAAGAAGAAGGAAGGAACTTGCAAATCAGATGAATGATCAGAATTACATTGAAGAAAAGATTGAAGATCTTCTTCCCTCGAATAACTCAGATGAAGCAAACAATGTTGTCAAAGAACTCCTAGAAAAGAATGGGTCTCTGCAGGAAGAAGTGAGAAAATTGAAAAGAGAACAAGAACTACACTCTACAAGATTCTGTGAGATCTTGGAACAAAGAAACAAGTTGAAAGATGAATTAGATGGAAGAAACATTGAAGTACAAAATAAAACCCATCAGCTAGAAAACCTAATTGATCAGATCTCTCATACAAATGAGGAAATTCTGAATCTAAGATCAGAAATAGAAAGCACAAGAGAAGAACTAAGATCTGAAAAGGAAATCAATCTAAGATTGGTGGATGACCTAAACGCTGAAAAACAAATCAATGAAGGAATGCTGAAAAGTCAAGAAGACCTGAATCAGCTGTATGAGCGAAATCTTCATAGGCAAAAAGGAAAAGCAGGACTTGGATACAAAGGAGAAGGCGAATCTTCTAAGCAAGGTACTCAAAAAAATCAAAAACCTACTTGTAATCATTGTGGTAAAATAGGACATACTTCAAATAAATGTTGGAATAATGAAAAAGCAGAATTCAATGGAAAATGTTACAACTGCAATCAACCTGGTCACAAAGCAAATGAATGCAGGGAAAAACCTAGATTCAGAGGTAATTGTCACAAGTGCAACAAATAGGGTCACAAGGCATCCGAGTGCAGATCCAAGACATTTAATCTAGCAGAACAAATTATGAAAGCAATGTTTGGATGGGACTACAACACCTGGTGTAGATGTCATTACTGTGGAGAATATGGACACATTAGCATGAATTGCATAAAACATCATCTAAGGAAAAGAGATACTACCGTAAGATGCTTCAAATGCACTAAACTCGGTCACATAGCCAGAAACTGCATGAATGCTAGTGAAGTTGAAGATGGAAAGAAGAATGAAGCAACTAAGGTCAGGAAACAGATAAGACAAAAATGGATTCCTAAAGCTACCAAGCAATCCAGTCCAAGTAATGGAATGGATGGCTCTACCGACTCAAACTAAATTTCCAAGAAAGCACTGGAACTGTATTCTCATAGACCAATCTCAAGCAGTTCCAGAACCGAATTAAAAGAAAGATCTAAATCAGCATGCAAGATGCAGTAAGATCACAGGGAGGTCGGTATCAGTCTTCACCGAGCAAGGTCGGTACCCGTCTTTACCGAGCGAGGTCGGAGCAATATGAATTCCCGAGTTCACCGAGTTGCGAAGTCTTTACCGAGCAATTAATTCTTAGTGGGTGACAGTCTGTCAGAATTCATACCCTAATTTGTAATGAGCATTAATGACAGAGTTGTTAACAAAAAGCAAGTAATCAAACTCATTCTTCACCGTGAACCTTTAGCACTTTGAGAGCAGAAAATTTCAAGAGCAACCCAGCGATTCAATACTTTTGCGAAAGGAATTTTCTGTGAGCTACCATGGCATCATCCAGCACTTCAGCAAAGAAAGGATCTGATATGTTAGTCCAAGGGGAGTGGAAAGCACCAGATTTCAAGATCATGCCCGCAATTGCAGCAGCCCTAGATCCGAACGGAGCTCAATCTCAGATTCCTCCTAAGGTACTACTTATTAACGATATCCGCAATCATTTCAACTATTCAATTCATGAAATGGGGAACCTAGAACTAGATATTGTGCGTGAAGAACTATGTGTGGATGGTATTCTGAAACCCGAGCACAAACATCTGGAAGATAAAG
Organism: Chamaecyparis obtusa; assembly: GCA_027943335.1. Taxonomy (NCBI): domain Eukaryota; kingdom Viridiplantae; phylum Streptophyta; class Pinopsida; order Cupressales; family Cupressaceae; genus Chamaecyparis; species Chamaecyparis obtusa. The sequence continues at coordinate 659,729 of BSBK01001242.1, read as the reverse complement.
GTTTAGTTCACATTGCACATCTACCTCGAAACTTTTGAGATAAATGGGTTAGATACATTCTCAGCCGAGTACATGATGGCAAGATTTGGCTTGAGCAACCTATAGAGATCACAAAGAAGATGATTCATCAAATCACCGGTCTTCCCATGTTGAACAAAGCTAAAACTACCAAAACCCTAGGTCGGATGGAACTAGAGAAGAAAACCCTAGCGGAGTGGGACGGTAGAGGCATGAAAGTTAGCAGCATTACCGATGCTGAACTGAAGTTTGGTACACACATTATTGCCCATAAGATTTACAATTCTAGTCGACAGAACAGTGTCTCCTGTGAAGCTATTGACCTAGCATACAAAGTGGTCAAGAATAACTTAACATTTGACCTAGCAGACTTATTGTTAAAGTAGTTTAACAAAAATATGGAAAGCATTAAAACTTCCAAAAACAATCCATGTAAGTTTGGATCCTTATTGGTCTGTTTATTCTTCTATGTTCTGAAATTCTTCCCTTCTAAAGGAAAAGTTGTATGGAGAAAAGATGTGCCAGTCCTCTATGAAATAAATGAATACATCTCAGAAATGGGTGAGAATTTTGAAAGCATCATGGATAATTATTTTGAGTCTTTCAAAGAGAAAATGAATGACAGATTCTGGATTCCACAGAAGTTGGTGGAAGATTACAAAGACGACATTTGTTTTATGGTGGATTGTGATAATGTATATATTCAAGCAGTTAAACCGAGGACTGTATATGTAAAACCTCTTCCTTATGAGGTAAATATTGATGAAACCAAGGATATCATTGAAGCTCTTCTTAATCAGCCTGTCAATCCCAAAGCTCTATATTTTGGAACATATGATGAAGCTAAGGTGAGAATTGAACTAAGCATAAAGCTTCCACAGGCGGTAAACAAAGGAAAGAAGAGGATAGCCAAAATGCAAATGATAACCGAGGACAAAGAGGAAAAAAAGATGAAGAAGAAGAGGAAAAGGATGAGAAAACAGAGGAACCAGAACCTGCAAAGAAGAAAGGAAAGGTATTTATCACTAAGGCACCTAAGCCTCCTACTGCTGTATTTACAAGGAGAAATACAAGAGGCAAGGCAGACAAGGCAGACAAGGCAGATAAAGACATAGTATTCAAAAGGCCTCCTCTAAACCTTCAAGAAAAGCTCAAACTCTTTAGAGACAGATCAGGATCTGGAGTAAGTAACATAAAATCCTTAAGATATGAAACCAGATCGGAAACAGAACAGAAGGAAATAGAAGATGCTGTTATTGAAAAGATGGGACAATGGAAATACTCTCCTGAAGAAATAGCCCCACAGGTTCCAGCAGTTCTATTGAATCCAATAAAAATGAGATGGAGCAATGCAAAGCAAACGGTGATAGACATATTTGATCAAAACCTGAGACAGTTGATGCCGAGCTTGAATAATGATGAAGTAAAGAAGGCATTAAAAGAAAATGAAAGTAAGATGACATTGAAGTTCAATACTTGTTTGATTTTGATCAACAATATTGAATCGGTTGTGAAGGCTGCAAATGCTACATAGAAGAACATATACCACCTTCACCAACCGAGTATTGAAACAGTCATAATAAAATATATTGAAGATGACAGTGATGAACATGAAGAAGACACTGAGGTAGATGATACTGTGAGGATAGCAGTAGAAGTCATTGCATCCCTTCCTACCTCTCCAGTAAAAGTTTCTACATCCAGCCCGGAGACACCTTCAAGCATGGTTGTGACAACTTCCACATTTGTCCAATCATCCTTAGCAACAACAGAAGCAGCTACCATTTCTTCTACCGAGCTGCAGTCTCCTGCACCATCAAGTTTTCCAGCAGTAAGTTTTCTAGTTTTTGAATCTTCGAGTGTAAATATCTTAAGTTCTCCAGTAGAAAGTATGCCAGTCTCTATAGCCAGCCCTACTTTATCTACTGTCACTACTACCAAAGCATTAAGTACAGATAAGCCTAAGGCTCTACCGAGTATAAAATTTTTGGTTAAGAATATAGTAGAGGATATAGACCTAGATGAAGAGATAGAAATTCCTACATTAGATTTTGCAAATCTATCAGCGGACCAAATGCAAAATATAGGTGAGATCCTCCAAAGGAAAGCAAAACAAAAGAAACTTAAAGAGGAGAGAGACAAGGAGTATCAAATCATCAAGGATGCTAAGGACATTTTGTCTGATGCATTAGGCATTAAAGTAGACTCCTCCCAACATGTTTTGTTACAATTAGCAGAAGCAGTTGAGAAATACAATGAGGATTCATCCGAGATAGAAAAGTTAATTGAAAGAGCCGAGAAGAGATTCAACAATAAAGTGCTTGAGCACATTGCTCAGCACATAGCTATTAACCAAGTAGAATTGTCTTCAGTTTTGTCTAACATTGAATCTATCTATTCGAATGCTACCTCTCTTTTGGCCAGATTGTGCAATATTGCCGAGTTCACAAAGGATGTTAAGGATAAAATGAATAAAATGGATGAGGATATGAAGATTAGCATACAGAAGCTGCAACTTGAACCAAGTTCAAGCTCTGCTTATCACATGAAAATCTCACACCTATCAAATATGCAGTCTGATCTACTGAAAGAAGACACAAGGATCCGGTCCACACTGCTAGACATCCAACACATGATCCTTCCCATCATGAATACAATGTATAAGCACATTGAACATTCCAAAACATTGATTCATGACAATCAGTTCTCTATAGCAGATCACATGATTGAACTCTCTGTAGAAGTCCAAATTGCTATACAAACATGTAAGATCCTGCAAGAAAGTTGGGACAGAACCCTGGCACTAATAATGAAGGTACATTCTGATTTTCTATAAAATTTTGGATTCTCTCTGTAAATAACTTGTATATGCACCTTTGGCATTATCGTCAAAAAGGGGGAGATATGTATAGAAGGAGAGATATGTATAGAAGAAGATTTGTATAAGAAACAGTTAGCACATTGAAAGGGGGAGACAATGTATAAAGCCCTATAACAAAGACAAATTTTGAAAAATCAAAATAAAACTCAGCATGATTCGTGTATATAAATTTTGGCCAATAAGTGTTTTTGTCACTAATGCCAAAGGGGGAGATTGTTGGCATTAAGCAGAATTGCCACTAGTGACAACACTTATTTGCATTCTGGGTGCAAACCGAGCAGACAGTACAAACCGAGCAAACAGTGCAAACCGAGCAGACAGTGCAAACCGAGCAGACAGTGCAAACCGAGCAAACAGTGCAAACTGAGCAAACAGTGAAAACCGAGCAGACAGTGCAAACTGAGCAAACAGTGCAAACCGAGCAGACAGTGCAAACTGAGCAGACAATGCAAACCGAGCAGACAGTGCAAACCGAGCAGACAGTGCAAACCGAGCAGACAGTGCAAACCGAGGAAGTTAGTACAAACCGAACAGGACAGTGTAAACCGAGTAACATCATGTCTACCGAGTCACCAGTATTTACCGAGTTCAAAACCTACCAAGTGATCAGTATGAACCGTGCCTTCACTTCTACCGAGTGCATGACGATGCCGAGTAATGCAGTGGACGCCGAGTATCAGAAAGTCACCGAGTCAGTTTGCAGGAACCGTGTAACCATATTTGGGCCGACTTAGTAGCACTTATGTTTATTTGTCAAGCCGACTGTGTAATTGTAATTGTAATTAATTGTTTAAGACTTGTATATAAACAATGTTGTAAAAATGTCAAGATGTATGTAAAAGAAGAATATATGTGAAAGAGAAAGAAAGGCAGAGATAAGCGAATTACAGAAGGCTTCAGCAGTATAAGGAACAGCAAAGACAAATTCATCACAGAAGGTGATCAGTACATCAGTGAATCTCAATCAGCAATCCAGTTGCAAAGCAAGAGATCTACTATTTCATCCTAACAGGTGAATCAGTACTAAATCCTTTAACCGAGTAGACTTAACAGTCTTTTGTAAAATCTCTTTACCGAGTGCATACTTCATTGTATGTTTTGTAAATCCTTTAACAGGGTGGATTTAGCAATCCTTATTGCTCCTTACAGGGCAGATCATCAGAAGTGATCAAATTGTAAGCCTTAACCAGCCAACTTTATTCTGCAGTATTAAAGCTTTGTGGGTTTCATCCCCACCCCAGTTTTACTTTCTTTTGGAAGGTTTCTGGGTAACCAAATCTATGTGTCACTATTGTGAATGCTTTTAAGTTTCATGCTTTCTGTATGCAAAAGGTTAAATTGAATTACATGTTAATACATCTGTAATTGAAAGAAAATTTGGAGTTACTGATTCACCCCTCCCCTCTCAGTAACTCGGTTAATTCCTGAATATTTCCAACAGAATGACCCTGGGAAAGTATGCTAAAAGATTCATCAAGACTTCTAACTTGGCATAATTGTAGTATTTTCAGAGTAGAACATAGTGGTACAACCCATTCAGGCTCATCAATCATGGATCAAAAAGTTATAACATCATGAATAGGGGTACAAATCAATCTGCACATTTCACAACATGTAAAACAACAAAAGTTGTATTTAGAATCACATTTACAAACTGAGCAAATGGATTCGTCATGACTTCTAACTTGGAACATAGGTAGTCTTTGACCCCTGGAATATGATGCAAAATGAATTTTCTCAATAGGGTCAACTGGGTCAAAGATATGACTCGTCAAACAGGCCCTTCCAGAATTCTGAACAATTACACAATTGCATGACAACAAACTACCAACTTTGAGGGGTTTGAAACCTAATCAAACAATTGCTATTGTACTCTATTTAACACTTATGCAGAATTGTGCAATTTGACACTTGCTCAAAATGGGACTTCATCGAATGACTCAGGATGATAAAAGAACATCATAGAATGCATGCATATAGTGAATGGAGCATGTTAAACACCTGGAATATCTTAAAGGCTTCAAAATGATAGCTGGGTACATATGCATGAAAAACATTTAAAGGGCTTCAAATGGTGAAATTTTAGCATGGTACTCAAAAACCCATGTTGCAATTTTGAGTACCAACATGTTCATGACGTTTTCCTAGGTAGATTGTGTCAACAATTGGTAGGAGTCCCAAACCAAAGAGTTTCATTGGAGGCACAGAAATTGATTCAAGCCTACAGAAGTCTATACATTCAATTCCCACGTTTCACCTACATTCGAGTCAAAGGCTTTGATGATGAACCTCTTAGGCTCCCAAGGTTTGCTTTCGATTGTTTTATTTTGGCAAAAATTTGCAGGCAATTGTTCATGGTTATTAAAAATACCCTGCCAGAAGAAAGGTGGCCTTCTATGTTCCTAGTTAAAATTGGCAATTTGGCCTGTAACAATATGATGGACGCTTCGGTGATAGTAAGAAACATGTTAAGTTTTCATTTGCAATTTTATGAGTTAAGAAGGGGTTTTGATAATAAGGGCTTCGCTAGACAAGTTCTAAGCCTGAGTAATTATCCTTCACCTAGTTCGCACCTTCAGGACCTATGGGAAGATCTCGATGACGAAGAGGCAATCTGGAAAGGAGATCACTCTAGACTTGTAATTCCACAAATCAAAATGTTGCAATTAAAGTTTGATATTAAGGGTGTAGAAGAGGATAGTTCCGAAGCCACAGGTTCAGATGCTAGTAGTATAGAAGCAAGAAGTCCCCCGGCCATAGATTGGAATAGGAAAGAAGAAGATGATATAAAGTTCAGGGCCCGAACCATTTTCAGGGTCATAGAAACCTAGTTAACAGAAAAGAAAAAGAAAGGAGCTAAGAACCCCCCTCTTGAAAAGCATAGTGCGGGATCAGCCTTAAAAAATGTGAAACATGCCCCATCTAATGTATCTCCTATGGTTCCAAATGCAAGTAAAGTTACGTCCCCTAAGAAAAAGGTGGTTTCCAGCAGACATCCCATCGCACCCAGATCGAGGCCTAGAACAAGATCAGAAAGACATTGTTAGATGACATCCTTAGGACCTGACTACCTGGATATTGAGATTAATGATGATGACATTTCCTTTCCAATGGATCTACAAGAAAAGGTTTAAGAAATCCTTACCAGTAGCATGGATGTACCTCAAGTTGAGAATACTCCTGTAAAAACTTCTGACAATCGAATAGTCACTGGTTCAGTTCCTCCCTAGCTAACTGAATCAGTGAATAAGAGAAAGAGTTACAAGCCCATTTCACTTCCTGTGAAGGAGATCATCACCAAATATGCTACCCAGACCCCCAAAGCAAAAAGAATGAAGAGTGATGCAAGGCTATCTACTGATCCATCTACTGGAAAGGTGACTGTAGAAATAGCCACCTTCAGGCCTAAAGAAGGAATTCAAGAACCAGAAGCTGAAGATTTTGAGATCACTAAAATGGAGCTTGGTGTTCTAAACAGGGATTCAAGAGATCATCTATTTAAATTTTCAGCTGATCATATGCTCGGGCAGTTGCAAAAAGATGGAAGGGAGAAACATGAGTTAAAACAGCTGGTATCTACCATGGCCGAGTTTCTTTCCTCACTCGCTGATGATGGAGTACTTCCATTGGCCCAGTCTTCACAAGATTTTGATCCGAATTTAGTTGAAAGCCAAAGGCTAGTGAAACATATGCAACATGAGAGGGTTTTGATGGAGGTCGTGAAGTCTTGGATAAACAATGTTATCATTGAAGGGAGTGCTTTCATCCATGATTTTATATCTACTTGCTTAGATGGAGAATGATTACTTGATGAGATTCAAACCCTGGTTCCAAGTTGGGAAATGGAGGAAGAGAAATGCGCAGCGATCGTCATATAGGTTCAAGAAATAGAAACCTATGGCATGACTCAGTTCTTAGTAGAGAATCCGATGAAGCTAGTAGATCCTTGTATGCTATTCATCCTGAAACAAAACTTCAGATGGAAAAATACAATGTTTAAAGCTGCAATCTCTCAAGCCAAAGCAATAGAGAAGGAGGTGCTAAATATGCATGTGGATGCCCTTAAAGACATCAAGATAGTGAATCCCTCGAGTATTTTGCAAATTGATGAAGGTAACAGGGATGTCGATGCCATGGTCAAAGTCTTTATAGACACCATGAATTCTCTCAAAGAAAATGAAGTGCAGACAGTTCAGGATTTCACCAGAATTATAAACATGGAATCTATGTTGCTGCTGAACAGAGGTTAGTTACCTAAGTAGGCAGAGAGGATCAGGGAGTTAAGATGGGAAAAGTTATTAGACTTTGATCCGATCATATATGAATATATAGATGCATGGTATGGTTTAGATCTTTGAATCAAAATCTAGAATGTAATGATTATTTTGAAAGTTGGTACATTTAAATCTGTGCATGTGTTATTTATATTCAGTTGCTTTCAGTTTCTTTCTAGTTTTTCCTTCTTGAGTTATTTTATAGGTTATTTGTTTTAGAAGTAATTAGTAGATCTTAGCCTTCTTCATAGTTAAATTTAATCACATGTTGATTCTGTAAATCACCTTGATGCCCAAGAGTATTCGAGTGGTCCTTTTACACTTTCCGGTCAAAGGTGTATGAATTTACTTTTTGTTAATAATTCATTGAATATCCTACAAGGAATCTGTACCTTAAAAATTTAGAGGGAAGCAATTTATTATGCTTGCCCAACTATTGATGAATCATTTGTCTTCAGAAGCATAAAGTCTTTATTTATTTTTATTTAAAAAGAGGAAGAGAAATTTGTTCGCCAACAGATTTTTGGTGACTCTACTGGGGAGAGTCCAGTATACAACACTAGGTTCTCAACTGATATAATGCCACAAGATGGTATTACCACACAATGATGTGTTTCCTGTGCTTCAACCTAATCTAGGATTCAAAGACACACAAGAAGACATAATTTCAAGCTTAGCTGTAGTAGCGTGGAGGTTTAAACATAGTAATCAGTAGTTTCATCAAGTTCAGGCAGTGCTTGAAAGAGAAGAAGAAAGAGCTGAGCGACTGAGGGGAATACTAGTTTCCCATGAAGCAGTTATAGTGAATAGACTTGCACAAGCCCCAGCAAGAAATTAAGGTAATTCTCGAGTTTGAAACTGGCAGAAAAGAGGTATACTAGAGGTGATAGGAGTAGGGGATTGCTTGATGAAGATTTTGAAGCTTTGAGGAAACTTAGTTTTGAACCTGACCTTAATACCTGCAAGAAGAAGAAAACTTGAAAATTTAGTAGACCTTTTTCACCTCCACCTAGGCCATTTGTTCCACCCCTTTTCCAAGCTATTGTAACACCATGTACTGTTGTGCCTATTGTTCTTAATATCCAACCTTTGAATTTCCAGTTACCTAACATGGCTGCCAATCAACCTTGGGGTCAGAATATTGGCCCACTGAAATTAGGAGCTAACCCTCCTGGGGATTTGCCCAAAGGTGCTAATCAGGTCTTGCCCAAGTTTAGCGGAGATGGAAAAGTAACCATTGATGATCACCTCAGTGCCTTCCACACTGTTTGTGGTGTTATTAATGTTCCTACTGAAGAAGTTGCGGTTAGGGTTTTTGTTAAGACTTTAGTGGATACTGCAGCTGACTGGTTCATTCATTTACCCAATAGTTCAATCACTAATTGGAATGATATGAAAATGGCTTTTGAAACAAGATTTAAAACTCCTGATAATGAGATTTCTTTATTGCTTCAACTTAGTCAACTAAAGAAAGAAATACATGAGCCTATGCAGGAGTTTGTGGCTAAGTTTAATAGAATTTTGCAAAGGATTGCAGCAGCTTCAGCACCAAGTAATGAGAATAAGAAGATTTTCTTCTTGAATGTCATTCCGCCTAATATAAGCTTTCACCTGTTGAAAGATGGAGTTGCTGATTTGGCTGCAGCCCAGACATAGGCTATTTAGCTAGAGGATACACTCATAATGGCTAGAAAGTGGAAGAGAGAAGTTCAGGCTTCGGGAACTCCCTCATCCTCTACAACAATAGACCCCTAATGCAGAGGTTGATGAATGATATGGCTATGCTCAAGAGACAACAGAATAAGGCCAGTTCACCATACCAATCCCCTTATCAAGATGTTAGCCAAAGACAATATAATCAACCCCAGGGAAAAGCACTTCTTTTGTCAGGTTCACAACCTATATTGCAAATTGAATTTGCCCCAAGGGAAACAATGTGTTCCTTTCATCTAACAACCGATCATGATGGAGAATCTTGTCCTAATTGGTTAAGGTGTCTCCAAATCAATGCAACAAAAGATACTATCAGTATAGAAGAGTTGAAAGAAGAGAAAGAATCACCTGATGTTGGTCTATCCAGTTCTTTTTACCTAGAGTATGAGCCAGGCTCTGACAGAGGTGGAAGTGTTTTAGCAACTTTGTAGGATCCTACCTACATTTTTCTAACGAGAAATCAGAGAACGCAAAAGTTTTTCCTTGGTTCAATTGCTGCTAATGCTGATGCTAGGCATAAAGAAGCCGAAAGTGGAGAGGCTCCTACATGTCCAAAGGGCCCTGAAATAAAGATCTTACCAAGAGGTGGTTCATCTCCTTCTTCTTCATTTGACTTTGTCAAATTCTGTAAAACAAGCACAATCTCCATTTCCCCCGTGGAATACCTTAAAATGAATCCCAAAGAGTGGGACAAGTTAGTCCAATATGTTAAAGGGGAGTCAAGTTCAAACCCCAAACCAGATAAGCCTCTTATAGGTGAGACAACCACAGTTGAAGAATCGCTTGTCTTTAAGCCCCAAGACACTCAGACACCCGAAGACTATCCTTTTGTTAATACAATTGAAGGTGAACTAGAGGAAAGAAAGCCTAATCCCTTTTATATCTCCTTACTGCTAAATAACTAGAAACTCAGCAATTGCATTATTGACTGTGGCACATCAGATAACATCATGCCTGCCCCTGTTGCACGAGTCCTTGGTCTCGCCCTGACTAAAACTTATGGCCATTATTATTCTATGCATGGGAAACAAGTACCGTTAATGGGTCAAGTCAAAGATGCCCAAGTCATTCTTGCTGCATATCCTAACAAACATCTGAAGTTGACTATCCTAGTGGTAGATATCCCAGCTAGCTATGGCATGCTGCTTAGTAGAACTTTTTGCAAGGATTTAGGAGGAGACATTAAGATGGATTGGTCAGAGGCTATGATCCTAGTAGGTAGAAAGAAAGTAAAACTTGAACCTGAGCCTAAAAATAAATATACTGTGGTACCCTCGGATAATCCAAAAGCTCAAATTTTGTATGAGTGTCATTTTGGCAACTATATCATTTTAGCCAATCTTGAAAAGGATGGTGAAACTTCTTCTCAAGAAGTAGAGGGTATATGGAAGATGGAGTTTGATGGCAGCTACTCCAATTCAGGCTCAGGTGTGGGGGTAGTCCTTTTTCCTCCTAATAAAGAATGTATTCCTCTTTCTTTCAAGTTAGATTTCAAAAATACTAACAATACTATAGAGTACAAAGCCTTACTTCTGGGATTAGAAGAGGCAAAACTGAGGGGAGTCAAGAAGTTGATAGTAAAAGGAGATGTTGAGTTAATCGTGAAGCAGGTAAAAGGATAATTTTCTGTCAAGAATGAGAGGTTAAAGCACTATAGAAATTTGGTAAGGGATGAGCTAGATTTCTTTGACACCTTTTCCATAGAATTTATACCAAGAAATCAGAACACCAAAGCAGATGCCTTGGCAGTATCGGCTTCATTATTGTTGCCACATCCTAACTTTAAAACTCAAAAATATCAAATTGAGATGATCTACAAGCCGAAAGTGCCTGATAATGTGGAGTATTGGCAGGTCTTTGATAGTGATTCCCAACTCAGGGATTTCTTAGAATGTGCCGCAGGTTTTTCTAAGGTATATTTTGAAGGATCTAACAGTGATTGCAAGGAAGTCTATGAAGATGTTGCAGGTAGTGATGGAGTGATTCAACTGAAAGGTAATAAAATCCCCAAGGGCCTTGTATCTCTAGAAAATTTGTTCAGGAAAAAAGATGATAGTATTGTTAAAGAGAAGATATCTCATGTACATAATGCCAAAGAATATGACAAAATTGATATAGGAGAGCAAGATGATCTGAAATGGATTTCAATTGGTCAAACATGTACTTCATCTGAAAAAGAATACCTGACAAGGTTACTCATAGAATATAGGGATGTCTTCGCTTGGGGGTATGAGGACCTAAATAATTTTAGAGGAGGCCTTTTTTAACATCAAATCCCTTTAAAGCCTGGTGTTACCCCCTTTCGTAAAAAATTAAGGAACTATAATCCAAAAGTGTCTAAAGCCATATTGAAGGAAGTTGAAAAGATGCTATAGGCAAGAATTATCTATCCCATTCATCATTCCACTTGGATCACCAATATAGTTCCTGTGAGAAAGAAGAATGGCAAGATCAGGATCTATGTTGATTTTCGTAACCTGAACCAAGCAAGTTTAAAAGATAACTATGCCTTGCCTGTGATGGAGCATGTTCTTCAAGCTGTATCAAGATCTAAAGTTATGTCTATGCTAGACGGCTATTCCGAGTACATCCAAATCAGTGTAGCAAAAAATGACCAACATAAAATGACGTTTATCACCCTGTGGGGAACTTATGCATATAGTCAAATGCCATTTGGGCTGATCAATGCGGGTGCAACCTTCTAGAGGGCAATGAATTCTTCTTTCAAAGATCTCTAGAACAAAATTATAGTGGTGTATTTAGATGATCTTACCATCTTTTTGAAGAAGAGAGGTCAACACTTAAAAGATCTCGAGATAGTGCTTTTAAGATGTAGAAGCCATGACATCTCTTTGAACCCCAAGAAATCAATATTCTTTGTGGAGGAAGGAAAATTACTAGGTCATATTGTCTCAAAGGATGGTGTCTGAATTGACCCCGAAAGGGTTAAGGCGATTCAACAACTCAACCTGCCTTTGAGCATAACCGGATTGAAGTCTTTTTTTGGCTAGGTGAATTTCTTGCGTGCTTTTATTCCAGAATTTTCAAAAATTACTAGGTGCATGGTCGACATGATGAGTGAGAAAGTTCCTTTTAAGTGGAACAAAAATGGACACAAATATTTTAGTGATATTAAGGATGTGATATCTCAAGCATCTATGCTAAAAAGTCCCAATTTCAAAAAGGACTTTATCATCTATTGTTATGCCTTCGAGCATACTCTATCGGGTATATTAACACAAAAAGATGAGAAAGGACATGAAGCACCCATAGCCTTTATGAGCACGCCTTTGAAAAGACATGAGCTCAAGTATTCCCAGATGGAAAAACATGCCTTTGCCATAGTAAAAGTAGTAAAATAGTTCAGGTACTATATACTTCATTCCCATTTTACCATTTTTGTCCTTCAGACTGCAGTGAAAAGTATTTTGACTTAGAAGGAGATTGGTATGAATAGTAGAGTAGTTTGGATAGCAAAAATTCAAGAGTATGATCTGATGATCAAACCAACCAATTTGGTAAGGGGGAAAGGCCTATGCAAGCTAATAGCATAGGATGGTAAGTTGTCTAATAAAATTGATGAAGTACCCATGGCGTTGCTAGTTGGTCTAACTGATCCCTAGTTTTTAGATATGGCTTATTTCCTTACTTATGGTGAGTGTTCTGATCATTTAAATCTCAAAGAGAGGCGTAACTTGAAATTGAAAGCAAGTAAATATGTGATATCATAGGGGACATTATATAAAAGAGGTGTAGATGGAACCTTCTTAAGATGCATGGATGCTAAGCAACAGAAAGAACTTTTGAAGGTGTTCCATGATGAAGCTTGTGGAGGTCACTACTCCTCAACTGTAACTACATTCGAGATTCTCCAGAATCATTTCTACTAGCCTTTCATGTTCAAGGACGCATACCAGTATGTTTGAAATTGTGAAAAATGTCATCTTTTTACTGGGAGAGCTCATCTTGCTGCTCTACCTCTTAAATTTGTGATTGTTGATGAGCCTTTCAAACAATGGGGGATAGACTTCATGGGACCTTTGAACCCACCATCTAGCACTGGGCATATTTATATTCTCATGGCCACTGATTATTTTACCAAGTGAGTGGAAGTTGTCCCCACCAAGAAAGTGAACTCTCATGTTGTGTGTGAGTTCCTTTTAAATTATATTTTTATTAGGTTCGTGGTACCTGTTAAGATAGTAGCAGACAATGCTACATACTTTTCTTGTGAAGAAATCTTGGCTTTTTGTTATGAACATGGCATATCTCTAGCTCATTCCTCTGATTATTTCCCACAAGGGAATGGTCAAGCCGAATCTAGTAATAAGAACCTAGTAGCGATCATGAAAAAGTTGATGGATGACAATCCCTGTGAATGGCATAAGAAGTTGTTTCAAGCTTTGTGGGTGGATCGAACCACTTTGAAAAGAGCAATTGGAATGGCCCCCTTCGAACTGGTATATGGGATAGGAGCACATGTCTCTCTACCTTTGGAACTCTCCTCAGCTAAGCTCCAAGCCATCATTGAGGATCAGTATTTTAAAGATCCTCTAGAGAAACGGGTCATGCATTTGAGTAGGCTGGAAGAAGAAAGGGAGGAGTTGGTAGATCATATCACAAAGCATTAGCTAAAGGTGAAGCAAATTTTTGATATGCAGGCACGGCCTCATAACTTTATGGAGGGTGATGAAGTGCTACTATGGGACAAGAGGCAAGCACCCAAAGGGTCTCATGGGAAATTTGAGTCTTTATGGAAAGGTCCATTTATTATTTCTGAAACTCTTGGCTCAAATGCTTTCCAGTTGTCCTACCTAGATGGTGTGAATCTGCCTTTTACTTATAATGGGTAGGACCTCAAGTTATGCAAGCTTTAATGATTTACTCAGTCAGTACCCATGTACATATTAGGTAGTGTTTCCCTATTTTCCTTTTTGTTGTGTCGTAGTGCTTTTTTTTTCTTTCCCTTTTGTAGTCTTTTCTACGAAACTAGTTTTTCATAGTTCTCTGCACATTGAGCAATATGCAGTCCCCAACTAGAGCCGATGTTAGAGATAGTTAGAGTCACCATTATTGAAGTGTCCAAGACCCTTACTAGTTCATTTATTTGAAGGTCATTTAGTGTATTCCCTTGAGAGTCTTTCCTTGCAATAATCCTTCAAGCATCCATGCCCTTCAAATTGTCAAGAAATAGCCTCCAAGTTTGTCAAGTTCAAATTCGGCCTTCCTTGGATGAATCTTTTCCAAGCCTCATGCCTCACCTGAGCCACTTCGAACCACTTTGAACTCCAGTTCAAAGTAGTTCAAAGTAGTTCAATGAATGTTTTTTCTTCTAACAATCATTTGTTGCAGGTGGGCCCCGACCTACATCACCTTTTGGTGGTGAAGCACTTCGAACCACTTTGAACTCTGGTTCAAAGTAATTTGAATAGGTTCAAAGATAGATAGCGGGCAGAGTCATAAGTGAAAGGATAGTTGATGGGACACATGATATAGGTTGACAACAAAATGATGGTTAAGTTTTTAAGAGGGGCAGTTTGGATTTGACGGGAGCCACGAGGCAAGCCTCGAATAAAGTTTCAAGTTGCGATTAATGAAATTGTTAACACGAGCGGGAGATATCATTTGGGGGATGGTTAATAATGATATTAAAGATGGTGGATCTCAAGGACATCCTATTGCTGAGTCATTACTACTCACATCATTTGAAATTAATGTCCCTGACTAATGTTCATTAAAGTCAACTTTTCAGGGCATTAATCTTTCAAAATATAAATAGCTCTGTAAGTTTTCTTTTCCTGTTATTTTTTTGTGGAATCTTGGCTGTGGGAGAAGAATTTGTTTCGAGTCTGCATAAAATAGGTAGCTCCTAAAGATTTTTCTCATTTCCTATTGATGTTTAATATATTGATTCGAGAGGGGGGGGCATTTTTATTTTTATTCCTGAGGGAGAGATGAGGTCTAGTATGCATTTCTTCTTGAATGTCAAGAATATGCAATGTCGAGCCCCTATTGTCTCAGACACAGACCTGTTAGGGATATCAATAGAAAAAATGGCAATTGACCTCACAAATCATGTAGTGGAAGTTCATAGTTTAGAGTTCCTGTCGAGTGGATTATTAGAAGCCGCGGCTTTTCTGCCGTCAGCTGTATGCCCGGAGTTGGTTCGGCAATGTATTAACATATATGATGTTAAATCCAAGTGCATTATGAATGCAAAAGGCCAAACCCTTGTTCCAATTAATAGAGAGACTATTATGGCTATTTTTAAAATCCCAGAGGAATCTCTCGTCAGTTTTACTCCCACCCAATCTCTAGCTCAGTACAGAGAAAACATAGATAAAAATTGGAGTCATGTGGCTAGGAAGTGGACTCAAACCAATTACAAAGGCAGGTCTCGGTTACCTAAAGTTCTCACTAAAGATCACATGAAACCTCTTATTCATGATGTGATAGTGTTGCTTCACCGGATTAAAGTTTCATAATAGGTTCTTCTCTATGAGGAGTGGATGTTTCATTTTATAGAGATAGTCTTGGAAGGGAGGCAACATATTGATTGGGCAGAGATTATTGCTAGTTCTCTGAGGGACCAACTTAAACAAGCTCAAGCCATTAAGAAGGATTTCTTTATGTCTTCCTATTTGATTTATTGTCTGGTATGCACATAGGATTTGTCTGCCATTCAACATGTTCCTTGGAATGAAGATCTTTTAATCTATGTGTACTGTCCATTATTAAGAAAAGATAAGATTTTGGAAAATTACAGGAAGGTTCATGATGTTTTCTTGGGTAGATTGTGTCAACAATTGGTAGGAGTCCCAAACCAAAGAGTTTCATTGGAGGCATAGAAACTGATTCAAGCCTATGGAAGTATATACATTCAATTCCCATGTTTCACCTACATCCAGATCGGAGGCTTTGATGATGAACCTCTTAGGCTCCCAAGGTTTGCTTTCGATTGTTTTATTTTGGCAGAAATTTGCAGGCAATTATTTGTGGTTATTAAAAATACCCTGCCAAAAGAAAGGTGGCCTTCTATGTTCCCAGTTAAAATTGGCAATTTGGCCTATAACAATATGATGGATGCTTTAGTGATAGGAAGCAACCTGTTGAGTTTTCATTTGAAATTTTATGAGTTAAGAAGGGGTTTTGATAATAAGGGCTTCGCTAGACAATTTCTAAGCCTGAGTAATTATCCTTCACCCAATTCACACTTTGAGGACCTATGGGAAGATCTCAGTGATGAAGAGGCAATCTGGAAATGAGATCACTCCAGACTTGTAATTCCACAGATCAAAATGTTGCAATTAAAGTTTGATATTAAGGGTGTAGAAGAGGATAGTTCCAAAGCCATAGGTTCAGATGCTAGCATTATAGAAGCAAGAAGTTCCCTGGCCATAGATTGGAATAGGAAAGAAGAAGATGATATAAAGTTGAGGGCCCAAACCATTTAAGAGGTCACAAAAACCTAGTTAACAGAAAAGAAAAAGAAAGGAGCTAAGAACCCCCCTCTTGAAAATCATAGTGTAGGATTAGCCTTAAAAAATGTGAAACATGCCCCATCTAATGTATCTCTTGTGGTTCCAAATGCAGGTAAAGTTACGTCCCCTAAGAAAAAGGTGGTTTCTAGCGGACATCCTACCACACCCAGATCGAGGCCTAGAACAAGATCAAAAAGGCATTGTCAGATGGCATCCTTAGGACCTGACTACCTGGATATTGAGATTAATGATGATGACATTTCCTTTCCAATGGATCAACAAGAAAAGGTTCAAGAATTCCTTACCAATAGCATGGATGTACCTCAGGCTGAGAATACTCCTATAAAAACTTCTGACAATCGAATAGTCACCGGTTCAGTTCCTCCCTGGCTAACTGAATTAGTGAATAAGAGAAAGAGTTACAAGCCCATTTCACTTCCTATGATGGAGATCATCACCAAATATGCTACCCAGACCCCCAAAGCAAAAATAATGAAGAGTGATGCAAGGCTATCTATCGATCCATCTACTGGAAAGGTGACTGTAGAAATAGTCACCTTCAGGCCTAAAGAGGGAATTCAAGAACTAGAAGCTAAAGATTTTGAGATCACTAAAATGGAGCTTGGTGTTCTAAACAAGGATTCAAGAGATCATCTATTTAAATTTTCAGCTGATCATATGCTCGGGCAGTCACAAAAAGATGGAAGGGAGAAACGTGAGTTAAAATAGCTGGTATCTACCATGGCCAAGTTTCTTTCCTCACTCACTGATGATGGAGTACTGCCACTGGCCCAATCTTCACAAGATTTTGATCTGAATTCAGTTGAAAGCCAAAGGCTAGTGAAACAGATGCAACAGGGGAGGGTTATGATGGAGGTCATGAAGTCTTGGATAAACAATGTTATCACTGAAGGGAGTGCTTTCATTTGTGATTTTATATCTACTTGCTTAGATGGAGAAGGATTCCTCGGTGAGATTCAAACCTTGGTTCCAAGCTGGGAAATGGAGGAAGAGAAATGTACAGTGATCATCATACAAGTTCAAGAAATAGAAACCTATGGTGTGACTCAATTCTTAGCAGAGAATCTGATGAAGCTAGTAGATCCTTGTATGTTGTTCATCCTAAAATAGAACTTCAGATGGAAAAATACAATGTTTAAAGCTGCAATCTCTCAAGCCAAAGCAATAGAGAAAGAGGTGTTGGATATGCATGTGGATGCCCTTAAAGACATCAAGATAGTGAATCCCTCGAGTATTTTGCAAATTGATGAAGGTAACAGGGATGTTGATGCCATGGTCAAAGTCTTTACAGACACCATGAATGCTCTCAAAGAAAATGAAGCACCGACAGTTCAGGATTTCACCAGAATTGCAAACGTGGAATCTATGTTGCTACTGAATAGAGGTTAGTTACCTAAGTATGTGGAGAGGATCAGGGAGTTAAGATGGGAAAAGAATGCAACTCGGGCGAAGCTGACATGTCTGAAGAATCTGCACTTCCAGCCAGCCCAGGAATTGGTGAACGTGTTCCGATCCTGGAAGCTCATACAGATCGCCATGTCAAAAGGCCTTAGAGGGAGTTAGTATTTTTCAGGACAACATTTACCTTTCTTTATGTTTTAAAAGACATGTGTTTTGAGACTCTATTTTTAGTTATGTAACTGGTTTTAAATGGGTTTTTTTTGTGTTCGAGAGGCCGGGTTTTTTTGGAGGCTCTCTCGAACTTGAAACTATTAATTCTAGAGCATTAAACAGTGAAAGGGTTAGAAAATATAGATAGAAAAATAGATAGTTTATTTTTGAAGTAGATAGTTAGCATAGTCTTTTTAAGTTCTAAAACAGCTGGTGATTGATTTTTTATTAGACTTTGATCCGATCATATATGAATATATAGATGCATGGTATGGTTTAGATCTTTGAATCAAAATCTAGAATGTATCGATTACTTTGATAGTTGGTACATTTAAATCTATGCACGTGTTATTTATATTCAGTCACTTTCGGTTTCTTTCTAGTTTTTCCTTCTTGAGTTATTTTATGGGTTATTTGTTTTAGAAGTAATTAGTAGATCTCAGCCTTCTTCATAGTTAAATTTAATCACATGATTCTATAAATCACCTCGATGCCCAAGAGTATTTGAGTGGTCCTTCTACACTTTCCAGTCAAAGGTGTATGAATTTACTTTTTGTTAATAATTCATTGAATATCCTACAAGGAAGTTGTACCTTAAAAATTCAAAGGGAAGCAATTTCTTATGCTTACCCAACTGTTGATGAATCGTTTGTCTTCAGAAGCATAGAGTCTTTATTTATTTTCATTTAAAAAGAGGAAGACAAATATGTTTGCCAACACATTGAAACCCTCTAAAGTCATGGTATTGAAAGTAATAAGGTCTTGAATAACATGTTTCAACCTAAAGCACTTCTCATTATCATATGCGAGTTTGGTGGTGGTATTGGTAAAATGCTTTGTGGTCAAAAGAAGGTAGAAAGTGTTTTGAGGTATCTATAGGTTTGATAGGAGGAATCTTCGACATGTTAGCATTGATCAACATAAAAATGATACTATACAATGATTAAAAAAGAGGAGTAAAAGTATAACATGTAAATATTGATGATAAAGGGGCTACACCTAATATTATTGTTGTCACTTGCGTATCAACACAATTTGAAGAGTTTTTATGTATCTTGATTAATCCTTTGTTTTTCTTTTGGATTTTTTTGAATGATTGTTGACTAACATAATTATTTTCATACAAAACCATTGATGAACATGATTCAAATATGCTTACTTGAATTTGATAATTACAAAGCACTATGCATAATTGTGTAAAGAATGTAAACTCAAAAAATAACAACTTATCTCTAATATCTTTTTGCAAGTTAGAAATAAAAATTCATTAAACATCATCATTAGGCCAATGAAATAAATCATTTTTTCTTTAACACCTTGTTTAGAATGAATCAAATTAGTTAAAATAATTTGAGGACCATTACTATTTTGAATTTTTTTGTATAAATTCATTACCAAAAATTTGTAAAGAATCAATAGAATAAGGAGGAAAAAAACAATACCCTTGAAAAGATTCACCTTTTTTATTGTATAACTCCAATTGAGGAATTTACATGTATTGAGTGATGATAGTGTGCACAATGTCTTGGGAAAGTGGGCTAGCCATATAACATGTAGAGATGTTGAAATTGGATTGAATCATGGAAGTAGTTATTTTTGTAAGGATGACATAGTTTTCCCAGTTGCCATCAAATGATTAATTCCAGTTCATACAAGATTCTTGCATGTAAAGTAGTGGGATTTGGTCACCAAATTTGACTTTGAATTTGAATTTCAAATGTTGGGAAAATTTTTGTTTTGAAAGGGATTTCCAATTTGGCTATTCAATTTGAGCTTCAACTTGTAGTTCTTCAATGGCTGGTAACTAGTGGAGATGAAGAGATGTTGAACATGATGTTTATGGTTTCAAAATAAACCAAGGTTGTGAGACCAATGGCTAATGATATCAACCTCATTCAAAGGTTACTTTTGTGCAAGAGAATTGCAATTTATTTGTAATTTTATTGTTTTCCAATATTTTTGGTTTATAGGTGTTGCTAGATAAATTTATAGTATGATTTTGGATATTTTGTATTGAAAAAATTCATTTATTGTGTGAACACGTGGTATTGTTGTTTGTTTTCTTTATTTTCATTTATCCATGAATCATAGTAATATGGTCCAAGTTTTAGAGGGATTTGATCAATTTTATACGCATTTTGAGCATATTAGGTATATCAATTTTGATAATTTTGTATGTAGATGTGTGTTGGAAGTTAAAATCGATAAATAAATTGTAAAAATAAGGTATAGGCCATACCTATGATTTTATTTAATGATATTTACATTTTTTTTAGTTTGATGAAGTTTTTTTTATGAATTTGATTATTAGTTGTCAATTTAGGTGCATAAGCTTGCAAGAATCTTGATGAGTATTTGTTGGTATTTTTGTTTAATTAAAAAAAAACATGAGAAAACCTTGGATTGAGCATAACATGTTCATGTAAAGCATATAATATTTTTAGGAGATGTCAGACCATGATGACATGTTTATGTTTTTTATTCATTACTAGACCTTTGGCATTGATCTTGTTGGTTCTCTTTGTATCCTTTGCTTGGTTGTTTCATGATTGTACTTTTTGCATTTAGCATTTGGAATTGATTAATTAGTTATATGTTATCATGGATACTTGGAGACATAAGTGAGGTTTGGAGTTATATTATTATTAGTGACATGTGTTGAGATTATTACTTTTCATGGGGTTTTAATTGAAAGTTTGAGGATCCTACACCTTGGTCAGATGTGAGTTCAACATGGACCTATGGGTAGATGTTCTTAGACAAATCATGATGACTTGGATATCTTGGAGGGGAAATATTATTCTGGAATCATGATCTACTCAATGGTTATTCATTTGAGAGGTATTACCCATTCTTATTGTACTGATGCACTATGTTTTGTATTTTGTCTTCTCATGAAAATGAATCTTGAGCCATGGATACTTGGTTTTGGAGGGTTCATTAGAGGAGCGTTGGTATGTTTATCTCCTTATGAACTATGAGGGATTTATGATGAAATTCATTGGCATAAAAATTAAAGCATGTTATTAGGCTTATTCTATTGGTTTGGGGATAGATTTAGTTTGATCTTCATCTATTTGAGAGGCTTACATCCACATTGGTTTCATTTTGGGTGTCATGAACGGGATCATGCATGATACAAATCTTTGCATTTAAAAGTTTATGTAGGACAAGTTATGTGCTTATGATTTGTAAGTTCTCTTTTTGTTATTGTCTATCTTTCTAGATATTTGTATTCATGTGAAATTGAAGTTGAGTTTCGTATGGAGCTACGATGATCAATTATTTTTGGTCACATTTTTTTATTTTTTCTTTGTTCTTTGGTGGAAACATGGAGGTTTCTTGATCTCTTTCCTTTGTTGGGTGTGGAGAACTTGTGAGAGCTTTGGAGACTAGTTTTGAGAGATGCATTGTAACACATTTGTTTTGCATATATTTGTGGATATTCCTTGATACAATATTATATTTGTTTATTCTTTTTGTATAATTTAATTGGTATACTTTGTATGCCTTGACCATTTTTAGATTTGAAATTACCTGTGTAGTGGGAGTTCCCAGATTTGTGTGTGTTCTTCATTAACATATTGGAGGAGCTTGTAATTACAATTTATGGGTTGTATATGTTTATAACATGATTTTATTATATCTTGGATGTGTCAATTCTTGGATGGATTAAAATGTTTTAGGGTTTCTCTTTTTATTCATTTTGAGTCTTCATCGTGACAACAAATTGGAACCTATGTAATCACTTGGATTTGATGCTAGTGTTCTTTAGATTGGTGTATTTTTACCTTGGCTTGTTATTGTTCTTCCATGGGAAACATATTAGAGGATGATAAGGTTACTTTATTGAGATGGTGAACATCCTTGACATTGTTTAAATGTATCTTGATGGAGATGAAAATATTGTGCATATTCATGTGGTTTCATGTATGGCAATGTCGATGTGCTTCATTAACTGACCCTATGCAATATAAACAAGTGGGATATTGTTAGGATTACGTATTGTAAACCTTTTATAACACCAAATTAATTTGATTTGTAATTAAATAATTATTTATTTGGGGTGCATCGTGTGTGATATGCTTAGCCACATTAAATAATTATTTGGGGCCACTTGTAAAGTTGTGTGTAACATTAGGCTAGATATTTAATGTGTGTCAGACATGGGAAAAGTATTAAACTTAATATCTAATGAAGATATTAGATAAAGTGAAAAATAAGTACCTATTATTAAATGTGGGGTTAATAGTTTTCTTAATCCACTTGGTTGTATTTGTGTGAGATATTATATCTAGTGGTTTAAGGATGATTGATTAGGGTTTTTACCTTGTTTGTTATTCTATTTAGTCTTCTTTTGAGGGGTGCATATGTGAGGCATGACATGGAATATTTAGTTACATGTGTGGAAATATGGAGGATGCATTGGACATTATTGATGTTTTAGAGCTTTTCACAGAGGATCTATAAGTGTATTGCATATTTTTATTATTAAATAATGCATTAAGCATGGATGATTTTAGAGGCCACATTTTTCCCTTTATGAGAGGGTTTCAAGGTGTATCTTGTATTATCTTATGATATAGCTTTAATGTTTGCATTTTGTTATATGTATACTTTTATGCATGCTTTTCTCTTAGGAGGTTAAGTAGAGAATGCATTTATGATCATGGTTGATTTTCCTAACACTTAGGCCCTCCACCTACTTTGTTTGTTTATTTTTAAATATATTATGAGTTACACTGTAATAAGTGATTCAATAAGGTTTTCCCTAATTTCGCTCATCATAATATCATAATGAACCATATCTATTATTTTGAATTTGCTTGAGATCATGTGCTTTTTTCTCAATTTATTTCCACTTTGAGTTTGTAGTGTTATGAACCCATAATTCTTACACATGAAGTATTGTCAAAAGCACCAAAATCCTGAAGAGAATCTATGTATTTTCCAATCCCATAACCTCATCTCTCTCTATATCTATTTCAAAGAGGATATTATGCTTCCCATCTTCCAAATTTATTTTTTTATGCCACCCTACCAATAAAGTTAATCATTGAAGTTAGATTCGAGAGATATTTGTACTTAATTACTTCTTAAGGGTATTGGCTTCAAAGTATAACTCACATTGGTTTTGTTTTATTTTGTTAAACAAAATTATGATATTGGTCTCACTAATAATGAATTGTATCTCCATTGCTTTGTAAAAATGTTAAATGCCATACAAGTACTCTTGTAACTTGTGGGCCAATTTAGAAATGAAAATAAGTTTTTTTTGCATATAAAAGAGGCCAAGTGTCACAAAATTTCCCAAAAAGACATCATAATTTCCTTGAAAATTGAACTATTCTTTTAGTTAATAAATATATAAATAAAAAAGAGTAGGGGACAAGGAACCCCCTTGATTGGCCTCAATGTAACTCCTAAAATCTTTTCAAATGGTTACATCAAAATTTTGAATTTAACTTTGACTTCTTCTAGAGTCGATGGAGAGTTACTCTAAAACGCATAAGAATCCAAATTTATTTTATTATACAAAATAAATTATTCCTAGAGACCATGTTGAAAGATCCTTTTTGAAGTAAAGAAAAATAAGAAAATGATATCTTCTTCCCTCTTCCCCAAAAATTTTCAATGATGTGCCTTAAAGCGATTCCATCATCAATCATAGAGTGCTTAGGTCTAAACCTAATTGTCCCTTTTCTTGCTTTTTCTTCTACTCACTTATTGATTACACTTTTACCCATATTGCTAAGCAATTTTGTAAACAAAGAGTTGATCATTATTGATGTAACTCAATTCACAACATCTAATTTACCATTAATGTTTAAAAAAAAGAATAGATACAAAAAAACCTCAAGAAATGAGACTGGGGTCTTTTTCTCATTATTCAACTTGGTTCTACCTCCTTAAAATTAAAAATAAGAAACCTTTTGTCTCCTCTACAATTCCCTAAAAAATATACCTTAATACAAACTCACTATTTTATAATTGTCAACTTTATAAACTAATTACATACAACTTGAAAACATCTCAAAAAAATATTAAAATCTCAAACCTTTCTAATATACTTACATGTCTCTCACTTCTATATTTGTCTTAGTTGTTTGCATATCAAATTTTGATAGTAATATGTATGTTGGAAACCCTCATTTTCTCATCTTTGGCCCCAAACTCAATATCTAATTCACATCAATTCTCCCATTAGGACCACTGGATTCACCTTAATGCTCAATCCTTATCAATCATATTTGAGGTTGAACCTTGTGGATGCACTATCATCCAATATAATTAAAGTGAAAATAGGCCTAGTTTCCCAGTTCATGCATAAGCTAGTGAACCTTATTTGTGTACATTACATTTTGGTGAGCCTGACATATGATTTCATTACCACCTAATTTACATTTTTAGACCTAATTTGTATGCATTTAATTAACTCATGTTTTCAAACATTTTTTAAACATATCATTTATGTTGTTCATGTAATGTTTAATTGATTGATTTATTAGGAATGTGTGTTGTTTAATCATTTCATTTATATCTAGCTTTATGCATGAGTTTTATGACCTTTAGTCCTACATATAAAATCCATGTGAGAAGAATCTATAGACTTATTGTAGCCCAAAGTTTAATTACCAGGGTGGTAGAGGTCAAGCCAACTAGCACATTCCATGGAAACTTAGGTAAATCCTATATCCCTACACATGACATGCCTACCCTTGTGGAGAATCATTCTTCTAACACTTCTCATAAGATGGCTCCTTAATGAGAGTATCTATCAACCAATTGGGTAAGCTTGGCAGAGACTTGGATAAGCTTTAACATTGGATAAGTCAAGAATACCCAAATAGTGAGGCAATCCATTTTATTGAAGGATTGAGGATAGTTATTTAAAGCGACATGTATGGTGTGGAAGCACTGCATGGCATTTTTCATATTGTTGATCTACCAATATTATGCTTATAAAAACTTGTGTCTAAACTCTTGATTTCTAAATCATGTAAATCAAGTTGACAATTTCATTCCTATACATATATCATTGCCTAATGTTTCTACATAAACATCTCCTATCATGGCTGCCTCTATACAAAATGTTAATCTTGCACACGTTAGTCTTAGAGGAATCCCTATCAATCAAAACTCATATATACCACCTTTTGTTATCTTCCATGTGTTTCCCAAGTGTCTCCTTTACTGACTTACCATAATATTCGACTTCTCTATTTCAATATTCCATCCACTTATCACAATGTTACACCTTCATAATAAAAAATGTCCAAGACCAATTTATCCATCAAAGTCATCGTCGACAACTTAGCAGTTGATCAATTCATGTATATTATATTATTGTCCATTATCTAATTTACATCAATTGCTTTAATCTACATTTATTTATCTTATCTATATCTAGTTCATTTATTTTTTAAAGCAAAGAAATAAATAATGATCAAAATTGTTATTAGTTCTTGCCATGGAACTACATTTATTTATCTTATCTATATCTAGTTCATTTTTTTTTTAAAGCAAAGAAATAAATAATGATCAAAATTGTTATTAGTTCTTGCCATGGAACTACAACAAAGAGTGCACAATTAACTAGTGATTAAATATTTTTATTTAAGCTAATCATTTTTATTTTGTTATAATCAATTTTAATATTTTACTTCTTTATATGATTTTTTTCAATGACAAGTTAATAAACAATTATTTTCCTTCCATTTTGATTTGTCACATCATCAAAATTCATCTTGCAATAAAAAAATTTCCCATTTTTAGTAAAATGTAGAAGATACCTTTTTTCAAGTGAGGAGCTACTATAGCCCACACATCACTTGCACTTAAAAAAATATATTTCATGCATTGTACCTTTTATGTTTACATATAAAGTTTGATTTGTTTAAACATGAGTAGGAAAGACTATAGAAAAGCGGAGAAGAAAGTCTCAAATCTCAAATCCAAGCCCTTGCAGACAATAGTCCAACTTCATTGGTGTGTCATGAGGAATCCTTATTCCACCTGACTAGTGGAGAGTTGGTTTCTCTGTGACCCAGATTGGAAGTCATTCTTCAATGTCCCTTGATTCTGGTCCCTCACCTTCTTCTATTTCGAGTAACTCTTCTCCAATTTTGTCACCCTAGCCTCTCAAACCTCCTCTCACATCAACATTTCTACCTTCACATATTCATGACTCCAAAAGGCTCCCTCATTTCTCCTTAGTAAATATAGCTTCAAAAGGAAATCAACATTCCACCTAATATTGAACTACGTAGCTCTGAAAGGGAGCATATCCTCAATGACTAGAATGGGGAATCTTGGAGGGGTTTTTCCATTTTTAATTGTCACCATATAGTCTATTGGGCAAGGAATTATCAATTGGTCATCTATATTTTGTAATACCCCATCCAAGCCTTCTAGGAATTATTTTTGAAAAAACTTTTGTCAAAGCTTTTCTATCATCTTCTTGTCCAAAACAACATATAAGAGGGTAGCTAGAAAAAATGTAGGCATCTTTGTGTTGACCCTATATTTATGATCTACTTTTAGAAAATCCTCCCCTAGAATACATTGAACTGCTCAAATGATAATTTTGTGAGAATGTCTTGCTACCTCCTGCAATCTTTGCTCTGTTATTTTTCCAAGGAATGTCATTTGCCTCTTGAGGTGTTTGACCATAAGCCAAATAGAGGATTCCATTATAAAATTAGAGGGCTTTCTATCCAACTCAAAACTTGTTTGTTTTTTAAAGCACTAATTTCTCCTTGATGAAGACCTATGGAAAACCAAGGCTAAAGCTAAAACAACAATTAAGACAAATGAAAGACCCACATAAAATGAAAACTGGGGATGTTTGGGGGATAAAAACCAAATCTTTTCTTGTAAAATTTCCTCTAAACTTGGTCCCTCAATAATGTAGACAATAAATGTTTAAACCATCATCATTTACAATTAATTTTCCCACTTTCCCACTTTTTAATTTTGTCCCTCGGTTTTAGCCATTACTATCCCTAGCACTAAAACCACCTTAGAATTTTGTTTTCTAACTATGTCCACTAACTTAAGCCAAACTCATAGTCACATCAAGCATTAATGGGATAGACTTAATCTATGATGACAATGACTCTCATTTCTAAGTCCTTGCTAATATCAAACCCAAAATGGGAGCCAAATTTGAAAGTAGACTCTCAGAAGTTGCCGCATAGAGCTCTATTTATGCCACTTGGTAGATGTGTGAAGTGATTCAATCTTTTAAGCTATCTTAAGATTTTTCCAAATAGTTTTCAAACTTGTATTTTAAATTTTGCCTCTATTCTAGCCCAACCAACACCTCTTCATATATTAATAAGAAAAGATTAAGCCCTGACAACAAGGACTCTTCTCTCGTATTTATTAATATCTTTAAATCTCAAAAATACAAATTTTCTATCAACAAAAAGATTTTAAAATTCTAGATTGAATTAAAATCCTAATTATAAACAACCCTCATGAAATTTCAAACTTGCTTGCTAACTTTTCCTTCTATTTTGGCAAAATAAAAAAATCTTCATGCATTAATGGGACAAGACTAAGCACCGTCACCAATGACCCTCCTTCCGTAACCAATATTATCTTCAAATGGTAGAATTTAAAATATACTACCAAGTAGAAGGTTTAGCATCTCTAATTTGAATTCAAATTTATATTCACATTTGAATATATGAAGTCCTCATAAGATTGAAACATGATCCTTAAGCATCTTAGAAGGAACTTTCTTCCATTGTATTTTTCTTCAATATGTTTTCTCTTAAGTTACATTAGCTAATGAATTTCAAAAGATCTATGTCCCATTTTGTTCCCTATGATTATGGGCCCCAATCAAGAAATTTGAAATTGTTATTTCTGTATCTTTGGTCTAGGTCCCATAAGCTTTAAAATTTAATGTTTTTAAGCTCACAACACAAAGCCTCTTTCCATAACCAAAATCTTGTTGTCAAAACAAAATTTAAAAATTCTAAATTGAATTTAGATCCTCATTAGAAATGACCCTCATGAAATTTCAAACTTTCTTGTTGACTTTTTCTTCTACTCTGAAAAAATCAATAAATCTTCCTGCATTAATGAGTTAAGACCAAGTATTGTCACCCGCTACTCTCCTTCCCTAACCAATATTGTCTTCCAATGCCATAATTTAAAATATCCCACCAAGTAAAATGTTTAACATCTCTAATTTGAATTCACATTTGAATATATGAAGTCCTCATAATATTGAAACAATATCCTTAAACATCCAAAACTATAAATCCCTGAAGGAACTTGCTTCCATCCCATTTTACTTCACTATGATATTGTGTTTTCATCCACTTTTTAGATTTTGTTTTTTCCATTCTACTCCCTATGATTATGGGCCCCAATAAAGAAATTCAAAATTGTTATTTATGTATCTTTGGACAACCCAAAAAGCTTTAGAATTTAAAATTAGAGGCCCTTAGTCTAATTTATTTTATACACTCTGATTGATGATTGTTCATATATTTCAATCTCACAATACAAGGCCTCTTTCCAAAACCAAAATTTTCTTCTTGTTATTCCATCACCTCCCAATTTTACCAATTGATCTGCTATTTTGTTTGCCTCCCTATAAATATGATTAAAAATAATTGATTCAAAAAACTTAAGAAGATCCAAGGCTCTTCCCAATACTGAATTTAACCTCCAATTAATTATTACTCCATTTTTAAGGGCATTGATAGTTAAATACGAGTCTCCTACTTCTAACTTCTTAACTCCCATTTCTATACAAATTATAATAACTTCTATTAAATCTTTGATTTCCACTATGTTCTTTGTATCATTATCTAAATATTTAGAAAATTTTCCTGCTATGTTACCAACTTAAGAGTGAATTACATAGCTTTCTCTTGAGACCCCAAAATTACCTCGAGAAGCTCCATCAAAATTCAATCTATATAAACCTTCTTTGGGGGAATACCAGAAAGATTGGGCTATGTTAAGCCTATTATTCTCTCCTTTTCTTCCAACAAAGGATGGAAATATCAAACCAACCCATCTTCCTTTGATCTTGTCATCCTAGCCCATGAATCATCTACTCTTTTGACTTTACATTATTATCTTTTTGTTGACAACCTCTACAATAGTTGCTTCTATTTTATTCATAAGATATTACCATGACATTTTTTTCCTTGAAAGATTCTTTGATTCCTTTCCTTCCATATCTCCCAAATCAACAATGATTGTGAAGAAATTCATAAATTATTACCCCCAACTGATGAGATTGTTACATTGATAAGATTGTTATTCAACTGACACTGTGATGCTAAGAATGAACAAGGTCAACCGAGAAATGAAAGGTATGTAGAAGGATTGGATTAGTTGTTATGTTGGCATTGATGTCAAGCCTATTGACTTACTAATTTCAAGTTGCCAGATGAATCTAAAATATGTGATGTTGAGAAAATAAATGATTGGTAAAGACAAAAAATGAAGTAAATAAGTGGTGTTAAGTATGTGAGCTTAATTGGGAAATTTTTTAATCGGTTTTTGACAAGGTAATATTGATTTGATTGTTTTACATGATTTAATAAAGTGTTAGAATGATGCACAAGTCAGTTCAGTAACAAAGGATTGAATTTGAAAAGTGAAAAGACAAGGAAACAGTGTGTTTTACCAAGCTGGAAACAATTATCGGTAAGTAAAGATATTGGTTGGTCATAGTTAACCGAGTGAATGTTAACCGAGTAGAAAGACTTAATCGAGTAGATGAAGTTGGTTGGTTAATCAAGGAATCAAGTTAAATTCGACATCGTGTGAAGATCTGGATTGATCTAGAACATTCTAAGGAAGGAACATAGTCAGTTAATGAAATCAACAGATCATAATCATTAGGTACAGATAAGTGGTGAAGATTTAGTGATTGGTTTGAGATCCAAGAAAAGTTCAAGTTCCAAGGTGAAGATGCAGCTGGCAAGAATCATAAAATGTTTTACTGAGCTACAATTTTGAGTGAATGGATGAGATTAAGTGGTGATAGGATTAAGCTACAAAAATTATCTATATAAAGGATGATCACGATGATTGTTGTTGATGCTGATATTATTGCTATTGATGAACTGTTGATATCCAGAGTAGATAGACAAAATTTAAAAGAAGGGTACATTGAACATAACAAAGTTGAAGGAATGTGTGAATGAAGTGAAGAAAAGTGATGAGATGAAGTGTATGTATTAATCAGCCAGAAATGAAGAGTTTGAAGAGGAAAAATGAGCATAAAGGAGATCTGAACATGAAAAGGTAGTTGCATATTTTATCAGATCATTTCACTGTTACTTTCTAACCATTGCAGCAGAAATATCTTAACTAAGTGGATTTAACGATCCAAATTTCTAAATCCTTTGTAAGGTGGCATTCTAACAATGTTCTAAAGTTCTCTAATAAGGCCACTCATTATAGGGTGACATATTTAGTTGATCTTTGGTGAAAATACCCTAACATGGTCACATCTAGAAAATGTGTTTGTAATATTTAATAGGATTGGATTTTAACCGAGCTCACTTCAGAAGAGTGAATTATTTTGTGGGTGACAATTCCCACAGTGGCTTTTACCCAAATTGGGTTTCCATATTAAATACTGGTGTTAATATGTGATTGAATGTTTTGCATGCTATTTACTGATTTTTTGATGAATACTATTATGGTCAGTTAAATGTTTGAATATGATTGCATAGATTATCTACAAAGAATATTTTAAGGTTGAAAATTATTAAGGGACCTAAGATAACTAATTATATAATTGATTCACCCCCCCTCTCAGTTATCCAACATAAATTACCATATAGATTTGATGCATATAGTCTTGGTCAACCTTGAAACATTCTCATTATATCATTGGGAAAAAATGCAATCCATCCCAATTTGGCACATAACCATTGCCAACATCTTTATGCAAAGGGACAATTTAGAAGAGTGTGATCAATAATTTCTTTATTTTTCTCACATAAAACATAGATGGATGGACTTGAAAAACCAACATTCCTAAACAACTATTCTGTTGAAATTCTTCATTGG
This sequence comes from Chamaecyparis obtusa, assembly GCA_027943335.1. Taxonomy (NCBI): domain Eukaryota; kingdom Viridiplantae; phylum Streptophyta; class Pinopsida; order Cupressales; family Cupressaceae; genus Chamaecyparis; species Chamaecyparis obtusa. The sequence goes on along the minus strand of BSBK01001242.1, from coordinate 628,671 downwards.
AGTTTTGCCCAAGAAAATATTCCAGCCTTTGGAAAACACATTTTATCCCAACATAGATGGATTGGGAGTTTAGTCTTTAACATTTTTTGGTATGCAATAATTGCTTTATATCCCTCTCTAGAATTTTTTTTCTTGATTTGGCTCCTTTCCAAATTAAAATATCCTCTCCCCCCCTAAATATAATTACTATATCTTTCAAAATATTTTTTAGGTTGATTAAATCTTGGGGGGAGATTGGGAGATCATCAATCCTTTTCCATTTTCAACCCCATCCTAGGATCATTATTATTGAACTCCACATAATCGCTAACATATTAGCCTTAATTTTTTCACATTTTTCTTTGATGATAGTTTGAATCCATCGATTTTTCTATGAATGGATACCCTCTCCATGAATCACTCCAAAAAATATCTCTTTCATTGTTTGAAACATCCCATAATTTTTTTGGGGTTATTATCTTTCTACATTTAAGCATGAAGTTCAGATCATTTAGGAGGATTAGATGTTCTAAAAAAGCCATATTGAGACATGTCTGTTAAATATTTACTTTTCATTAAATTTACCCATTATAAGTGATGATTTTTATATAGTTTCCAAACCAATTTGCTCCCCAAAGCTTTGTTCAACCAAAGTTTATTTCTCATACGCACTCCCCTTTCTTTAATTGACCTACAAATCTTATCCCAGACAATCAAAGTAATTTTGTTTTCTCATTTATTTCCTTCTAATAAAAAGATCATGTTTTATTTACTAGTTTTGAATCAGCTTCAAAGATAAGGGATAGACAAGACTCAAATAAATTGGTAAGACAATTAGCACTGACTTCAACACAGTAATTCTCCCTACCCATGAAAGCTGCTTTTTTTCTTTTTTTTTGTGAGTCTATTTTCCTATCCATTTTCTCCCCTATTGGATCTCAAACTTTTGTCATTCTTAATCCCTTATCTAAAGGTAAACCTAAATAAGAGCAATGAAGTTTTCAAAACTTAAAACCCATAAAAGCCAAAATATTCCCTTCAATTCTTAGATTAACATTAAATAAGATTTTTGTTTTATTTTTATTTACCGTTTGACCCAAGGAAATTGAATATGTTGTGAGGATATTTTTAATCTACCTCACTTCTTGAAGGTTTGCTTCCCTAAATAATATTGTGTAATCTGCAGATTGTTGTTGGGATATATCCTTAATTACTCAAGATATCTTTATGCCTTTCAACCACCCCAGCTATTGGGCTCTAGTTAAAGACCTTCCTAGATATTTTGCAATGATAATGGAAATAAAAGGATATATTGGATCACCTTTTCTTATGCCTGTTGAGGTTTCAAAATAACCTTTTGAAGATCCATTAAGTAGAATTGAAAATATGGGGCTGGACATATAATAGAAAACTTAAGTAATCCATTCCCTAGAGAATCCAAAGGCTTCTAAGCATTTAAATAAGGATCTCTAGTCCACCTTATCATAAGCCTTTCTAATATCCAAATTGATTATCATGCTCAATATTTTGTTATTCTAAATTGAAAATATTTCTTATTTAGCAATAATGAAACCATGTAAGATTGATCTTCTTGACACAATGCTCATTTTCTCCTCTGATATTATGAAAGGGAGAATATTTTTTAATCTATTTGCTAAAGTTTTAGTCAATATTTTGTATATGGTATTACAAAGTGATATAGGTTTGAACTCATCTAGGCTCTGTAATTTCACTTTTTTTGGGTATTGTATCATCCTAAAAATTTAGCACCCATAATTAGATGCTCTATTAGACCCCATTTTGGTAATTTTGAGATTTGATGTTTGTTATGCTTGATCCTAGCAACCTAATTCTTCTTTTCCCACATATTTTCCACCATCCCAACACCCAGTTCAAATTTTAGCTCAAAACCTAGGTATATAATGGAAAAGATGTTATGTACCTAAGTACATAATGATTGAGGCACTATGTTGCCCCTTATTTTGGCCCAAATTTGTCCTGAAGCTCTATGTCGAGGTTTTTGTGGTAAATTAGATCCCGTGGCTGGCCTGGCTTTTTTTTTAAATCCCAAAATTATGGATGAAGTCTATAAACACTCTATCTCTCATCATTTTGGTTTCCATTACTATTTTTATGTAATCATTATCAAGTGCATTCAAGAGATCAAGGGCAATCAAGCATTTACGCAATTGGATACAAGATTTGAAACCAATCATCCAAGATCTAGTTTCTTCAAGAATCCAAGTCAATTCTAAGGAAATATTCTCTATTGAAAAATATTCTCTCCCATGATGGACAATTAGAGGAGTGCTCAATCAATAAAGAAGATCCTCCCTTCTATCTACTTCATCTCTCCTTCAGTGCAAGTAATTATCAAGCATTTCTACATTGAAGATCTAGGAGTGACATTCATAGATCCATGCATTTGTGAGGGAATCCTTGATTCTATTCTACATTCCAAGGTCAAATAATTGAATTCAAACACATTCAAGAATCTTCATGAGTATGAGGGATTTTTACATATGTCCATGAGAGTTTATGAAAGATGAATCAAACATTTACCTTTTTACATACTTTCCTTAATGAAATTTCCTTTCAATTTCAAGGTTGATTCCTAACTAGGGTTTTGACCAAGGAAAAACCCTTTCATACAATTTTTTCCTCATATTTATATGTGCAGGAATAGGTTATATATTTGTCTAATCTTTTTTGGGTAGATTGGGAATAGTCAGAGAGTCCCTAAAAGTTCAGCTACAAGTGTCAGGTATAAAATGCCTGAAACATTTTGTTCCCAAGTACCAAATTCCTAAGCCATTCTGTACCCTTCAATTTTAGTCCAAATTGAAATCCTAGGAAAGTACAATAGTATGGACCCTTATTCAACTCATTTCTAGTTTCTAGTTACTAGTCTGTTATTTCCCATTTGATCTCTAGTTGTCTATTTTTCCTTCCACATTATATATTTCCTCTTTCCATTTTGAATTTATCCATTTTTAGAAAAGGATCATTGACCCATTCAATGCTTGGATCTTACTTGATCCTATTGGGACATCTTCCTTTTGAGTGTGCAATTTAGAAAAATGAGTAATCAACCCATTTCACATTGCTTCCCTTTTCACCTTGTATATTTTTGGTGAACCTATTTTATGACATTTCCTCTTTTAATTTTGGTGGTTGGATATTCTTTGTATGCATGTTGTGCTTCTAGGTTCACCTCATTGTACATTTTGGTGAACTTGACGTATGACATTTCCATTCTAATTTTTGGTGTTAGATTCCCTTTATACATTATATCTCCATGTTCATCATGTGTTTTTCATTGTGCAATTGTGCTTAGTTGATGAATATTTGCATATATCTTTCAAAGTTCATATTTACATTGCATCCATCCATCTTTCATCTTCTTATGCATGAGTTTTATTACATTGATTCCTACTTATAAAACTTTGATTAAGATAAGTCATATACTTATGTTAGGAATAAGGTGTCTCAACCTTGGATAATTCCTATTCTTATTATTTGTTTTGTAAAATGTATTTCTTGCAAATAATGTAATTAAGTGTGAGTGTACATGTCTAGTTGGCATGTTGATGTTTCACTCCACTTGATGTGTCAACATCTTGAATTGTGTGTAAGGAGATCATGGCTGAAACGGTTATGATGGATTCCTATGACACGTAAGAGCTATGTTTGGAAGATTCAATGATAGGTGAAGACATGCAAGACATGTGGCAACTAATAAAGTTGAGTACTGTACACTCTTCCCCAATTGTGGGGTTTGAGGCATCGGCCCAAAAAAAAATTTGGGTTCCTATTTTCTTGGAGAATGGTAAAACCCTAATACAACTATCTTTGGAAGTTGCCCTAAAAAGGGAAGTGCAGGATTTAAGCATTTTATAGGGTTGTGAAGATAGGTGAAGTTAGTGTATTTTTGGAACATATTTATGCTGCCGCAATTTGTCTTCAAGAGTTGGAAATCTTCTGAAAGAACTTGCATTGCAAGTGTATTGTAAACTGTAATAGTTTTGATTAATACATTGTGCAAGTTTTGGAGTGCTAGGGTTTTTACCGAAAGGTTTTCCCCAAGGTAAATCATTGTATCATTCTCTATTTTCTATATGCATGGTATATGGTTGCAATATCATTGTTAAAGTAGTTAACGAATCTAAAATTGTAAGGATTTAAAAGAATTTGCACAATACTTTCCTTTAGAGATTAGTGTAGGAAGTTGTTTTTGCACCTGAGTTTCCTTACAACTTATAGGTCCTTTGATATTTATTCCTATATGTTTCCTAGGAATCTTGATGAGATAAACATGCCTACTAATGAAATTCATCCTATTGTTGAGAAAAAATATTCCCACACTTATCATGATGAATATGGGACCTTAATAGTTCCTCCTATGCAATTGCAATAGCTTTCCCATGACTTTGAAAAAAATGAGCAATGGTTAGGACAAGAGAATTCCAATCCTGAGGTCATCTTTGTAGTAGAGGGCTTGAGAAATTTAATTCTCAATGATGAATATGGTGTTAATATCTTGTGTAGTATCTCTCATCTCATTGATAACAATGTCAAACCTATTAGATATTATTCCCAAGAACTTGGTTTCATTCTACCTACCACTAGTATTGAGACCTCCATTCATACCTCAATACCTAGTGTGTCCACTTATGCTCTTCCTCTCATAACCACTTTCATTCAATGTGTCAATCCTACACATGTTATCATTCTTAATCCTATGGTTCCTCATTCAATTTTTCCATGTGTTCCCTACCTTCATCTATGCCTACTTACAATAGTGTTCCATTTTCATGTTTCACTATTCCTTCTATCTCCCATAATGGTCCAAACCTTTCACACATTGCGTACCAATTTTTTCTATTGAATCCTCTATTTATAGCTTGGCTCAAACCATTTCATCCTTGTAACAAAAAATTGCTTCCATTACTCAATCAAAGTTCAACATTCCTACTTGTGGCATTGCTATTCCTTTTTCCTTAGATATCATTGGTGTTGTTATACATCAATACATGAAAATCCCTCATTTAGAGACTTACAATGGTAAGGGTGATCCCTTGACTCATGTTAAAACCTTTCAAACATTGTGTAGTGATTTTTATCATGATGATAAGTTCATGGATAAACTATTTACTAAAACCTTTCAAGAGAAAGAGAAAGACTTGCAATGGTATTGTTCTTTGGGGTAAAAGTACAAATGTGTGTCACACTTTAGGGAAACTTATCAAAACAATTGGATTTGAGTATTTCTAACTAAAAATTAGTTGTGGTCTAATATATGGTCTAGCTAGATTCATTCTAGCTAAGTTAGATATGTGTCTCAACTTTTCTGATTGGAAGTGTCTTTTGAATGCATATTTTAAACAACTTTGGGTTTAATTACCAAAAATATAAAATTATTTCAGAAAAGTGATGTTTCAACAACTCCTACTCCTTTTATTGATATTTAAAAAAATATATAAAAATACCATTTTGTAGATCGATAAGTAATATTTTCTAAAAATATATATTTTTAATATTTTAATTACTTTTTGTATTTTATATTTAATTTTTATTGAAAGCAGACATCAACACAAAAATATACGGTTGATTATCTTGTCATTGAAAAATAGTAAAGTTTATTTAAAATATTTCAAAAAAATATATGTAGTAGAGGGAAGAATCTATATCAAGAGTTTATAATTTATTTCTATTTTGGATGAATAGCTAAGACAAAAGGTGACTTTGAATGGAAAGAAACATATTTTAGTACATGTCAATTTTTAATTTTATATTTAAATATACATTTATAACAGTATTGAAAAGATATATTCATTCACTAAAGTTTCAAGTTATCTAGACACAAAAAAAAATTTGAATAAAAATAGAAAAAAATACTATATAAAGGTTGAAAGACGATGTAACTCCAATTTTAACATTTAATTAGTAGCTAAATTTTCATTTTTATTTTATTAAAAATTAAATTTCTATAATTGTTTATTTTTTACAAAAAATAAAAACATAAAATAAATTAAAAATTGAACATTTCATTAGTTTACATCATTTAAAGTTTCTCAACATATATCCTAAACTTTTTAGTGATTCAATTTAAAACTTGAATTAGTCTTGGTCATTTTCTTTATAAAAGTGTGACACAACTTTGTACTTTTATTCTTTGCCTCCTTATTCCATTGACTCGTTTCAAAAACTTTCTAATGTTTCCATTCAATGGTTTCAAAACAATATTGGTCCTAAGATTTCTTTGACTAATTTGATGCATTATAAACAAGGCGTTAAAGAAAAAGTGGCTGGCTTAATTAGTATATTTAAACATTTACATGCTCATATTTCTTATCATATGTGTGATATTGACGTGCAATATATTTTCATTGCTAATTTAAAAAAATACATTAGAGATAATATATTGCTTTATGAATTCTCTTATTTCACTCAATTGTGTGTAGCACTTCATAATTATCAACTTCAAGTGAGTCAAACTGAGAACACTACTCCAATGGGTCTAGTTGATAAGAGTGATGTCACATCCCAATCCTTTCAAAAGTTTCAAAAGCCCAAGGGATTCATTAAGAAAAATAATTCATCAAACAATATTGATGAGCAAGTGGATGCAACATCCAAAGGTGTGGCTCCTTTGTCATCTATTTTTAGACCTTCTTGTAATTTTACACCTCTTCATGAATTGTTGTGTAATGTGATGTTAAAGTTTATTAGGCTAATATTCTAACACTTCCTCTTACTAAACCAATTGACACATCCAAACCTTTTTCTACTTTATTTGATAATAAAGATTTTTGTCAATACCATCATCAACCCGGCCATAATGCTGAGAAGTGTTTCCGTTTGAAATATGTTATCCAAGACCTCATTGATTCTAATGCCATATCTATTTAGGGTGTTAATGATCAAGGAAATAAATCCCTAGCACATCCCAACCAAAAATTGAAAATATATATCAATCCTTTGCCTTCTCATATAACCAATACCATTGATCCTACTCAGTCTTTACCTTCTTCTTCCACCCATGTTGTTGATTATGATGTTGAGTGTACTAAAGCTAGCAATGTTGTCAATCATATTGAGCTATCTGAACCCAAACCCAAACCCGAACTTGAGATTTTTATTACATTTGATTCTAGTGAGACTATTAAAGAATCTGATGGTCCTCTTTACATTATCACAAAGGTTAAGGATCTCTTTTATCGTGGTGTCTTTATAGATCCTACTTGCATGATGATTGTTATAATTGAAGAACATCTTTATACTAGGCAATTATAGTTAGATTTCTATGAAAAATCTGATGTGATGATAAAAAAATTTCAATGGTTTAACTTAAACTACTCATGGTTCTATTAATTTTCCCATATAAGTTGGTGGTAAAATCCTATATGTCACATTTGTTTTCATCCCAACTTATGATCAATTTCAATTTAGACTTGATCTTCCTTTTATCACCTTCATGAAAGTCATAGTCTCTCTTATTTATAAGTTTTTGAAATTTCCCCAAAATGTATTAATCAAAGTCTATATCAACCTTTAGCATGTCGAGGGAAGTTTCACCTTGAATTCTTTTGGCCTTCTATGCCTCAATCAATCCAACCTCCCAAAGACAATATTTTCTTATCCTATCAGAAATTCAAAATCTACAAAATTTATGAGCTTAGCAATTCTTCTCCTATAGTTTCATCTCCTTTCCCTGGACCTGGAATTCTTCCTACACCTCCTATTTATGATTCCATTCCACCTCCTATATCTTATAAACATTTTTCAAATGATATATCTCAACTTATTGTGGTTCCTTTAATTTTTCCCCCTAACGAACAAAATGACCCTATGTTGATTGATCCTAAACCAAGTCAAATCGCAAGAAAAAAACAAATGTAACCATTGTGATTGTGACTGCTACTGTAAATATCATGCTAGAGCCCGTGAGCTTGCTTCCTAAAATGTACTAATACCTTGATTCCCTTTGACCAACCTATGCATATCCCAAGGGAGGAAGTTAATTTGAAAAAGATTAAATTGAACAAACATGATGATTCTATTCGCATCTTAGATGCAATTGTAATTAATTTGGATGAATAATATACTCTTGATCATGATGATTTTAATATTTCTAATGTAAATTAATGATGTTAAAATGTATTCAACCTCATTCAAATGTTTTAGGGGGGGAATATGAGATCTATTCTCAAACCCAAATTCCCAACAAGGAGATCCAATTTGATCAACCTAAAAGGCTAATGCAGAATCAGATCAATTTGATGGAGAATATGAAAGAAAGAATAAATCTGATGTTTCCCTAGGTAGAATGTGTTATAATTGAAATTGAAATAATTGAAGTGCAAATACTAACCTTGAATTAGGGTAGATCTAGAAAATGCTAAATTTTGGCTTCTGTATGAACTTTCTAAAGATTCCATCACCTATTCTGGACTGGAAATGTCGAGGTGGACAAAACCCAGAAATATTTTCTCCAAATTCACACAGGTCAACTTTGACCTTTTAAAAGGTCAAAGACCACATTATTTATTTGAAGTTCGATTCCGATTCTGTTCGCAGATCCTAAAAGATTACCGAAAAGGGTATCCGAATTCACTCTCAGATCTAAGATGTCACACCTGTACCTACAAGAAAAATGGTTTTTTTTGTTTTTTTTGGGGGGGTTTGCCTTGGTCAAACCCTAGTTTGGAATCAACCTTAATATTGAAATTGAAATAGGAGAATGCTAGCAAGTAGTAGAAATGAATCTAACAATGAAGCTATGCAATTCAATAGATATGCTAATGTATTTGGAATGTAATCAAATATATTGATATGAAAGCTTGAACATAACATCATCAAACCTCCATGATTGTATGCTTGAAATCCACCTTGAGGAAACAATGATATGGATCTTGAAGATGAACAAAGGCTCTTGAAGGAAGATCACACCACCATGGTGGCTAGATCTAGGGTTTGAATGATAGATCTTGAATACTTGAGCCAAATCCCTTCAATAGCTTGAATGTTTGAATTCTTGATCTTCAATGGAGAACTTGGATGGAGAAGAAGAATTGAATGCTAAAATGGAATGCTTTCTTGATCACCTTGAGAGCTTGAGCTCTTGAATTTGCTTGAGTGTGGATGAGATGAGAAAACTTGATGTGAAAATGAGAGAGGAAGGCCTCCTTTTATAGTGATCTAGGGCACACTCCTCTAGATGGGCCACCTTGGAGAATTAAATCCCAATTAGGTCCTTACCCTTAGAAAATATACCTTGATTAAATTCAATTAAAGGATTTACCATTTTGGAGCCCGAAACAACTGACCCGGAGGTGGAGAAATAATTATCCCGAAAGCCAAACTGCCGACAAATGAAAATTTTAAATCCTGGTGGGAAGAGGTCAAGGTCAAGGTCGACCCTGACCTGGTTATGGTTGAGGTTGAATTTGACCTCAGACCCTAACTTTGTCAGGTTCTGTAGCAGAGGTCCCAAAGATCTCAAAAACTTAGAAATTGATATCTGAACGGGACTAGATGTCTGGAATAGACAAAAAATCCTTTGTTTGATGTGATGAAGGACTAGGAGGTCTCATTTCTGAATCCTACCTAGAAAATAGAGCCATGAAAGAGGGAAATCAAGAAAGTCCTTAAGACCTTATCCCTAATTTCTCCTAGAATGAAGAAATCAAGTGCGGAGAAGAAGTGGAAAGCGGGGAGAAAGCCAAATACATGCAAAGATCCAATCAAGGCACCAAACATGACCCTAAACCACTTAATCAGAGGGATAAACACTCTTAACATGGAAGTGCTTCCATTTTAAGATGATACAGTAAATTATGATGTTTGTGCTAGTGATTCTGGTGATATGTATGATCTTATTTATGTTAGTCATGATTTACCAGCTATATTTGAAAAACAATTATCTCTTAGTCCTAGTGATGAAAAAAGGTACCCATCTTCACAACATGGTCCTTGTTTGGAGCTGGCTATTGTTCCATCTATCATTCTTGATGTTTCTCATCTTACGTGTTTCCCATCTTCCCTAAACACTACACAATAAGATGGGGGGGGGGGGGGGGGGGGGTGGTAGGCAATATGATTGACTAGTTCCTCTTGCATGGTGGATTCTGTGTGTTTACCGATTATAATGTGCTTTACCTATGATGTGTTTCTTATTATATGTTTTCTTTAGGTTTCTTTAGATAACCCTTTTTGCTTTGTTGGTGCAAGGTAATAAAGGAATTAACCTGTTGTGACATTCCTCTATTTGTATCTCACTTCGTATATATGATGTTACATTTAATGTCATGCATTTGCCATTGTTTGTAAATGTGTCTTTGTGTTTCTTGATTGGGGATGATGCAAAATAACAACTACCTATTATTTTTTGTCTCTATAATGCCAACCCAAAAATATTATTCTTTGTAAATCTTATGTGTTATTATTCCATTGTGCTTGTAGTTCTACTACCTTTGGGGAATTATGATAGTTCATTTTGATGTAATTCTACTATACATGAGTTATCATATGATCACACTGACCCCTGAATTGGTAGATCCCTTTTGTACTCTCTTTTGTCATGTATTCATTTCTCTTGGTTTGTCATTTCTTGGGGGAATCTCATTGTGGAAACACCTATTATGGGTGAATGTATAATTAATTAAATTCATGGCTCTTGTTAAGGCATTTGCAATCACTTTAACATGGGGGCATACACTCTGCTCCTTGTTTCACATTTTGCACACACACACACACACACACACAATAATTCAATGTAATCTTGTTTGATAGATGATTAAGGAGACAATGATTTCCTTGTGTTCATATTTACATTATGAATCCCCTGTGTATTATTTAGTGGATCCTTCGATAAATCCTCCTTTTATAGATTCCTTTAGAGACAATGCATTCCTTAAGACTGATCTCCTTTTTAGGATCTCTTAATTGGAGACAATGTTTTCCTTAACAATTGATCTCTTTGTTTTGATGGGTTGACTAACATAGCACAACTTGCTAGACTATCAATGTCATCTTTTGTAGTAGAAATTTCTCTTTGAATGAACCATAGTAATCCAATACCTTACTAGGATAGAGTTCATGCCTCTCTCTCTTTCTCCTCTTTCTTTCAAGCGATGTCTCTTTTATATTGGTTTTGGATTTGACAAAGACTTATGGGCTTAATATTTCTTTGTCTCCTTGACCTTGATAAGATTATTCATTCATTGATCTAATTTACCATGATCATGAGTTTCTCTCATACTCTCGCTAAAGTGGGGGATGAGTGTACCATCCTAAAAAGTTACCACCCATAATTGTATGCTCTATTAGGCCCCATTTGGTAGTTTTGAGATCTGATGTTCGTTATGCTTGATCCTAGAAACTCGGTTCTTCTTTTCCTGCATCTTTTCCACTATCCCAACATAGTTCAAATTTTATCTCAAAACCTTAGGTACATAACAACTAAGATATTATGTACCCAAATACATAACAATTGAGGTGTTATGATCTCACTTATTTTGGCCCAAATTTGGCCTAGAGCTCTATGCCAAGCTTTTAGTGGGAAAATAGATCTCGTTGTTAGCCTAGCTTATTTTTTATTCCTAAAATGATGGATAAAGTATATAAAAATCCCACCTCTCCTGATTTTTGTATCCATTACTATTTCAAAGCAAACATTATCAAGTGCATTCAAGAGATCAAGATCAATCAAGCATTCAAGAAATTGGATTCAAGATTTGAAGGCAAACATCCAAGATATAGTTTCTTCAAGCATCCAATTCAATTCCAAGGAAATATTATCCATTAAAGAAATATTCTCTCCCATGATGTCCAAGTAGAGGAGTTCTCAATAAATAAAGAAGATCCTTACCTCTATATACATTCATCTCTCCTTCATTGCAAGTGATTATCAAGCATATCTACATTGAAGATCTAGGAGTGGTATTCATAGATCCATACATTTGTTAGGGTATACTTGATTCTACTCTAAATTCCAAGGTCAACTCCTTGAATTCAAATACATTCAAACATCTTCATGGGTATGAGAAGTTTCTACATTTGTCCATGACAATTAATGCAAGGTGAGTCAAACATTTACCTTTTTACATGCTTTCCTTTACACAAATTTCTTTCATTTTCAAGGTTATTTCCTAAAAAAGGGTTTGACCAAGGAAAACCCCTTCTACCAAACCTTTTCCCTATTTTTTGTGTGTAGGAATAGGTTACAGAGCTGTCAAATCTTTTTTGGGAAGATCGAGAACAATCAAAGAGTCACTAAAAGTTTTAACTAAAAGTGTCAGGTACAAAATGCCTGAAAATTTTTGTTCCCAAGTATATAATGTCTGAGCCATTATGTACCATGCAATTTCAATCCAAAATAAAATTCCAAGTCAGTATAGTAGTCTAGACCCTAATTTGTCTCATATCTAGATTTTGGCTGTTAGTTATCAATCTGTTATTTCTAGTTTTTTCTCTATTTGTCTATTTTACCTTCTAAATTTCATCTTTCCTCTTTCCATTTTTAATTTACACATTTTTAGCGAAGTATCATTGTCTCATTTAGCACTTTAGCCTTACTTGAGCCTATTGGGACATATTCCTTCTAAGTGTGCAATTTAGAAAAGGAGGAGTGATCAACCTCTTTTGTATTGTTTCCCTTTTCACCTTGTACATGTATCAATGCTATAAAAGTTTTTTTATTTACCTTAGAGATCTTCCTAAGTTTCTTTCTGCCTCTAGAGCCTCAAATGATTCCTTGCCAATTATATGCCAATATTTTTGAAAAAATCTTGCTAGAAATCTATCCAAATTAGGAGCTTTATTTGGATGAAGTTGTTTAAGAGATATTTATACCTCTGATTCTAAAAATTTCTCAATCAACATCTTATTATGTGAATCCAAGATCAATCTTAGAATATTTCAAAGAAAAAGGTCTTGATACTTGAGGTCTGATCCTTCCCAATTATTTAGAATTGCCAAGAAGAAATTGACTAATTCCTTTGTTATTTCCTCTAGATCTTCCTTAATATTACCTAGCCCATCTTTGATTTTATGAATTCTATTAAAATAACTACTCTATTTAGTTCTATTATGAAAAAACTCAGAATTTCTATCTCCTTTTACAAGCCACACTTCTCTCGATTTTTGCCTCCAAAATATTTCCTCCTTGGCTAAAATGTTCTCATATTATTTTAATATTTATTTCTCTCTAAGAAACCTATTTTGATCCATTCCTTTACTAAAGACTTATGAGTTAAGGTTTTCCATTTTTTTTCTCAATCTTAGCCTTTTTGTGAAAATATTAGAGAAATGTTGTCTATTCAATTTAAATAACTTCTTGTACTTATTTTAATTTAATTACAAAACAAAACAATTTTGATCCTTCAACTCGATCTTCCTTCCACCATTTTTCTATTTGCTCAAAAAAATGTTGATCTTGCATCCACATTTTTTTTAAATTTGAAAGGATATTTTAGATATTTCTGTTCTCCTAAAATTGTAAGCATTATTGGGAAATGATATGATCTTGAAAAGGGTATAATAAATGGTTTAAATAAAAAAGGGAATGTTGTCAAATCTCCTCTATAAAAAAATCTATCTAATCTTTCTGCTTTATGGCTAAAGACCAATCTTCTATTATTCTACGTGAAATTGCCATTTTCTAATTCTATATCCATCAATCGGATTCTTGTGACCCATTCCCTCAATTTCACCTAAGATTGAAGTTCCTTCTAAATACCCCCACTTTTCTCTAATAATTGGAGAATGACATTAAAATCACCTCATATGAATATGTTTTCCTTTAAATTATTATGTAGAAAGGTTACAAGCTTGCCCCACACTATTAATTTCTGAATGTTGGCAATTGGTCCATAAACATTGATTAATACATGGTTGAGGCTTCCATTGACATTCTTTATAATCCCACCCTATCAATTAATTTTACTCGCCAGAAATGATGCTTTCCCAAGATTCTAAAGGATTGATAGGCTCCATGAATACCCGATGGATTCAACAAATACTAACTACCATAAACCTAATTTCTTCATAGATTTGACCCTTTGATCTGATGAACTACAACTGATTTGTATAAACTGTATGACTTGAAGATCTATGATTTTAGATCACTGAGTTGCTGATTAGATATGTAAGATGGTTAAATCAGTAATATGTTGTCATTGATGTCAACTAGTTTTGACAATACTTATCTTGTAAGTTACTATACCCAAACATCTGTAGAAAGAAGAAGAAAAGAGATGAAGAATAGAATATATCTACATGAGGAAGATGGAGATGACAGATAAGGATAAGGAATACATTGGGTAGCTTATGAATGAGTCTATGACCCTATGTTATTGACTTGATTATGTTGCATTCATCTATGATGAAGGATAAGAGCAAAATGCACAAGGCAGTGTTGTCAGTTAAAGAACCATTTCAGTATACACCGACGCAGTGTAGTGTATACTAATCATAGTACAAATCAAGCTTGTGTTCACCGACACATTTCTTTGTTAACCGAGCAGAAGAAAAGAACTAAATGACTAGTTTAGCCGATGGAAGTTGATGAGCTGTAAAGTACCTCAAAATCAGAGATGAAGATAATGTTTGTTACGAAGATCGATGGCTAACATAATTCAAAGAAGATCTAATGGATTGAAACAAAATGTGTTACTGACACATCAACTGAGGAAGGTTAAAGCGGTAAAATCAACAAAGGAGATTAAGCAGCAAAATTTGATGGATGGAATTAAAATGGTTTACTCGTATATTTAAGAGACTAGGATTTCATGATGAAATAATGCCAAAAGAAGGAGAATGCCGAGATATCATGTGAACAAGCTTCATGCATGCCTGCTTAGACTGGTTAAGGAGAACTGAACTGTAGAGATTACCGAGCGTCAAAAAGCTATTACTGAGCGATAGTAAGTTACTGAATATTGATTGAAATAGAATTGATATATTGATCAGAGGATTTGAATGAGCTTAACATAGATCTGATAATCTATAATTGAAGTTGTGTTGTAATCAGATCAATTGCTGTTACATTTTAACCATTGTAAATAGAGAAATATCTTAACAAAGTGGACTAGAAAGTCTTGTAATGTCATTCATAGAGTGTGCATTTTTTATCCTGTCAACCCCATAGTGAATGTTGGTTGGACGATAATGGTTGGTCTAAAATCCTCTAACAAGGTCACACCTCATAGTGTGTTTGTAACCTTTAACAGGGTTGGGTCTTCACCGACCTCACTTCATAAGAGTGAACAATTTTGGGTTGCCGGTCCTAGGTGGTTTTTCCCTTCACAGGGTTTCCACATTAAATCTCTTGTGTTATGTGTTGATTGTGATGATTGTTTGTTGTCATACTTTACATGTTTTATATTGGATTTGGTCATTAATCATTATATGTTATTAACTGGTAATCAATAAAAGCATAGACAAAATACTATTTTAGTTTACCGAGCTGCAGAAGTTTTAGTAAATTGTTTTTGGATATACATTTTGTGATTGGGACTGTGGATAACTGATTCATCCCCCTCTCAGTTATTCTAACAATTGGTATCAGAGTGTTGGTTCCTTGGAATAGGGTTTTAAGGACTTCAGCACAAAGATCTCAAAATGTATAAGAGGGAAGTGCCAAAGCTAAACAAAGATAACTTCACAGTATGGAAAAGCCGAATGAAGCTGCATGTATCTAGAATTGGGAATTCTTCCCTTACACTAATAGAGAATGGCTACATTGCACCACCCACTGGTCCCTTGACCCTTGATCAACTAAGAGACATGCATGAACATAATGTTACTATGATGGAGATTGCTGCTACCTATACCGATGTCGAATTTGAAGATATTAAAAATTGCACTATTGCTAAATATATGTTGGATAAACTTGCTCAAGTGTATAGCGGTGATGTGAATGTCAAAAGAGCCAGAGCTGAAAGCTTAAGGGGTAGATTCGATGATATGAAGATGAAGGAAGGTGAAAATATTGTGCAGTACACAAATAGACTAAAAGAGGTAGTACATGCCATTAGAGCATCTGATGGTGTTATTGATGAAGAAACAGTGATAAGAAAAGTTCTTAGAACCTTATTGCCAGTTTATGCAATCAGAATATCTACAATTCATGAAACAAGGTCTGCATCTGGTAAAAATCTTACTCTTGATAATCTGATTGGTAAGCTTACAACCTTTGAACTGAATAAATTTGATAATAGTGTTGTACCATCTATTGAATATGCTTTTATGTCTTCTCTGAAGATTGGTAAGTCTAGTAGCAGAAATAAGAACGATGATAGTGATAGCAATACTGATGACAAGCTTGATGTACTTGAAGCTCTTATGGCCAAAAGGTTACTTAAAGGTAAAGGGAGATATAGAAGTAAATTACCTTTAGCATGCTTTAATTGTAAAGAGGTTGGTCATATTACTGCTAGATGTCTACACAGGAAAGATGATGATAGAAACAAAGACCGATCTGGTGAAGGAAGTTATGGAAGAAGAAGCAAAAGAAGTTACTGACACTACAACAAAGATAGTCGAGACAATAATGATAAACGAAAGAAGGTGTGCTACATTGCAGAAGAAGATGTCACTGTTACCAACACTGATGAAGATGTGGAGGTAGTATTTGTTGCAATGAAGGATGACTCAAAGGATGAAAGGTATGTAGAGACATCACTTATCTCTAAGGTTAATAAGAATGATACATGGATTATAGATAGTGGTTGTACACATCACATGACTGGTGATGAAGAGAAATTTGATCATCTTGAAGAACACAATGGAGGATCTGTTAGAATGGGTAATGATGCACCCTGTATGGTTGGGAGAAAAGGATCCCTGATGATAAATGATAAAATTAGATGTGATAATGCTTATTGGGTAAAAGTTCTAAACTATAATTTGCTAAGTGTGGTACAACTAAACAATTCAGGCCACCAAGTTGCTTTTGAGAGCAAGAAAGTGAAGATATATGATGATGGAGGAAGACTTATTCGATTTGGAACACAATCAAGAGATAATCTATTTTATCTTGATAATGATTAGTCTTCTTGTTTAATAAATAAAGATGAAGATGCATGGTTGTGGCATAAGAGGTTATGTCATGTGAATTTTGATAACATGATTAAGATCAGTAAAAAGAAAAAGGTTAGAGGTCTGCCTAACTTATCTAAGCCTGATCATGTTATGTGTCATGAATGTCAGAAAGGTAAAATGACAAAGTCTAGTTTCAAAAGAAAAGATTATTCAACAAAGAAATTACTTGAGTTAGTGCATACCAACGTATGTGGTCCTATGAGAACTCAAAGTTACTATGGAGACAGATATTTTATTCTTTTTGTTGATGATTATACTAGATTAATGATAGTCATGTTCTTGAAGGAAAAATCAAAGGCATTTAAGATGTTCAAGTGGTATAAAGAAAAAGTTGAGAAAGAGACTTGTAAAGAATTGAAATGCTTAAGATCTGATCGAGGTGGTGAATTTATTTCTGATTAATTTACTAATTTTTGTAATGAGCATGGTATTAAAAGATGGGTCTCTACACTGAGAACACCACAACAAAATGGAATAGATGAAAGGATTATTTTTCAATCAATGGCATACTTTCATGTTGACATTTGCTTGAGAGTTCGCATTCTCTCTAAGCTTTGTTCCAATTATGTTGAGTGGATCATACTTCCAGTGACTGTCAACATCAAAGCAAAAAATTGTAAAAAAGGCTTGTGCCACTTTGAATCCTCTTCTCTCAAATGTGAACCCTCCAAATGAGAAAGGCAAGGAAGGAAATATCATTTTCTTTTGCTGACCATTAAAGAGTACATCTTTGCTCTCCATCTGTCGTACATATTCCAATGCAAATACCCTCTTTGTGACATGTATTGGAAGTTTGTAAGGTTCTACCACTGAACTGTAAAACCTTAACACTATGTACTCTTCCATGAAGTACCAGTCAGCCAATTGTATTTTACTTCCAAGTTGAATTAAATCTCTACAAGTAGCAGGCAATCTAGGCATTGGAGTGCTTGTAATTTTAACGTACATTGGTGCCAAAAAGAAGTCTACAAAATTGGTGTAGTTCCTTCTGTTATCAATCATCCTTATCTGAGGTGTCCACTCATATATTGGATTTTGGCCCTGATTGCAAAGCTTGTTTGTTTGAAATATTGCATGATACTTTGCTAAGAGAAGATAGCACAAGTAGGTTGTGAATCTAAATGTCTTCTGTGAACCTGTTTTAATCATTAGTAATTGTTCTTGCATGCAACGAACAATGTGCTCAATAAAACAATATTTTACTGGTTGTTTTTCAAAATGAATATGAAAAAGCATTTCAAGAATGTTGGCACCCACTTATTTGTTACTATCTAATCCCAAACAAAATGCTAGCAAGGAAATATTGTCATGTGCCCATGGCACAAAAATTTCATAATCATAAGGAGGCTTATGATTTGGACTCAGACTAGAACCACTTGTTATTCCTCTAATATAAGAATCTCTCTATGTTGCATCTAATTTTTCATAATCCTCTGCCAGCTTTCCTAGGTCAATGTGCATGTTTGAGTTTTGTTGTTCAAACCCTAGGTTCAATAGACTAGCAAATTCACTCTCGATTATGGACAAAATTTCCTCTTGAATATTTTTATTCACAATTGCTTTTCTATTTTCATCATAATTTTTGGTGCAGACCATGACAATTTCTGCGCAAGGGAATACTTGAGGTAACTCCATGTGTGTCGACCCAACATTCCACAATGCAATTTTATTTGTCGTTGCATTTACCATGGAGTTAAATGAAGAAAATTTTGAACCCTTATTTGGATTGTTCCACTTGTTTTCAAGTGCAAATCTAATTTCCATTATTCCCTTATTTCCATGAATAATAGGATCATAAATATTATGGAATAAATCAGTGAAACCTAGTGTTTTAAGAAGATTGTGGAATTCTATTATCTGACTTGGCTTTTTACTCATAGTCTTATTCTTGACATTTTTTTTGCCCATCGTGGTAAGCTGGTAACCTAAACCGGTATCACTATTTACTCATAGGAAAATTTAAATATTTATACACATCTACAAGCCTACAATTTACAAGGGTGATTCAAAATTAAACCCTAACAAGTAACATGCTAATTTTTTTCTATAATATAAATAGTAAAGTTGTAAATCAAGAGATTTGAAAAATTTAAAATGCGAGACCTAGGTGTTCAGGATTTTAGTAGTTACACGTTACCCTTAGTTTTGATTTTTGTAGACTATGACTGGGAAGAGACTCGAGAGCTGAGAGACTTTGTTGCTTTCCTCAGAACTCAATCCTCAACCTAGAAATTTATACTGCAGACTACTTAATAAATTATACTTATAAATGAAAAATTAGATTGGAAACTTAAAGCGCAAAAAGTGTACAATCTACAGTCGTCACACTTGTCACTGACCATGTGAGTGGACACGCGTCATGAATTTGGAATGGGTTTGCAAAGAAGTTGTATTTCTTTTCCCTTTCGGCCCAAAATACAGCTTCGGTCATTGATCTACAATCATCCAATGGTCATAATGTCAATGCAATGTTAGTCAGTATCTGGTGTGGTGGCACCATGGGTCCCATTAACTCACCTTATCACCTGATAGCTGAGTCACCTCACGAGTCAGACATGTCACGTCATCATCAAATGACATTTTTGGTAAGTCGTGCGGGACTGCGAGTGGAACGTGTTTAGTGACATGTGTCATGATTCTGGAACGGGTTTTAAAAGATGGGGTTTCTTTTTCCTTTCGGCCTGAAATACAACTTCGGTCCTTGATCTACAATCATCCAATGGTCATTATGTCATTGTTAGTCACTATCTTGGGAGTGCACTGAGTGGTGTGGTGGCCCTATGGGTCCCATTAACTCACCTAGTCAGGCTGACTCACCTCACGAATTAGACGTGTCACGTCATCATCAAATTGAAATGACATTGTTGGTAGACCATGCGAGACTGCGAGTGGAATGTGTTTAGTGACACGTGTCATGATTCCAAAATGGGTTTGAAAAGATGGGGTTGCTTTTACCTTTCATCCCAAAGTCCATTGTACATCGTCGATCTGTGCTCATCCAACGGTAGTTATTTGCAACGGACATTGTTAAATGTTATACTGTTATTATTTCCTTTATAGATATTAATTAATAATGGATAATAAGTTAATAACATTTAAAGTTATTTAATTGAATACTAACAATTTAAAATGCACTATTTTTTTAATAATATTACTTAAGTTAGTGTTTAGAGATTATGAGATTTCTCATTTATGTGGTCACTGACTCGCTAGGTCTCCCAAACATGAGTTATCAGTTAAAGTAATATTTTTATTGATTATAAATTTAACGTTGATAATTATAATCACATATAATTCTCATACCTTATAATTAGAAAACCATAAATTCTTTCTCTAACCTTATTAATTCATTTGTCCTTCAAATTGATTATATAGTATACTTAATGTTAAAATGATCTTTTTTATTGATTATAACTTTAACGTTGATAATTATAATCACATATAATTCTCATACATTATAATTAGAAAACCATAAATTCTTTCTCTAACCTTATTAATTCATGTGTCCTTCAAAATTCTGTAAATATTTCATATTAACTACCACTGTCTACATTGTACAACTGTGATACATTTTAAATATTCAGATTTAAAAATGGAAATACCATCCGCATCATTTGAACATTTTCTTATTTCTACTGAAACATACTTACAAGTTACATCATACATGTCAAATACACAGATAAAGCAACTAATTAAAATATTGTAATCACAGTGACAAAGAAGTCTAAAAACCATTTTTTGCACCCATAAAACACAAATTGAAATGAGGTAAAGCTTGTGAAATTTTCATTGTACTTTTTCATAAAATTATAATTACATTGTCCACTTCCAGTACAATACTACAAAGAGAAACCTACTATTATACTATAAACAAAAAAAACCCAAAAATGAGGTATGTTTTTATAAAAAAAAAACCACTAGTAGTCCACTAGTGATTTTGCCCTTTGGCTCCATCTAAGTAGAATTCTGTAGAGAGGATTAACTACAAGAATTCATCGAGCCACCTGTATTGCCCTGCCTGAGCCTCCTCTTCATCAAGCATTAACCACTTCCAAAGAAAATCCCTAGCAATCAACGCCCATTTCCTATGTTGCTTCAACTGCCCAGCAGTTAGGCCCAACAAAAAAGGTTGCATGGTCACATTCTGGCCTAGGAG
The DNA here is from genome assembly GCA_027943335.1 of Chamaecyparis obtusa. Classification (NCBI taxonomy): domain Eukaryota; kingdom Viridiplantae; phylum Streptophyta; class Pinopsida; order Cupressales; family Cupressaceae; genus Chamaecyparis; species Chamaecyparis obtusa. The sequence continues at coordinate 607,430 of BSBK01001242.1, read as the reverse complement.
GAGAAGCTTGGGTATTTCACTTGCCCAAGGGATCCCCACCCCTATTTCTGCAAACACGACAACATTAACATTGTCCCCTAGGTATTCTTCTTTAAAAACCCTCCTCAACAACATTAACATGTCCACCTTCTCTCCTCCGAGGTCGATAAGAGATGCCAAAAAATGGGACGTAATGTCCATGTTGACCCGGTGCCTATCTTCATTGTTCAGAAACTCTCGGCCCACCACCATTTTCACAGCTTCTATTACAAAAGGTCTGCCCTCCTTACAAATAGATTCTTAGGTTTCATCAGAAAAGGAACCCAGAAAAGCCTTCTGGGCCTCCTCAGATGTGCATCTAAGCCTAATTGGAGTGTCCATCTAAAATAGTAAAACTTCAACAAACTTAAAAACAAATTATTTGCAGAGTGCAGATTGCAGACCCTAAACAAAAAAATTATCTAGCAGACTAGCAAAGGCCAAAGACAAATCGATGAATAATGAAGCTAGATCGTCTATAAATAGCCCGTCAATCCTTGATCGTTACTTAGCAATAAATTATTTTGTCTTTAATGGTATTAAATCCATTGTCCTTAAGATGCCTCTAATGTTTCATGTAAATCTTTCCCCTAAATGCATGCATGTGAGAAATTAAAATTTTGTCCTTAATCTTTCATATCTGGCAGTAAATCTTTCCCATAAATGCAAAACTATTAGAAATCGGTTAGATCGCCTATACAAATTTGGAAGTGGTGCATGATAGCTAAAGAATGTTACAGCTAAAGAATGTGTACACTATAGTCTGCAGACAAGTTGACAACCCTAATTTGCTACGTGTCAATATTCTGATGACTTCCTCGACAACTCTATTTCCTTCAAGAAATTAGGGCCAAAATTAAACTTCAGTCATTGATCTTGGATCATCAGACGGTCTCAAATAATACATTTAACATTATAAAATAATGTATGACTATGTATGTTAGGTTAGGTTACATGTCCGTGTTATGTCCCATCTTTTGGAAATCACCAAAAAAATATTTTTTTCCCCATAATTAACGAACGATTAGCCAATAAAATAAATAAATTTTTAAATGGTACATAAAATTCGCCAATACAATTATTTTTTTTCCCTTCAAAACAATATTATTCACCTCATATATTATAATTTTTTACTTCAAAAGAAAATTATTCGCCTCATATTTTATAATTTTTTATTTGAAAAGAAAATTATTCGCCTCATATATTATAGTTTTTTACTTCAAAAGAAAATTATTCGCCAGCAATTTATGAAATTTTCATTCGGCGGGGAAAAAATCACCAATACAAACTATGAAAAATTATGGATTTGAAAAAAAATTTTGCCTGCATTAAAACAAATTCCCCCTTAAAATAATGTACGGTTCACCAGGATTTTACACTTTTTCCTAAAAGGGAGTTTCTTAAAGTTATCCCTGGTGGAAAGGTACCAGCAAGCCCACCACCTGCAAGGCCACCACCAAGTCAAAAACCACTAGCAGGGCCACCACCAGTGAGAGCACCAGGTGTAGGGCCATCTAGAGGTGGGGGCAGAGGAGATTTGAAAGGTTGTCTTGCATCCCTTCAAACGATGTATGATATGATGATCCAGATGCTCATGGATACACAAGGGGAGAGGGATGCTTTGATGACACAGCTAGCATAGGCCCTTCAGGATGGTTTAGAGACCATTGATGAGAGAGAGCAGCTATATGGAGAGAGAGTGGGTTGTGAGTGGAGAGGGACCATTTTCAAGGAGAGCAGCATGGACTATAGTTTGAGAGGGACAAACTCCAGGGGAGAGATATGGATGTGTGTCAGTTAGGTGAGGAGAGACATGCAGCTAGGGGGAAGAGGGTAGTTGGGGGTACACATGAGAGAGAGAGAGAGAGAGAGAGAGAGAGATCTAAGGAGGTGAGGAGGTTGCAGAGGGATTTGGATGACATCCAGGAGTAGGTAGGGTGGTACCAAGTGATGTACCATGCAATAGTGCCACCAGAGAGGAGAGAGCACTATCGACGAGCTAGTCGATCAAGAGCTACAAGTACAAGGATAGGTACCTGGATAGGAGCTTCTAGCAACTAGAGGATGAGGGGGAATAGTTTGGGGGCTAGGTCATCATAGAGGACATGTAGGGAGAGCCACTGACCTAGTCACACACATAGTCAATAGCAGTCGGTTGGTGCCTCCATATAGATGGTAGAAATAGAGGGATCAGGTTGGGGATGGAGGTGGAGGGCAATGGAGGAAGGGTTCCAGGGCCGACACAGATGCAAGATATAGGTATTTAGAGCATAGTGGAGAGACCACAACTGAGGGTTATGCGGATATCCATTTCAATGATGCCACCATAGGATTCACCAGAGGTTGGCCTCTTTGTCGATGTTGAGATGCAACCTATTGCAAGAGAGGGAAATAGGCAGGGATATGCTGCACGATTTTGTATATGTATATTATTATTATTTTGGAGGGTATTTTCCTTGACATTGTATATGCATTTATTAATGGACTCATCATGAGACACTCATACATTGATTTATTCTTTGATGTAGGATGGGATATTCTTTTATTCTTTGCGAGACTATATATATGATGCTGAGTTGGGTGGGATGTGATGTATTATGAGCCAAATTTTCTATGTATGATGTTTATGATGTACTGACGTGTGTGATGCAGGATGTGATGCATTAGATGGTTATAATATGGGACTAACATATTTGTGATGTAGGATGTGATGTACTTATGCATATTTTTTTATATCTATGTGATGTGTGTGAGTTGATGATTTATGTGAGATGTAGTTAGTGATGCTCAGTGGGTGTAGGGTGGATGATTTTTACATGTGATGATGTATGACCTACTTATGATGTTATATATGATGTTTATACATGTATGTATGGATGATGTAATTTTACCATGTTTTAACAATGCAAGATAATAAATGACTAAAATGATTAACAATGCAAGATTAAAATGAACTAAAATGATTAACAATGCTAGATTAAAATGAACTAAAATGATTAACAATGCAAGATTAAAATGAACTAAAATGATTAAATAATGAAAGATTAAAATGAACTAAAATGATTAATAATGCAAGATTAAAATGAACTAAAATGATTTAATAATGTAAGATTTATGCAAAATTTAAATGATTATTTATGAACTGAAATGATGATGTAGAATTAACCTAAAATGAATTAACAATGCAACTTAAATGATGATGCAAGATTAACCTAAAATGAATTAACAATGCAACTTAAATTATGATGTAAAATTAACGTAAAATGAATTAACAATGCAACTTAAATGATGATGCAAAATTAATCTAAAATGAATTAACAATGCAACTTAAGTGATGATGCAAAATTAATCTAAAATGATTTAACAATGCAACTTAAGTGATGACGCAAGATTAACCTAAAATGAATTAACAATTCAACTTAAATGATGATGCAAAATTAATCTAAAGTGAATTAACAATTCAACTTAAGTGATGATGCAAAATTAATCTAAAATTAATTAACAATACAACTTAAGGATGCAAGATTAACCTAAAATGAATTAAAAATGCAACTTAAATGATGATGCAAAATTAACGTAAAATGAATTAACAATGCAACTTAAGTGATGATGAAAAATTAATCTAAAATGAATTAACAATGCAACTTAAGTGATGATGCAAAATTAATCTAAAATGAATTAACAATGCAACTTGAGTGATGATGCAAAATTAATCTAAAATGAATTAACAATGCAACTTAAATAACGATGCAAAATTAATCTAAACTGAATTAACAATGCAACTTAAATGATGATGTAAAATTAATCTAAAATGAATTAACAATGCAACTTAAATGATGATGCAAAATTAATCTAAAATGAATTAACAATGCAACTTAAATGATGGGGCAATCTATAATGTAGATGATAATGCACATGAGATGGGATGCAAATGAATGGTCGTGTGGGGGGACGAGGGTGGCATATGTAGCATATCACTACCTAACTGAACCCTTACTAGGGGAGGTAAAAATGAGACGGGTGGGGGAGGGAAATTTGCACAATCAAAATCCATGGGTTAGGGATTAGAACAAGAATGAGTGATTTCCATGTTTGCATCAGGATGAATGGGTGGGTGATTTGAGATAGGTTCATAGGTAATGAAGAGGTTGATGGGGATTGGAATTGGAGATTAAGTGGTTGCCGATTTGTTAGGATGATTTCTTGGATTGATGATGAGATTTTTAGATGGGGTTTGATAGGAGGAGTTTTCTCGAAGCTTGAGCGTGGGGTATTCTAGGATGGAATACCACCATGTAGTTTGAGTACTTAGTTTGATATAGCAACATAAGGGAGTTGCTAAGGTTACTAGGAACTCAAGGCCACACCACTAGCATTGCATAGGACTAACACAAAAAAGACACGCAAGGATTTCCCCAGCATCACACATGGACCCCAATGGAGTCATAGTGGAAATGATGCTGGAGAACCCACAAACAAATGACATTATGCAAATGCACCATGTAACCTGAAACATCACATGTGGGATGTACAAGGGTCATGTCCGAATGACTCACATGAATAAATGAGAAGATCAAAGAGAATGCCCCAAATTTACCTCATTCACAACATGCCATGATAGAAAGGATCGTGGCGACCTTGAGGAGAGGAATAACATGAAGCTGAAAACTATTAACAAGAATCAAAGATAAAGATTCAAAACCAAAGTGATAAATCCAAAGGATGTCCTTTGCCAAAAGAGATCAACTAACTAAAGGATGGTGAGATTAGGTCATACATAAGGAAGGATGTATCCTAAAAGGACCTAGTTGATGAGATTGGCTTCAAATTGGGTCTTGATGGCAACAGGGGGCTTTGGGATAATCATAATGTCTAGAAATTATTTGCTGGGGGATTTTCTGGGAAACACGACCTGGGAGGGAAATGAAATTGACCATGCTTATGCGGGATGAATGGGAACATGTACAAGGGGACCTAACATTTATTGCACAAGCATGAGCCAAGACACTATATACAAAAAACATTTTACAAAGCACAGGAACTAGGATAGATCAACAAATGATGATTATATACATAGCTCAGGATTTGAGGATAGGACGTGCCTTGGTATGTACTGGAAGCTCAGGATACTAGATAGTAATTTATTCTTTCTTATGCAAGGATGGGAACACCTTGAGAATAGGGATGTGTGGATGGAGTGAATGTGGGGACATGATGGCTGAAGGCGCATTTGGTCTTGGAATAGGATTTTGATAGATAATGATACGATCCAGTATGTATGGCACATATTTCCAGGTTTTCACTAACATACTTTTTCAAGGAGCTTGATTGCCAAGTTTTCACCATTGGATGATTATTTTTCTTTACTTTTTTCTTTCATTTATTTATTTTTTATTTATTTATTGAATGTTTTTTATATTATCAGGGTGTCTATTTACCAGGTTTTCACCAAGACAATGATTTTTTGTTGGACTTTTTACAATTTTTAGGGATTTTTTCAGATACACAGGAGATGGTTCAAGCATAGAACCACTTTAGATGGATGATGTTAATGGGATCATTTAGGGGCTCCCCTTATGGTGTAGATAACTGATAGGCCTTGGAGCCAAAATAGGTTGTGATAATATAAGGACCCAACAAGGTAGGTTCAAACTTGCCCTTCTTTTCTCAATTTGATTGTACCTTCCGATTCTCTTTAAAGACCATGTCACCCACTTGGAAGCATCATGGGTGCACCTTCTTATTGTATATTCTCTTAAGGTGGTTTTGGTACACAACCAGGTGATCATAAGATTGCTACCTCTTTTCATCTAACAAATCTAGTTTGGTAAGGCGTGCCACATGATAGTCTTCATCAGTGGTATAGTTCTTCATGGACAAGTGTAATGAAAGAAGCTCAAACTCAATTGGTAAGACAACCTCAACACCATATACTAGGGAGTATGGGGTGGTGCATGTGGGAGTGCAGAAGCAAGTGTGGTAGGCCCAGAGGGCAAGATTGATTTGGAGGTGTCAGTCACTGCTAGAATCATTGACAACCTTTTGGAGGATTTTCAGAATAGTTTTGTTGGTTGCCTAAGCTTGGCCATTTTATTGAGGGAAATATAGATTGGAGAAATGGTGATGGATGGGGAATCTGGCACATAGGTCATCCACATGCTAATTTTCAAATGGTGTGCCATGATTGGTGAAAATGGTGGAAGGGATGTTGAAGTGATAGATGATATGTTAAAGGATGAACTTAGATATTTGGATGCCCATAGTTAAGGTGAGTGGAATTTCTTCAACTGATTTTGTGAAATATTTAGTGGTAGTTATGATATACTTATGTCCATCGGAAGAAAGGGGAGTGATCAAACCAATGAGGTTGAAGCCCCAACATGAAAAGGGCCATGGTAGTGCAATGGGTTGCAAGTCTCATGCTAGTGCATGGATCAGATTAGCATGTTATTGGTAGGGCAAGTAATTCTTTACAAACTCATATGTGTCATGCTCCATTGTTGTCCAATAATACCTAACTCTGAGAAGCTACTTTTCTAAGACCATGTCACTCATGTGGGCACCACAAATTCTAGCATGAACCTCTTGTAAAGCCAAGGTGGTCTCATTTAAATCTAAACACTGAGAGAGGATGTTGTGATACCCACAATGATATAGGGTGTTGGCTACAAGAGTGTAGCAGAAACCTCTGCAAATGAGGTTCTAGCATTGGGTGTTTGTGAGGTAAGGGGATATGATACCATTCTTTAGATAAATGTGGATGTCGTGGTACCATGGGGACTAGGGACCAACCAAAATGAACACCATTTTAGAATCGATGTTCTCATAAGCAGGTGTGTGTAGATGCTTGACTAACAATTCGTATTATGTCAAATCTTGAGGGATTTCCAATAACAACTCGATAGTTGCCATAGAATCTACTACTTTGTTCTAAATCATGGGCACTTGTGTGAACTATAAGCTGATGAATTGTTCTTTCAGTCTATTCACAAGCTCTTTTTATGGTAACAACTTGTCATCCTTGGTTTGAAACTCATCCAAGACCTGTTTGATGATCAGTTGTGAATCATCGAACACTTGCAGTTTTGTGATATTCCATTAAATAACTATTTTGAGGCCTGAGATGAGTGCTTCATATTTTTTGATATTATTTGTGCAAGGGAATCCAAGCTTGAATGACTTGGGGATGTAATCTCCTTGAGGGGTGACGAAGAGGATCCCTAATCTTGATCCATGAGATGTGTATGATCCATCAAAGTATAACTTCTACGTGGGTTATTCTTTGACCATGAAAAGATGTTCATTTGGGAACTCCATCACTAACAGGTATGCATCTACGAGGGGTGCTTCAGCTAGTTGGTCTACAATTCCTTTCCCCTTTATTTCTTTTCTATTGACGTATTGGATGTCAAATTCACTTAAGAGCATAACCCATTTTTTCATTCGGTCTGTAAGTGTCATTCATGAGAGTAGGTATTTAAGTGGATCTACTTTGGAGATTAGCTTTACTATGTGTCTTATCATATAGTGCCAAAGTTTTTGAGTGGAAAAAACCACTACAAGGCATACTTTTTTCATGGGTGAATAGTTTAGCTCATAGCCCACAAGTGTGCAGCTAATGTAGTAGATGGCCCACTCTTTTACATTGTCATCAGGTTGTGCTAGGAGTTCCCTAGTGCTATTGTGGTTGTTGAGATGTATAAAATGAGAGGTCGGTATGGTGTTCACTAGTACATTTGACCCACTTTTTAGACCAACATTTTTGACCAAGTTATAAAATGATTTTCCATGATCGGTTTATAGAAGAAAATTTTGATTTTTTTTACTTCTATTCCTGTGTTGGTCAGAATTACAACCCTAAAGAGTGGTCATAATTCTGACCAACATGGGAATAGAAGTAAAAAAAAAGTCAAATTTTATACATATATCCCGCCTACCGACACATTTCATTTTATTTCATTTTGGCATAGTCTGCGAGCAAAGGAGTGGTGAAGGAGGGTATAAGGAGGGAAGTTGTATGTTGACACCCCCTATATGCATCTAGCCTATAAGTTTTGGCATCTCCTTCTCTTCCACATTACTATTCTCAAACCTGAACAAGCATCGAGAGGAATAGTCATTCGATTTCAACCATTTCATTGCAGCCTTGGTAAAAGATTCAATTTTTTTGGCATTTTCTTAATGAAGGGTACATTTTATTTTATTTTCAAATTATTTTCATTTGTCATGAGTTTGAAACCCTAATCTCTACACTTCTAATGGTCTTCACACCACCATTAGAAGTGGCATGAACACCATTAGAAGTGGCCCATTAATTTCTAGAGATATAGAGCAACCAATCAACTAAGGGTGGGTTCTTTGTTTCCTCATCAACTGAGTTCAAGGTTAAATTGATGCTACTTTTGGTTTCATTATAAAAACAATTTTGAATAAGTGGTTGAATATCATGGAAGTGCAAAAAATAAAAGCTAAAACATTGATGAAACCATCTATTGGTCACTTCAAACCCTTGGAACAAGGGCTTTCTAAATGTCAAACTTACAAACGTCTCTACTTCAAATTGGTGATTGATGCACCATCCACTCAACATACTAAAGCAATTCCAAACATACTATTTTGAGAGGGTATGTGATGTGTGGTGTCTCTCATAACTGACACAATCTTGATAGATTAGTATCTTTGTTCACTAGAAATATGGATTTAAATGATCTAGTTGGGTTACAGTTATTTACAAGTCTAATTTTAGGACTTAACACCTCTTTGAAAATTGGGTCTCAACATTCCATGCCTAATAGTTCTCCACCTGAACCCCCTCCCATAGTAGATCATGATTCATCTCTTATAGTTGAATTCAATAAGGTCCAATCCTTGAAGGATAATTTAATGAACTTTGAAACATTCCTTAATTTAAAAGGTGTATGTATTGAAGTTAGAGACACCATCTATAACTCAAGGGAATTATCAATTGTGTACAAAGAAGGCCTCGAAGTAATCTTGACAATAGAGAAGATAGTAGAGGGGAACATACCTATCCCTCCTAATCATCGAAGGACTCAATTTTACCTTATCAGAGAATATGTATAGCTTACCATGCTTGGAGAATATGTCTACATGGTAGAACCTACTAGTGTTAGGAATGGGAACACTAAGAGGGGGGGGGGGGGTGAATCAGTGTTCTATATATTAATACTTTTTCTTAACTCTTGAAACTAAACTTAAGTGCTTATGTACTGAAATGAATATCAATGCAAGTAAGATAAATAACCATAACACATAACACCAAATATGGTTACAGGGAAACTCAAATAGGTAAAAACCCTGGTTGGAATTGACACCCACTAAGAATTGCACTAGTGTTTTATGATCCTTGTTAGAAGATCTTGCAACCCTGTTAAGAGTTGTTGTTTACAATTCTTTTAGTATAGTGACCTGATCAAGGGTCGGACCCTATTAGGAATATTTTATAATTAACCATGTTAGGGGTGGGGACACACTTTCCTAGAGCTCACTGCTCAAGTGGGTGAAGGCTACAACCTTCTAGATCTCAAATACACACTATATCTACAAGGTGAACTGCTGATGTGACACTACTTGTCAAATCAGTTCCTTTGTGCACTTATGCTTTAGCCTTTTGTAAAGCACTACAACATTCTAACTACTCTTCGCATACCTCTTCTCTTCTCTTATCAACTTTCTATATCTTTTCCATACCATATTACAAAGGCGCATGTCTTATTTATATGTGCAAACAAAACTATTAGCTAGGTCGGCCTTCAACCTATTACATATAATGCTTCCAAGTGAATTGGCTCAAGTGTGTTTAAAAATTATCATAATAACATGTCTATGACCTAATTACAATAGGTGCATAGCCTTTACAAAACAATATTATGATCGCTAACCAAAATACAAAGAGTCAGCTCCATGCTCTGTTCTGCTTTGTCGCTTGTTGTCTGTACTACTTCAACTGGTTGTATCTTCATCATATTGAATCATCTGATCATGCACTCTTAGACTTAGCATGATTACATATCAACAATATTATCTTCAAGGGCACATGCCAAAACTTGGTCATACGCACGTGCATTGATGCTTTGTTCACCTGGTGCTCTGTTGACTATCTAGTCTTTCATACTTAACCAAATCTGATGTTCTAACTGATTGCGCCGACTCCATAACATCATATGATTTTGTTGCCATAATGAAAACACTAAATCATTGTCATATATATTAGTATAGTCAACTTTCCAACAATCTCCCCCTTTGTCATTAATGGCAACAAAGGAATATGACCAAGTTACTAACTGTATCTTTATACAAAATTTTCTAACATATATACTAACTTATATCTCCCCTTTATACCATATACATAGCTCCATATTCTCTCTTCTATATACACTACTCCCCCTTTGATATTAATGACAAAGGTACTCAAAAAAATGTATCTGCAAGTACTTACATAGTTAATACATCTGTGTAGGCTATCTGAAGGTTTGAAATCTCATTCTGCCAAAACTTCTTTAATGTGTCTATTGTCTAGAGATGGGCGCACAAAGCATATGTCAAATTCTCCATCTTCTCAAAATCTAAACTTAGGCCTTGATCATATGTCACCATAGTGGCATCAATCTCCTTGATGTTTTGGTTTAATACATTTAATGAGGGCACAAGATCATTTCTTAGTTGTGTTTGCCTTGCCCTTATTTTGGACATTTCTTTCTCTGCCTTTTCTATTTTGTCCACTTGTCCTTGGTACACATTGTTACACATATTTACATATGTAGAGGGATCTTCTATAGATTTCCTTACTATGTCTATCATAGTTTCTACTTCCTGAATTTTCTTGTAGAGAACTATAGTCAACTTATCCTTGTTCATACAATCTGCTATGATTTTTCTTCCTTTAGCTACAAATTCTTTTAACAAGGCTTGACCAGCCTTCAAAGAACTAAGGTCAAGTGAAAATTTCCCTACCATTTCACTCAATCTCTTCTTATGATATTTCTCTTCGACCACCTTGGATGCAAATTATTCAAGGCTAGAAAATTTTTCTTTGAAGCTTGTCAGGATGGTACTAACATCATCTGCATAATGCACATTTGTTACCTTCTTTTCTTCTGGCAGTAGACTATTCAAGATATTGATTGACTCAATAAATAAAGGATTTCTCATCACTTGTTTCTCCTTGGCCTTCTCCATAGAAAGGACACTTATCTTGATTAGGTCTTCTTCTCCCCATGAGTCTAGATTTGATGTGTTAGGGGTCAAACTTGACAAGAATGATGTTGATGGCATAGGAGTGATGGGTGTACTGTCCATCACTTTTGTCTTTATCCTTACAGGAATTTCAATAGAGGGTTCATTTGTTGGTTCATTTTCCTTTTCTTTCTCCTCTTCTTCTTCTTTCTCCTCTTCTTTTTCTTTCTCTTATTTTTCTTCTACTTTCTCCTCTTCTTCTTCTTTCTCCTCTTCTTTTTCTTTCTCATCTTCTTCTTCTTGTCATGTTAGATCCTCAATCTGAATTTCTTCTTGTTGCTTCGGTGAATTATCACCATAAATAATTTTTTCTTCCTCAGTGCTCACAAATGCCTCTTCGAACTTGTCCAAATCCTTATTTGTGGCCGCCATAGATATCTCAACATTATCTATCATTATGGTGTCTACCTTGGCTTCAGGCATGGGCGCAGAGTCCTCTGGACCTGTCTTAGGTGCATTTGTGACCTTAGCTACTTTGACTTTCTCAATAGGTGCTTGAGTTGTGGGTGCAAATGTTGGATGCATGTGTTGTTCTAGAAACACCTTCTCAAAGTCTTTTTCAGTCTCCTTAGAAATCAAATCATAATCCTTATTCATGATGTGCAGAGTTCTCATCTTTGTTCTAAGGTGCGGATTTACCAAACCTAGCAACAATGTCTTCTCATCAACTAAACATACTGGAAGGTTATCATCCAATGTCTTTTCTCTTATTCTGAAATCTTCTTCGACAACTTGTCTTTTCAATGTATCCAAAATGTCCCAAACATTATCTGAAATCACTGTCTTCAGTTCTAGCACAGTCTTCTTGAATTTGATCATATGTTTTATTAACATATCATGGATCTCAAATTTGTCTATCTCATGATATTTATCATAAAACTTAGCTATTTGATCAGTTCTACCTTCATCTACTACTCTTTTTCTTAATACTTGAAGACTCAGTTTGAAGCCTACCTCAGGAGGTGCTTGAGTATTCTTCCTTTGACTTCTGGTTATCCTAGAGAAAGGATGGCTTGCGTCGGTTTGCTTCTTTCTCTTAGCCATCCTGATATATTCAAGAGGTGGTGTGGATTATAGATCAATAGTATCTATGGACACTGAAGTAATATCATTTGTCTTACTCTTATTTTCCTTATGATCATTTGATTTCTTAATTTTTACTTTCTTCTCTTTAGGATAATCAGACTTCTCTATTTTAATTTCACCAGTAGGTGCGCTCTCAATTTGCATTGCTATCTTGGCTTCTCTAGCTTTATCTAGGTCAGCTTGAGTGACACCATGAATTTTCAATATCTCAAATGTGATCTTAGTGGCTTTCCTTTTGGTTGCAACACTATTTAGGACTGCATCAACCTGTCTAGTCTTCTCTTCATAGGTTCCCCATCTTGGCTAATTTGGATCTTTTGGAATTTTTAGGAGGACCTGTTCATATGCCTCTAGAATGTGTTCCTCCACTTCATACCCAAGTGAATGAATCCACTTAGTTCTAGGCTCAACAGCTTCCATACAAGTTATGTCTGTTTCCACCATAAAACAAATACTATCCGTATACTTTTCAACTATGCTTTCAGGTATCCTATACCTCATCTGCATCTTTATTCTGAATGTTTTTATCTTTAACTCCATAAAATCTCTCAAAGAACTCTCAATTGATGCCTTAAGAGATATTGGAGGCATTGTGGGTAGACTCTTATCTAGGTATAGATCTAAAACTTTTCCAACTATATGAAAATACATATAGATAGTCAGTGATCCAAATCTGAATATTTTGCTCTTGTTGTGTTTGATTTCCCTTATGTTGTCAATTGACTATGCGTGCAAGATCTCACACAGGTTGAATTCTCCATTCTCCTTTACAATTCTAATGGCTGGAAGAATAGTGGCTGTGGACACACTATTGACCCTATTTGCATGTTGAAATTTGTACCCAAGTATCATAGATATCAATTTGATGTCTTTCTCCTAAATAGGCTCTATGGTCATGTTGTGCTTGTCACTACGTGACTTATAGGCTTGCTCAACCAATTTACTGACATCTTTACCAACTAGAAGAATGGTACATGTCTTTGATAGTCTTGTCATCTCATAAATGAAATCAGCTATGATTCTAACTGGAACTTCACCTATCCAAAATAGGTCATCTTGCATTCTACTCAATAGAATATTAATCCATTTGGATTCATATAATTCATAGGATGTAGCATACTCAATGATTGGGTGATTCTCAAGGTGCGTGAACTCATCCATGAATGTTTTATCAAAATTCATCATCAACTCAAGGTGCGACCTAATTCTGTCCAAACCAACTAGTTCCTTCTTGCAATACACATATGTGCGTATGTCTTCTACATGCATGACGCCCATAGGGGTTCTAGAAAAGGATCCTTCTAGGTCATCTAAGGTGGACTTGAAAGGATGCTTCTTAAACACATATCTTTTCCTTTCAGCAACATAATTTTTTTTTGGTGTAGCCATAACTTACTTGTTTTAACACTTCAAAGAGGTTACCAAGGGTTTCTGAATCATCGCATCAGGCTAGGGCTTCACAATAATCTATTTTCCTTCTTCGCTGATAAATCCAATTGCAATAATTCTTAACTCAATTGCTTGATCTTATGTGCTCTCCAAACACTTAGCTTAGAATGCAATGTGTGAATAATGAATCTTCAATGGCTATAAAGAAAATTTTTGCCATTAATGCTTGCCATGTAAACACAGAATGCAACATGAAATTTCATTCTTTGTCTCCACTATCAATTAGGCAGTGCGCTCTCACATCTTGCATTATATAGTCTCCAAATAGTTGTAGTCCAAGGCACATACTAAGAGGGTGAGTATACCAGCCGTGCATGGGTCTAGAGCTAATCTAGCTCCCCCTATGACCATGATGGTCATTTTAACCATAAATAGGAAGTACATCCATTGCGGATGCAATCCTCAACTATTTCATCAACATTATCCTTATTTTCTTCCTTCCAAATCAAGCTCGCATCCTCTGTATCTTGCACAAACTTAACTTCTCCTGCTTTGTCCAATATTGATCCTTCTGACTTTTTAGGGCTTTCCTATCTTTGCGCTTTTGTTCTGCAAAACCTAGAGATGTGTCCAGCCTTGTTACATGAGTGACAAATGATTGGAGGCCTAATATTCCTCGGTGCATTCATGTGGGTTACTATACTGCATTGTCTGGCTTTGTGACCAATATAGTTGCATATCTGACATGTAATGTTCTGAGAATTTCTTATATTCTATTGTGGATGACTTCTCTTTTCTTTTTCTTTTGACTTAAGCTACAATTAATAGTTATATGACCAAACTTATTGCATGAATAACAGTAACCATTGAATGGTCTTACCTCTCTACAATTTCTTGCTATGTGTCCATGTTTTTTGCAAGCATAACAAGTCTTGTTTATTGGCTTGCACTCATCCTTGGGTGGTTCAGCTTCAACTTCTATATGATTTCCTATCTTCTTAGCTTGTGTAGATTCTTCTGATGCTTTATTTCTTGCTCGCATGTCATTGATCTGATTTTGTGCTTCATTGAATCCAATACCGCTAGTGTCTCCTTTAACCTTCTGTGCATACAAATGTGACTCTATTAGATCCTTGCTTGTGCAAAATTTCTCAATATGATTCTTTGCTTTAGTTAGTTCAGATTCCACTTGCTTCTTGATGTTTTCTAATTCCAAGATTTTCATTTTTTCTTATCTTAGTTCTTCATCCAACTACTTTTTCTCTTTGACCTACTCTTCATAGGCTTCGTGATTATTAAGTAACTTTTAATCCAATTCTTCAATCTGATCTTTCAGAGATGTGTTTTCCTCATTTAGCTTTTTAACCATTTTTCCCAAATCACTTGTGGAATAGTATTTCAAATCTTTTCTTATTTTTTTTATGACTGCATGAGAATCACTAACCTTTTCTTTCAGTTCTTCAATTTCTTTTTCAGATCTGTCAAGGTCTTCAAGAGTTGCTTCAAGATTCTTTTTCAGATGTTTCATTTCTCCCTTATCCATGATCTCCTCAAGTGGTTAAAATTATCTTCATAGGACCAAAGCTCTGATATCAATTATTAGGAATGGGAACACTAAGAGGGGGGGGGGGGGGGGGGGGGGGTGGGGTGAATCAGTGTTCTATTTATTAATACTTTTTTCTTAACTCTTGAAACTAAACTTAAGTGCTTATGTACTGAAATGAATATCAATGCAAGTAAGATAAACAACCATAACACATAATACCAAATATGGTTACAAGGAAACCCAAATAGGTAAAAACCTCGGTGGGAATTGACACCCACTAAGAACTACACTATTTTTTATGATCCTTGTTAGAAGATCTTGCAACCTTGTTAGGAGTTGTTCTTTACAATGCTTTTAATATAATGACCTGGTCAAGGGTCGAACCCTGTTAGGAGTCTTTTACAATTAACCCTGTTAGGGGTGGGGACACACTTTCCTAGAACTCACTACTCAAGTGGGTGAAGGCTACAACCTTCTGGATCTCAGATACACACTATATCTGCAAGGTGAACTGTTGTTGTGACAATGCTTGTCAAATCAATTCCTTTGTGCACTTATGCTTTAGCCTTGTGTAAAGAACTACAACATTCTAACTGCTCTTCGCATACCTCTTCTCTACTCTTATCAACTTTCTATATATTTTCCATACTATATTACAAAGGTGCATGTCTTATTTATATGCGCAAACAAAACTATTAGCTAGGTCGGCCTTCAACCTATTACATATAACACTTCCAAGTGAATTGGCTCAAGCATGTTTACAAATTATCATAATAAAATGTCTATGACCTAATTACAATAGGCACATAGCCTTTATAAAATAATATTATGATCACTAACCAAAATACAAAGAGTCAGCTCCATGCTCTATTCGGCTCTGCTGCTTGTTGTCTATACTACTTCAACTGGTTGTATCTTCATCATACTAAATCATCTAATCATGTGCTCTTAGACTTAGCATGATTACATATCAACAAGCTTATCTTCAAGGGTGCATGCCAAAACTTGGTCATACACACGTGCATTGATGCTTTGTTCACCTGATGCTCTGCTAACTGTCTAGTCTTTCATACTTAACCAAAACTGATGTTCTAACTGATTGCCCTGACTCCATAACATCATATGACTTTGTTTCCATAATGACAATACTAAATCATAGTAATATATATCAGTATAGTCAACTTTCCAACAACTACATGCATTGGTCTCATCAGTGGTGTTGCTACCTCAATATCACAATGAACATGAATGCCTTCATATTTGGTTCACAAAATACCAGTGTTAACTTTGGGAGTTGAGGTCTTTTAAAAATAACACTGCCAATAGGGCCTACAAAAATAAATTCAGTCAAACAAAAGGATGTGCACAAAAAACCAATTAGAAATCATAGAGGATGCCATATAAAATAAGACTTTATCATGGAAATGCTTTAGTAATGCTTCAGTTCAATTACAAATATTAAAAATAGCATGGCAATGATGTACATCAATCTGAAGTATAGAACATATACAATAAGATCTTTATCAACATCACTGCTGTGTGTTTACATTTGGTAGCCATTTTTAAAAAAAAAGTGAAGCCTTCTTTTACATTTGCACTCCAAGTAACCTACTTAGAGGAGTTTCCATCTGAATAGAAGTTCCTAACACCAGTATTGAAACGCACATGGCATAAGTTATTTTCAAACAAATGGTAAGCAACAAGATATATGTCACTTTTCATATAATAGATCCTCAAACTCATTTCAAGCTCAAACTTCCCATCCTTATGGATGTATCATGTACTAAATGACCTGCTAATAGTACCCATTTCCAAATGATTCAAAACCAATATTGATCACTAGGTAGTTATCAAAAGAATAGTTTGTTCTCATATCAAAGACATCAAATTTTCATAGAGGTGGTTCTATTGAACTAATTTAGTTAAATGAGATAAACAATGTGTAGAACAAGACATATAGCAGTGAGAGATATCAAGTTAGGTAAATAGAATACTTCTTAAAAAAACATGCAAACTCACACTTGTACATACAAGACATCAAAGCCTTGTCCTCTGATGTTTGAATTAGCTTGTCCTCTGATGTTTGACACATTTTTTTGTGTGGTACAAGGAAGATTTGGCTAGGTCAAATCTTCCTTCATGCTAGCAATCTACAAAATTAGACCTTTATTAAGAATTCATCATATTAGATAAAGTAATTCCGACCAACACGGGAATAGAAGTAAAAAAAAAAGGCAAATTTTATACATATATCCTGCCTATCGGCACATTTCATTTTATTTCATTTTGGCATAGTCCACGAGCAAAGGAGTACTGAAGGAGGCAGTATAAGGTGGGAAACTGTACTAGGTCAACACCACACACCTATATGCAAGTAAGTTCAAACCAGTGGTTGAATATCACAGAAGTGAGGACCGATGAGCAATAAAATCTTCATTTTAAATCTTAACTAATAGATTAAGCATATTATTACTATGCTTAATGTTCCATTTAAATACATTTAACACAAAAAAAAAATTAAAAAACTGAACCAGTGGCATGTTTACAACAAAGGTCTAATAGAACTCCCAACAATTCTTAAACATACTTTATCTGATATGATGAATTCTTAAACAATTATTAAAGAATTCATCATATCATATAAAGTATGTATAAGAATTATTGGGACTGGTCCTTTGGTGTGTATTAAATAGAATAGAATTTTTTGCATATTATTATCATTCTATTTATTTGTTGTAAACATGCCATTGGTTCTGTTTTGTAAATTTTTTTTGGTGTTAAATGCTTTTAAAATAAAGGTCTAATTCTGTAGACTATTGGTCAGATAAATCTTCATTGTCTTCTGATTATCTTCTTTACATACTAGCATTTAAATGGAACATTAAGCATAGCAATGATATGCTTAATCTATTAGTAATAATATGCTTAATCTGCCAATTACTAATAGTTTTGTACTACACATGCAACGTATTGTCAGTTTGAAGATAGTCTGTGCCATGTGTGATGGTTAAGTAATGGGAAAGTTATGATGATTTAATTGTAGAACTACTGGTCCCTTGAAACATTCAAAAAAAATTCTCAAAAGATGCACTCTCATGGACTACGATGACTTCAGGTTATGGACAAAAATGGATCTATCTTCTATCACTATGCTCTTATCCTATGTCAAAATGGGAGATTTATGACATGGTATAGATTTATGGGGTCACTTGAGTGATCCAAGGATTTATGTAAGGGTCAAGGACCTATAGGTATATCTAAGTTTTTTATATGGCCATTGATGCCATTATTATCATGTAATTAAACTTCAAAGTGCAAAGATGCCAAAAAGATGTAAAATTGCATTTTTATGCAATTATGGCCTAAAGGGATAAATGAGGGTTTAGTAGAGGTTTAGGGAGTTTAGGGGAAAATGCAAATGAATAACTAACTGTGCAGGTTAAGATGAAGTTGAAAATTAGTTTGTAAGGGGATTTTGGTCGGTTTTGTACGTGAGTTTTATGGGAGAGGAGTCTTAGAAGTTGTGGGGAGGTGTGTATGGTCGAAGAAGACAATGTAATGAGATACCAAGCAATAAAATTTTAAGTCTTTACAAACAGTCACTACCAAATAGTAAACTTTTAATTCTTTAGAATACATCATTGCTTTATCAAATAGTTGGCAAGCAATGATGTATTCAATATTTCTAAAGTGATTCAAAAGGCTTAAACTCAAAAAGACTCTTCACCAATACACCCTGCACCCACCATCCACACCCATCCACTCATGTCAAGATCTTGTCCAAAATCATGTTGAAATATCCATTGACCTAAATCAAGATCCTTCCCTCTCACTTCCTTCATTACATAATCACTTTTGGAGTATATTCTAAAGTCCTTGAATCCAAGAAAATGTAAGTCAATAACACCAAATATATCACTTAAACTCACCAAGACTCTTCACAAGACTTCTAAGTGATATATTTGGTGTTATTAACTTACATTTTCTTGGATTCACAAGACTTGGACATGAGTGGATGGGTGTGGATGGTGGGATTGGGGGTGTATTGGTCAATGTGATCTGCTCGTGAAGACACAATCTGGTGTTTATATTATTAAACTCTCTATTCAATGCAACATTGATAGGAAAAACATTCATTGATTGGTATTATAAGTTTTGAGCATTGCATGTAATGATTATATTGTTTTAAAGTCTTAAAATCAAATAATTTTAGTCCTTTTATTGAGTGTTCCTGTACAGTGCTTGGCATGTAAACAATCTTTGTCTTGAAGAACCAATGATTTTCTAGGCTCTGTCAAATAGTTGGCAAGCAATGATGTATTCAATATTTCTAAAGTACTTCAAAAGGCTTAAAATCATGAAGACTCTTCACAAGACTTCTAAGGGATATATTTGGTGTTATTGACTTACATTTGCTTGGATTCAAGGACTTTAGAATATTGACTTACATGGGGGGTGTATTGGTGCAGGGCACCTACGTCATTCAGTTTTGCTTTGGGACTTGAGTTCTATATTTTGTTTTGCTTTGTAATAAAGGATGTCTTCTAAATTCCTAGACCATCCTATGGTTTGGTTTTAGTCCTTCTTGTGTGGAGCTGTGTATGGTTGAAGAAGACAATGTAATGAACTACCAAGTAATAAACTTTTAATTCTTTGCAAACAATCACTTTTCTGCTCGTGAAGACACAGTCTTGTGTTTATATTATTAAACTCTATATTCAATGCAACATTGATAGGAAAAGAGTTCATTGATTGGTATTATAAGTTTTGATCATTCCATGTACTGGTTATATTGTTTTGAAGTCTTAAAATCAAAGAAATTCAGTCCTTTTATTGATTGTTCCTGTATAGTGCTTGGTGTGCAAATAATCTTTGTTGGAAGATGTGGCCCTAACTCACATTTTCACCATTGGGATTCAATGCCATTGTGTGAAAGGTGAGTTAAGTAAATGTTTTATAAGAGTTCAAAAGCTCAGAGTTGGGAAGGTTAGTTTTCTTTTTGAGCAATGATGCCCTAGGTTGAATATTTCATATGTATTCAACCAGACAAGATGAAACTCGACTACAATAGAAAACAAAAATTGTGTGGGATCAAGTTGTTGGATGAATTTGGGCCCTTAGAGTTCATGGGATTGCCATATATTAACAAAAACTTAAGACTGTTACAATCGAATAGACTGCTAGCACGAAGGAAGATTTGACCTAGCCAAATAAAGGGCTAATTATGTAGACTATTGGTCAGACAAATCTTCATTGTCTTCTAATTGTCTTCTTTATATACTAGCATTTAAATGGAACATTAACCATAGTAATAATATGCTTAATCTATTAGTAATTATCTGCATTTAATCTGCTAATTAATAATAGTTTTGTACTACACATGCAAAGTATTGTCAGTTTGAAGATAGCTTGTGCCATGTGTGATGGTTAAGTAATGGGAAAGTTATGATGATTTAATTGTAGAACTACTGGTCCCTTGAAACATTCAAAAAAAATTCTCAAAAGATGCACTCTCATGGAATACGATGACTTCAGGTTATGCACAAAATGGATCTATCTTCTATCGTTATGGGAGAGGAGTCTTAGAAGTTGTTGGGAGGTGTGTATGGTCGAAGAAGACAATGTAATGAACTACCAAGCAATACACTTTTAATTCTTTACAAACAGTCACTTCTCTGCTCATGAAGACACAGTCTGGTTTTTATATTATTAAACTCTCTATTCAATGTAACATTGATAGGAAAAGCATTCATTGATTGTTATTATAAGTTTTGATCTTTCTATCTTGGGCCTGCATCATTCGGCAATTAGCTTCATAATAAATGAAGTA
Source organism: Chamaecyparis obtusa (assembly GCA_027943335.1). Taxonomy (NCBI): domain Eukaryota; kingdom Viridiplantae; phylum Streptophyta; class Pinopsida; order Cupressales; family Cupressaceae; genus Chamaecyparis; species Chamaecyparis obtusa. The sequence continues at coordinate 586,305 of BSBK01001242.1, read as the reverse complement.
GATGAGAGATGAGAAATTAGCTTCCCAAGAAAAATATCATAAATGAACTATGTGTACCCCAATTCATGTGCCCTTTGTGTGTACCTAAATTATATATTTGAAACAACAAGGGTAAGGCTTAAAGAAGTTAATTTTACATCACAGTCTGTATTTGTTGCAGCAACAGAGCATCAGGTGCCACCTTCAGCACAATATGATCATCACTAGATAGGTATGTATGTTTTATGAAGTTTGGTCATTGTAGTTGTTGTTCTTGTTTCCTTAGTACCTTTAGTGGTAAGTCATCTACTTCAAATTCGTACAATGACCATACTTCATAAAACATACAAACCTGTCTAGTGATGATCATATTGTGTTGAAGGTTGCACCTGATGCTCTGCTGATGCAACAACTACATACTGTGATGCAAAATTAACTTCTTTTGGCTTTACCCTTATTTCAAATATATCATTTAGGTATGCACAAAGGGTACATGAAGATTTTATGAGATTTATGAGATTTTTCTTGGGAAGCTAATTGCTCGGCTCTCATCTACTTCATTTATTATGAAGCTAATTGTCGAAGGATCCAAGCCCAGGCTAAAAATATGTCTCCCCATTTGAGATTTTGTCTACATTAGTATGTTACTTTTTATTGCAATTATAATTAGTTCCTTGGTTCCTTCGTAATTTCCTTTTATTGCATGATTGTCTTTGGTTTGTCATTTTGTTTTGAGTGTCTAGTGATTTAAACCAAAGACTTCGACTTAGCCAAAAAATGTGCAAGTCTACATTAGTATGTTTCTTTTTATTGTAATTATAATTAGTATGAATGAACAAAATAATGGCAATGCAATATTTGTGATAATGCAATATTTGTCGAAATAGCATCGATGACTTCGGTCAATGTGCCTATGTGTCAATGTGGTGTTGGCCCATGCATGTTGAAGATGTCACACACAACAAGTAATCCTGGGTGTCAATTTTGGGTTTGCCCAAATAGGAAAAAGGTCTGGATACGTAATTATATTTTATGTTTAAAAATAATGTGATAACTAATCATTTTATGAAGAACTGATGTACATTTGGTATTGTAGGGAAATAGTGGATATCAATACTTTCGGTGGGTCGATGAAACCACATCTACATATACCCCATCTACATCTATACCTGATGTAGGAAATGAGTGCAACTTGTGCAAGGCTTGAGAGGCAGCTAGTGCCACCAAGATTGCTTCAATGGTGAAAGCAGAAATTATATTTCTGCAATGCCTTCTTTGTGTAGTTCATACACTACTTTGTTGGGACCATATGCGTAAATATGGTTAACAAAGGGCTATTGTAGATACTGAATTTTTTTTAAGAATTTCAAGTAGATATGTTGGACATATTTTGATAAACTCATAAACTTTTTTGTTGTTTATGACTTCGTTATGATTTTCAATATAAAATTAAACAAAATTAAAATTAACCTTATTATTGAGCTAATTGTTGAAGGATCCAGGCCCAGGCTAGAAAGATGTCTTCCCATTCTATTGTGGATAGGTGTTTCATAAAACATACATACTTGTTGCACATGCATTCTCGATTCAGAGTGGGAAAATCTTATTTTGGATGCGAGGGAGAGAAGCCAAACACATAAAGAACATGCACATAAACATGACAGTTGAGAAACATAAATGTAGATATCACAAAAACTAAGAAACATAAATGTATGCATCATGATCACAATTTTTTGGAGACACAACATAATTGAATGGTATACCCAAACGATGCAACACAACTACTACTCTTTTGGTTCCAAGTTGACACTGCGAGATCCAAAAACCATAGATAAGGAATAAATTTAGAGAGTGGAGGAGGGCCGTAATGACCAAAATAATACAGGGTCCCTATATTATTTCGATCATTATGGCCCTCCTCCTTTGCTCTCTAAATATATTGCTTATCTATGGGTTTTGGATCCTGCGGTGTCGAGTTGGAACTGGAGGAGTAGTGGTTGTGTTGCATCGTCTGGGTATACCACTCAATTATGTTGTGTTTCAAAAAAATTGTGACCATGATGCCTACATTTATGTTTCTCATTTTTTGTGTCCCAAGACCCCTTATGACCCTTTATGATCCCTAAGAATACATCTTAGAGGTCTTAAAATATCGTAAAGGGTCATAAGAGGCTCCTAGGAGGGGCCAGATGAGCTTCCACCTTCACATGGTTGGCCTTGTTAAGTAGAGAATGTTAAACTATTCTCGAAACAAAGAGAAACTCAATAATTTAAGGAGAAGTTCTATAAAACCTTCACAAATATCCCTTCTTTGGCCTCCACTCATACCTCTTCTCAGAATTTAGAAACTTTGGATATTGTTTCTCATCCATGCATGAAATGTGTTAGTGATCATTTGGTTAGTGCTTGATAACACATTTGACATCATACAGTTTGCTCCTTGCAGGTTTGGGATCATACAAGAGCATATTGGGTCACAAAAGAGCATACTAGATTTTATTCATAAATGCAAACTTCGAGAAAATAGAGTTGTTAATGTTTCGCCTGCCTTTTCTGAAAGTGTAAGCCCCAATGCTCGTATAAAAATCTCAATGATGATCAGAATCAATGATGGAGAGTTATCATGATGGCAATGGTTGGAGTACCTTGTATTCAATAGATGTTGGCAAGCGATCCTTCTTAGCTGTTGTTGTTTTAGATTAAAATACATACCAACAACAACAACTAAGAAAGATCACTTGCCAAATTTTATTTTGTATGTGAAATTTTGGGAGTTGCATTTGAAACTTACACTAAATAATGTAAGTTGTAATTTTCAATTTTCATTACGATGTTGCTTTTTATTGTGTCAATTTTCAAATATATATATATTTTTTTAAATAGTTAAATTAGACTTACTATCCAAATTGGACAAATTATTTTTGTTGTACATTGCACTTGGAGTCGAGTGTGTCTCTAAACATTGTGAGCTTTCCATATTCTTTAAGTGTTCTATCACAATTATATTTGTCAAAGATTGAATTAGGGATTTTATTCGTAGATTGATGAGAATCAATGATGGAGAGCTTTTAGATTATGAGAAGACGTATATGCAGTGGAGGCCAGAATGAATGAATGCTAGTAGATGTTAAAGGCAAATTTAGAGTGATGTTGGGGGGGGGGGAGGGGCCAAATGAGCTTCCACCTTCACGTGGTTGGCCTTGTTAAGTAGAGAATATTAAACTATTCTCGAAACCAAGTGAAGCTCAAACTAAACCAATGACGTAGATTCAATGGTCAAAAACACCTACTTCTTATTACATATTATATCTCATTCACTTTAAGAAATATTTTACTTCTTAAACATGTTCACTAGTCAATCTGCATCACCATGTTCATCAAATTAGATTTATAGATAAAAGAGTGAATGGGGAATTTTTACAAATCACTTACCTTTAAGCCTAAAAATCTAGATGAAAAATTATTAGCTGCCTCTGAATGAATCATTCTCATGTTTCTTCCTACCCCTTTTACTTCCCTACTACCTTGTCTTAGGTAGCTTCCTTCTTATGAGTTTTTTAATTGATTATGAATGATGAAGTTTTATGGCTGCACTGTTACTGATAAGTTTTATTTAATGTGTTGTATAATGTACAGGTGACAAGTTGATCTCACTCATTAAGGATAGAGATGCCCCATATATATTTTCATTCATCACCTTCACATGTTAATATTGCATATAGAGAGTTAAAATTGTCACTTACTCTTGTCATGGATGTCTGCTCTTTATTCCTAGCATTTGGCTATCCTTGACTGTTATGATCTTGTTGATCTCTATTTTTTTCACCGTGACTATTCTCCTCTTAAACATATAATTTTTAGATCTATTTTTTGATAGCAATGAAAAGATCTCATATCTTTGAAATGGTCAAATTATCCCAAGGACAATGATGTCCAGTGTTAGAATAATGAACACCATGAATTGGTGAAAAACCCATTGAATTAATCTACCGTATCAAGAAAATTAATCATGAAACTTGATGTTTCTCATATAAATATTGATGTTTAGAACCATGATACCCACTTTTCTTTTATAAAACCCGTTGTTCCACTTTTGAATACACTTTATCATCTATCTTCTATTCTTAATGAGCAACCTTCTATTTATTGTTGTTTTTTGAATGAATGTCACTGCTTACTCATTATGGACTGTTATTTACTAATGAAAATCCTTTGTTCTTGTTTAGAAAATGCTTGTTCTACTTGAAAATTTTCACTACAACATAGCTTTTTGTTCATGAATTTCTTCACCGACATTTATGCTTTGATTGAAGGCTTTAAAGCTTAGGCACGATCATACATTCCTACTTCTTGAGAAGAATATTCAGCCCCAAAGGTAAAGGTTGTCCTTTGGTTCCTTGTCTTTAGATATGGGTCTCATAAGAAATTGTGCACATCATATATAATTTACTTTAATCAAGTTTTGGAGAAACCGATCTTGCACTCCTGCTCTCTCTCTTTGCATTCTTCAGTTAATTGTGTTTCAAATAATTTTATCAACCATCTTGGAATGCTATTTTTGTTATGTAGATTGATTCATTTGATTCTGTAATACAATAACAAACACTCATTTTAACTATGTAGATGTTGTGTGTCAGGTATTTACTTTCAACTAATAACAAGATATCCAACCATGACAAAGGTTAGTAACAATGTAAACCTTTTGTGAGTAGTTATTTTATAATCTTCATATGAAATTTTTTATACAGTTGATTTTATCATAGAACTGATAATTTTTCTCACCTATTGAAGGCTATAAAATAATAGGGGATTCAGTAGAGGAGAATTCAATTTTTTCCTACATATTTTTTTGTTAACTTGTTAAGTTTAACACATATTAAAAGAGATCCAGGTAATATTGTTATTCTTGTCTAATATTCATTTGGCTTCTTTCAAAGTGTTGGGTACTACTTGCAAAGCTTGAATATTTTTTTTGGCGTTGTCTCTTTTGGTAGACTAGTGACTCTCTCTTCCATTTATTTGAAAAATTGTTCGAGTATATGGTTTGTTTGTTCAATGAGTCTAGATTCCACTTGGTTTTGTGGCAGGTTGTGGCATGTGTCAATAGAATTATTGGACTTGCTCTTGTTGGAAAGGTATGAAAAATTGTTAATGATTTCAATATTGATGCTCACTAATGTATACACATTTCTTTAGCATTATGCATGTTGGGTGCCCAAGTGTTAAATTGATACTCAATAAGTGTTCATTGTTTTGCTTCTTCTTTCAGCTCATAGTCTTTGAAGAATCCAAGCATACATTGTGATAACTTTTTGAAATATGTTGCAACGGGAGTCAATGGATTCATAGTGTGGAGAGTACGAGGGAGATTGTAGCTTGATTAGTAAGGGTGTGAGCGTGTATTACTCAAAACTAGATCATTACTCCTTGGAGTGTCACTTTTTCCAGGTAGATTCGTCGTCACTTTTCTTTCTACTAACATAATCACATATATTTTTTCAGAGATATCAATTTGATTATCTAGATTTTCTTAGAGATATTGGCTTCCTACAATCTATAATATAGTTTTATGTTGTTAAATTCAGTTGCATATATTTATTTTACATCGTGTTTCTGATCACTCTTCTTATCCATCATCAAAGACCCATCATTGAATTTTACTGATGTTGAAGTAAACCAGTAAATTGACAATTAACTTGAGACTATAACCCTTCCCACAGGAACAAGTCTATGATCATCCTTCATCATTATTTCTATAAGATTTTTCCCATGATCTTCCTTTCTTGAAGAATGAATGCTTCTACTCACGTTGAATTTCTTCTTTCTTTGTTTATGACGGTGAAAAGAGTACATCTAGTCAAAATCTTATCTTCCCCTGTTTAATTTCAATCCCTTTGCACCAAATTCCTCTCCATTACAAGAAAATGTAGAATATTGTACATCATTATTCAATAAACATTCCAGAAGATCGTGTGAGAGAGATGAATCAGAATGTGAAGAATTTAAATCACAATCATTTGTTTCTGAATCCATCATCTATGTTTTCCATCATTAGAATAATTCTCAATTTCTATAGAAAGCTTCACACTTTTTCCTCACAAATCTCACAAGGAAGAGCTCATAAATCTTTCGTAACCAACATTTGCACATAATGCATCCTTAAGTCATTGTGCACTAAAGGATCAGAAGATGAAGAGACGCGCCCGGGGCAGACAACATGATCTAGAATTCGTTCCATCTTGGGTCCATTTTTTAAGGCCGTTACATCCCCTATATAAGTTATTAGTCTGATTCTTTCTCTTCCATAGAAATTTGAGCAGAAGAGAATACCTCCCAAAAAATTCAATTCTTCCAAAAAATCAAGTGAAACGAGGTGAATAGCTCACAAAAAACTCTAAATCTTGAAAAAATCAACCCAAAAGCTTCCCAGACGCTACAAATCAAATAGCTTGTACCAATCGACATAGTATAATATAATATAATATTATAGTATAATATAATAATATTATATTATACTATAATATAATATTATATTATACTATAATATAATATTAGTATATGATAGTATAGTATTATAAAATTATAAATATAAATGTAATATAATATATTAATAGATTTGATAATATTTTTTTTAAAAAAAATTTGGATTTGATGTCGCTTTTTCGACATCTAAAGAATATACGTTCGACGAGAGTGCTATACAATCGATGAATATTCCAACCATAACTCGTCGATATTGCGACAACCACTATATTGTTATTTCATCCAACATTGGTCAAAGAGATAAAAGGTATGCAGGATAATTCTTCCAGATTGAAGAGATTATTTCGATGATGGATTAGTCGATACTTCGATGACTATAGAGGTTGAATATTCGACAAACATATAATGTGTCAAATAATTGACAAAATTTTTTTGACAACAGTTATGGTCATTTGGTTGACCAAAATAGTTATGGTCATTTGGTCAACCAATTGCCATCTAAAAATTGACTAATCGTCATCGAAAATCTAGCTAAAATTTACTAGTGGTTGGTGGAACTAGGATGGGTGAGTTAGCTAGGTACTCCTTGAGTTTTTCAAAAATTCACTGACAAATTGGATCCCATTTGAAACTTGTATCCTTGCGCAACAAATGTGTGAATGGTTGGCACTTGTCTGCCAGCTATGATATGAATCTGTGAATTGACTGTAGCTTTCCCTGTAGGCTCCTTAGTTACTTAAGTTTGCATGGTGGCGGCATTTCCATAATGTCCTTAACCTTCTTAGGGTCAATCTAGATGCCCCACCATGATACAATGAATCCTAACAACTTTCCCGATGTGACGCCAAAGACACACTTCTTTGGGTTCAATTTCAGACCATAGTGGTGCAGGCGATCAAACACATGTTCAAGGATATTCAAGTGTTCTAACCTTGTCTTTGACTTGGAAAGGATGTCATCCACATAGTCTTAAAGTATTTTGTGGATCATGTCATGGAAGATAGTAGTCATTTCTCTTTGATATGTAGCTCCCACAATCTTTAACCCAAATGGTATCATGTTGTAATAGAAGGTGCCCCATGGCATTGTGATTGTTGTCTTGTGTTGGTCTTCTTATGCTATACAGATTTGATTATACCCTGAAAAACCATCGATTAGGGATAACGTCTCGTGGCCTATTATTAGGTCAACAATCATGCTAATATTTGGCAGGGGGAAGTCATCTTTCAGGCATGCTTTGTTTAAGTCTTGAAAATCTGTACAAATTTTGATTTCTCTTGATAGTTTAGTAACTCACACCATGTTGGATATCCATTCTGAGTAATCAATGGCACATATGATCTTAGCTTGTAGGAGCTTCTCGAGCTTTGCCTTTACTAATAGGGCCACCTTTAGATGCATCTTTTGTAGCTTCTATTTGACTGGTTTTGCATTTGGATCCACTAAAAGGTGATGAACAACCAGATTTGGATCTAGCCCATGCGTGTGAGCGTATGACCATGCAAAGTTGATGGTTACCTCTTGGAGGAGTGTTGTGAAAGCTAGCTCTTCACCCTCAGTTAGGGATGTTGTGATGTATGTGATTCTTGGGCATTCTTCCATTCCTAAGTTGATATTCTTGGTGTCCTCAATGAGGATAGATGACTATTCTGGTCCGTAGTTGTGGATGGGGGGAAGAGGCAAGTCCTCATCCTCTAGTGCCTTAGAGGGGTTTTCACTAGAATATACGCCCTTTGTTTTTATTTTTTTGGAGTCAAAATGTGCCCTAGAGGGGTTTTCACAAAATGAATCATTATTTTCTTTTTTCTTTTTTATTTTGTGGCTAAAGACCTCCTCTTCTTTGAAGCATCCCTTAGGGTCGAGCTTGTCGACATATGCTAAAACTTGCCCCCAGTCTAACTATTGGTCTGAAGCTCCCATGAATCTTAGGAGTGCTTCCTCGCTTTGGAACTTATTGATGTGTGCCACGCTTGGTTGGTCCCAATCTATGATTTTGGGATGGATGAGGGGGAGTTCGATTAGGTTAATGGCAATTTGACAGAGGACAAAATTTCCCAGGAAGGTTTCATCATCAAAAATATCATTGTAGGATTGTTTTTCTTCCTCTTCTAGGATGTCTTTGATTTCCAAAAGTTCATCTTGGATGTTCAAAAGGGTAACGTTGGGTGAATTGGTGCCCCCAGTTGTAGTATTGGGTCCTCGTATATGCAGGTAAGGGGTATTGAAACTAAGGCCTCGATGTGGCATATTTTTTGAGGCTTCCATTGGGTGTTTCATACCAGCTTCTTCAGGTTCTAGACAACCACCTTGATATTTTCGTTGCTCAGTGGCCCATTTATGTGATGTAGGGTATTTGTCCTTGAAATAACTAAGGAGCTCAGTTTTGGGAGGTGGAGGGTCCTTGTAAAACCATCTATTAATGTCAGGGTCCATTTCTTGGTTATTTAGAATTCCATGAGAGATGAATGTTGATGGTCCCATTTGCTTGACTTCGGGGTCTTCTTGAGGGGGTTTTCTTTGATGACAGGGACGTCCCTAAGTATGTGGATCTAGTGGAAGGACCCCTACTACAAAGGCATTGGTTAGGTTGTAGTCGCCACAACCCTTGTTGTTGATCTTGATGATGGAGAGGGTGGAAGCTAAGATAGTCTCCGAATCACAGTGGGATTGAGATGAACTAGTGATAGAAGTGCTGATGTCGATGCCAGGATAGTGCGTGTAATGGGGGAATGAAGCTTCCAATGCATGACAATATGCGAAGGGTTGGGGATTGATGTGAATGGTGATTTCAATGCCTTGATGTGGGAATTTGATGCATTGATGATAGGTGGAGGGTATGAATTTAATAGAATGGATCCATGGTCGACCAAGGAGAATTTTATATGGAAGGTCAAGATCAATAATGTGACAAACGGTCTCTTGAATTGCTAGCCCAGCTTGATGGGTGACAAAATAGTAACTTTTAAGGTACGCTCCAAGTTGGCATAGGATTTTATGGTGATGAATTCATGTAAAATATTAGCCTCTATATACCCCACCTACTGTACAAACTTCAATGTGCACAGGTTTAGGGTCAAACCATTATCTATCATGACCTGCTTGATGACAAATTCATTGGCCATTATAGTGATACAGATTGGAAGATTGTGATCTGGCTTAATGGATGACATGTCTAAAGGTTTGAAGGAAAGGGCAAAGGATGTAGATAAGTGCCCTACGAGGTCCTTAAACTAAATGGTGTTGATGTTTCTGGAGACACATGCCTCTTGAAGGGTGTTATTGAGGATCTCTTGATGGAGGGGTGAAGTATGAAGGAGGTTAATGATAGAAATTTGGGAAAGTGTATTCCCAAGGTGCTCCAAGAGGTTATACTACGCATTGGGGGCAGTCATAGGATTAGCACCAACAATATATATTCAGTCTCTACGTGTGGTGACTGCACATTGACTATCAATGCCTTTGACATGGATGACATTTATATTGGGCTCAACCTGGGAAATGAAACCAACAAATTTGTCATAATTGATATAGGCAGCGATATAGTCCTATCAACATTGTTGGCTAGGTTCTTGCCTATGTTGTTTTTGAGGAAACACATTTTAATAGATTTGTAGGTTGGTGTTAGGTGACCCTTGGGTAGGTGCATCAACCAGGATCTCCTTTTTGGCAATGAGGTCCTAGACATAGTGTTTGAGTTTCATGCATTTCACGGTAGAGTGTCTCTTGACATAGTGATAATCATAATACTTGTTATCTTTTTACTAGGTTGGTTTGGGCATTGACTCATCAAATGGCTGGGTTTGGGGATAAACAATTAGGTTAGCGCTAGCCATATGGTAGAAGATGGTGTCCAATAGTTCATCGAGAGGGATGAATGTGCGCTTTTAGTTATTCTAGATGCATGGCTTGTTTTGACCTTGGGTAATTGATATTGCATTGGTTTGGTTGGTTTGAGGTTGGCAAGGTGGTTGGGGTTGTTGGTAGGTAGGTGCTTGTTGCTGACATATTGGTGTAGGTAGGTTAGGACTAGCCACGATGACCTGTACGTGCTTCATGTCGGTGGCCCCATTTGTGACAATGTTCTTGTTTTTGTTCCAATAACAAGGTCAGTCATTACTGGGTCTATCTTACGAGCTTACCTTGTAATGCCTAATGGTACCATCATATAAGAAGCCTCTTTCAATATCCATCCATTTTAATTTGATGTCTTGGTAGGTCTGTATGCAATTCATCCTCATTAAGTGGGATAACTTTGGATGTAAATTATCAATGAATATTTTGGTGAGTTTCTTTTCTGGCGGTTGATATGAAAGTCTCGTGGTGAGGTTCTGCCATCTTTTTAGGTAATCAGCCAGGCTCTCACCTCCCTTTTGTTTGGAATTGCATAGGTCTAGTAAGGAGAGCTCATTCTCAATGTTGTGCGCGTATTGTGCCATGAAATTCTAAGAAAGTTTGGCAAATGTTGTTATTGATCTGTATGGTATTTTATAAAACCACTCGATGGCGGTCCCTCCCAAGATTTTGGAGAAGTGGTGCATGAGGAAGTTGTCACTATATGCAACCTCTTGACAAGCCATGTAAAAATCCTTGATGTGGCTGATGAGATCTCCCTTCCCCTGATATTTATCGAATTTGGGAGTTTCAAAATGTTTGGAGAAGGGAACCACTATGATAGATATATCAAAAGGATAGGGACAAACCTCTTTGAACTTAAATGTCTTTCTCTCTCTATCGGCTTTGAGCTCCTTAAGAGCATTCTTCATTTCTTCCCATTCTGCATTAACAAGCATTGGAGTGGGTAACTCCCATTTGGAAAGGTTTTGATGGCACAGGTGAATATGGATGGTTTTGGAGAGGGTATGGCATGATTGGATAAGGGGATTGGCCTGTGATATAAGTGGATTGAAATGGATTCTGAGGTGGTGGTTGGGCAACATATTATTGTTGAGATGCAGAGGTGTATTGTTGTGCATGGTATGGCATTACTTGTTGTTACTGTGGGATTAGGGGGTGTTGTTACTATGATGGGAAGTATTGTTTTTGTGGAGGAGGTTGGTAGGATGGTGTAGATTGTTATTTTTGTGTGGGGCCATGTGCTTGGTCGATATGCGAGGGATGCATGACCACATTGCTAAGGGGTAAAATGTTTGCTTGGGCATGGATGATGGAAGGCGGTTGTGCGAGATAGCTAGTGAGATGAGAGGAACTCTACTGTTGACATGGTGGTATAGTTTGTGAGATGTTTGCTAGCATGGATAAATAGTTGGTGAATTTTGGAAGAGATATATTTTGAGGTAGTGGTGGGGGTTGTGTTGCGTACTGGGTAGGTCATATCCTTGCAAGATTATAGTGTGTTTATAGCCCTAGGGTGTTCATTTGTGCCTAATTAAAACCCTGTGAGGATCCAACCCATGCAGTGGGTTGAGATGTGGAGGCGGTTGGAAATGTGGAAATAGTGGTGGGGTTTTGCGATGTGGATGGTGGGTTTTGGGATGAAATGAATGACATTCCTATCATGAAAGCAGGTTGTTGGGTGTAGAATGGTTATCAATGCATAATATACATAACAATATATCATATAATCAATGGTACCAACAATACAATTAATACCAATACTAACATGAAACATGGAGTACCATACCAGAATACCAAGATGGTGAGGAAATGTTATTCTTTATTTAATACCAGTAAGAACCAACCCATAATGTCCCAATAATAATAAAACATAGTTCTTATAATATGGTCAGTTGGTTGGGGAAACCAACAAACACATCTCCTTGCTTCTAACTACCCTCCCAACAAAGCATAACTAAGTCTAAATACAATATTACTTTATTACATACTACATATATCCCCCCCCCCCCATAAAAAAGAAGTCATCTTCTAGATGACTGCACAACAGAAAAAATAAATAAATCAGACTTCAGAGTTGGGTTGTGAAGACATCCCTGGACTTGGAGCTTGTTTTTGGAGGTGTAAGAGATCTCTCTCAATGGCCTTCTATTTGGCCTAAACTCCCTGGAGTACCCGTAATGCATCCATCTTTTTTCTTCTACTACTGCTAATTTCTCTTCTAGGCCAGCTTGCTCCATCTTACATTTAGCTTCCCACATAGCCTTTTCTTCTTTCCATTCCTTTTTCATTCAATTTGTCAGTTCCTTTCCTTGCTGAAGTTCTAAGTATGTCCTCTGAAATGCTACCTCTATTTTTTTAAGTGTGTGCATGAGGAGTGGTTGCTCCTATACCAGAGGTGTGATGCATGAGGCTGTCCAGATTTCATCTATCTCTTCCTGCATGTACCCAATCTACTGAAGTATGTTCCAATCTGTATGGGATTTTCCCTTCATAAATGTTGTCAATGCCTCCACTGTTGTAACTATGGTCTTGACATTTTGGGTTTTGGCCTTCTTTATAATTTCCTTAGTCATGTGTTCCATAGCTTGTAACTGTGTGTGTGAAAATTATACCTGATCTGTAGACACAACACTCAGTAAAACATTAGAGGTTAGCTATAATCAAAATCATGCAAAATTGAAAGCTATCTAACCAAGCGATTTACTGCCTTCTAATAGGTGCGAGATTAATGTTCTCAGATTGTAATCAAGATCAGTGACCTAGACGACACCTAAATGAAGGATTTGAATGCAAAAGATGGATATGGAATAAATGCAATTAAGCTATTTTTTGGATTTTTCTATGCAATAATAATTGTAAAAACTGATATGAAATCTATGCTAAATGAAATTGATATGCTATGAATGCTATTGAAAATTGATATGCTATGAATCTAACAATGATATGTAATATGAATGCAAAAAAAATAAGATTGATCTCACAAAGCTTTGAATTCGCAAGTTGATTCCTCAGTCTCCAATTCTCCAGCGTGATTGTGCAAAATATGAGATGATTTGTGAAGAGCTAAAGCCTTAATTTATAGAAATCCAGGGCTTTGGAGGTGCATGAATAAAAGCCATAAATCACTCAAATTAACTCATCTTGATTTTTGAGTTATCTGATCATAAAAGATAGTTAATTCTCAAAATCATGCAAAAACATGCAAAAACAGCTTTTTAACTCAAATTAGAGTTTAGATCAGCTTTTTGAACTCCAAAAGGATGTTGAGTTCCAAAAAGTCAATAACTTGCATTGATTTTCTGATTTGGAGTTTAACTGTTTCTTTTGAATATGCATAATAATTAAGAATTAAATAAATAAATAAAGTGATTTATCCTCAACTCAACTGATTTTTGAAAATAAATAATTAATTTATGGGTTAATTAACTATTTATTCAAACTTTTATTAAAAATTATATTATTAAATAATGACAACATGCTTTAATTAATTAAATAAGAATTTAATCAATTAAAGATAGGAATTTTGATTTATTGTCAAAATTAAATAATACAATTAATAATAGATAGAATTAAATTTAATTACATAATTAAGTGGCAAATATTAAATCTAATTAATTAAATATGAAAATATTCAATTAATCAAATTTTAGGATAAATGTGATTTATTGCCAAATAATTATAAAATTAAAGATAATTAAGATAATTAGGAATATTACTAGGAATATTCTCCGATGCAAAATTTAAGATAATCAATTAGATTTGATGATGTTTAGATGTGCCTTAGATTAGGACTTTGATGTCGATTTCATATGATTTGATGATATAAGAGGTTAATGAACTTATAGCCCATTTTTGGGGTATTACAGTAACTCCTTGAGGAATATTTTTTCTTTGTCTTCCAATGAGATCATCTCTAAAAGGTTCCCTGTCTTGTTTTGCATTCCTATTATGTTTTCCCTTTCTACCTCCATGGGAGGTGGTGAAGGTGTTGGTACCATCCCAACTTCCTCAAGCAGCCTATTTGCCTCTTCCAACATAGTATCCTCCTGAGACTCCTTAGCCAATGTGTCTTCCTTTTCAAGTCTGAGTTCCTTCCAAGTCCTTGCATTTTGAGTAGCCATTTTTTCCGCCTCCTATACCACCAGGGCAACTGGGTGGGCCACTTCTATACCTTGTGGTGTGTGGAGTCTTATCTTGTGTCCCCATGTTTGTTGACCTCTGAGATCTATGACCTTGGTACAAGTCTGTTGATCTATAGGAACCAAGTTGGCTATTCCAGGCAAGGACAGTCTTGTTGTCCCCCATTGAGGAACATGTTGTTTACTCCCTTCCTCCTCTATACCTGGGTTCTCTTCTTCAGTACGGCTACCCTCCTTGGTACTTTATTGTGTACTAGGATTGGTACAGATGCCTTTCATACTAGGAGTGGTACAAATGCCTTCTGTACTAAGAGTGGTACAACCTTCCTACATATTGGGCCTAGTACGAGTGTTTTCTTTGGTACCCTTGGTGGTATGACCCTCTTCATGTTGTGTGTCTATTTTGTAAATTTGAGCATACTCAGGTACCCCACTTGGAAATGGGCCCTCTACTTGTGGTAGGAAACTAATATCTCTAGGTGTGCCTTTCAGGTGGCCAAAGTGGATTCTTTCCTCATGGGAGTCTGAAGATGTGTCTATACTGGTCCCATCCTCTTCTGAACTATCCTCTCTAACCTCCTCCATATGACTTGGTTCTATTCATATAGCTACAGACCATACAAACTGTTGTCCCATCATTATTATATGTATGGTTGTCATTCATACGGATTGCCTTCCTTCCCTCTCCCATTGTACGATGCAACATGCTTCCTCCTTCATATGAACTTCCTTTATATGTCTTTCCTCCAACTCATCCTCCTTCCTCCCTACCGTACAATTTATTCCCACCATGCAGACCTTCTTTGTATGACCCTCCTCCACTTTCTCTACATCCTCCTACCTTGTCGTACGGTCCTCCTCCACTTTCTCTATGTCCTCCTACCTTATCGTACAACCCTTCTCCATGTCCACCAACCTTCTATCCAACTCCTTGTGATCCATGTAGCATACCTTGTTTGTGTGAAATGGGGTCTTCCACTTAATATCCAAGGCTCATCCTCTTAATATACCATGCTCACTTATCACACCATTATTATTATCTTTTTCCTCATCTTTTTCTCTTTTATCAAACATATGTGATGGCTTATTATTGAGGGTTGTCATACTTTCCCTATATTCTTTATAGCCTTTAGGGTACCTTTCTTCTGGTTTTGCTTCTTGAATCTGCACCATATTACATTCTGGCTGGAATGCCTCATAGTCTCCCATCTGCCAGTGAAATAGTCCATTGAGAGAGCTTGTTTCATCTTCTGAACACTCCCCTAGCTGAAGCACTCCTTCTTCATCTAGCTCCACTCCTTCCCAGTCTTCTCCCTTTGCCTCTGAATCAGATATGAGATCCTGACTTGCAGACTGGCTCCTTAAATCTATTGTGTACTTTCTATCGTCAACTTCTATGGATATGGTATTCCTTTTCCAATTATGTGTAGCCTTTACTGTGACTATCCAACCTCTCCCTAATAATGCATCACACTATTTCTTTTCCAGGGTAATCACCACAAAGTCAAGGAGAAACTAATGTGTACCAATTATTACTATTTTCCCCATCAGAGTTCCTATGGGCTTAATTCCATGTTGGTCTGCACCTACCAGTTGGAATGTGGGTGGCTAGAGTGTAGGTTTCCCTAGTGCCTTCCAAGTCTGCTCAGGTAAGACGCTCACACCAGAACCTCCATCAACAATAGTATTTGATAGTTCATACCCCATTATCTCCATTTCAACCACAACTGGTGTTCTCCTTGTTCCTAAGGAGAACAGGGTGTTGGTTTCTTTTTCGACCTCCTCTTTCTCCTTTTCCTTGGAAGGTATCTCCTTGATATTTGTTCCTTGTGTTATTGCTCTTGCAACTGAGGTAGAGTATCTGTTAGATCCATAATTTTCACCAGAATGGTGGTCTCCAGTACTTGTTTCATGAGGTTTAGTACCACCCATTTTTTTATGGTGCTTACTCTCCCTTCTTCTCCCATGTGATCTCTAATGTACTTTATGGCTTCTTGAAATCTCTCTTTCTCTATGGCTGCCTCTAGATATACAAGTTTCCTATCCTACATTCTTGTGATGTCCAATACTTTATTTTCTGGTTCCACAATGTAGAGCCTGTTCACCCCCTTTTGTCTAGGGCAATTGGCATCCTCATGGTTCCCTAGTCCACACCATTTACACAACATTCCTCCATTCTATCCTCCACCGCTCTTGTAGTCACGTGCAAAATGACCCCATTCATTACATTGCCTACATTGAATCATGGGTCTCCCTTTAGAATCATACTAGATTGCTCTCCTGGGTGTGTTGTTATTT
Organism: Chamaecyparis obtusa; assembly: GCA_027943335.1. Lineage (NCBI taxonomy): Eukaryota > Viridiplantae > Streptophyta > Pinopsida > Cupressales > Cupressaceae > Chamaecyparis > Chamaecyparis obtusa. The sequence continues at coordinate 569,551 of BSBK01001242.1, read as the reverse complement.
TTGTTGTTGTTGCTTCCCCACCTATTGTTCCTATACCCTCTAGGTGAGGCTTCTATATTTGTGTTACATGGAGAGGTGGAGGGTGGTGTAGATTTTTCTCCTTGGGTGAAGAATACTTGTGCACTCTATACCTTCAGATTGTAGGGACAAACCTTGATTGTGTGGCCTAACACCTGACAGATGTCACAAAAGGATTTACATGGGAAGGTTCCTTTTGTGTGTCCTTCCTTTTTGCACTCTATACACCATAGTTCCCTCCCCTCTCTCTTCTCTTCCTTACTTCCTATTACTTCCTTCATTAGCCACATCATGTCATTTCTCAAATCTTGGATGGTCTTGGATTCATCCCCACTCTCCTTTGAACTCTCACTCCCGCTTCCTTGCCTCTTTGTTTTGGAAGTTTTGTTCTCACTTTCTATATTCATTGCTCGGTGCATGCAGCGGCAAAGGATGATGGTTGTACTATCTTCATTTTCCATCTTAAAGATGGGGTGAGCCCTTCAATGAACCACCTTTTTTTTAGTTCATCAGTAGGTTTGTTATCCATCTTTCCTATCAATTCCTTGAGTCTCTTGCTATATGCCCTGATAGTTTCATTTTTCCCTTGCCTAGCATTATAGATTTATGGGACTATCTTGTCATCATCACATAGAAGTCTAAATTCTTCCTCAAAGGTGGTATGGAGGTCCTTCCAGGTAGTCTTATTTCTGGCCTCCAAGTCTATATACCAATCAATAGCTATTCCTCTTCGTGTGGAAGGGAAAGCTTTCAACCATTCATCTACATCATTTTCTCCATTGGCTTGTCATATAATTATACATGTTTTATAATGATGAGAAGCATCCTTTGATCCTTCCCTAGTAAATCTAGGGAGTTTTTGTTTGTCTAACGCCATTCTCCTTCCACTCTTCCCTCCTACCGAGATGCTCCCTTCTACCAGGATGTTCCCTCCTACCAAGACGCTCCCTCCTGTCAGGACGCTCCCTCCTGTCAGGACGCTCCCTCTTGTCAGGATGCTCCCTCCTGTCGGGATGCTCCCTCCTATCGGGATGCTCCCTCTTTCTAGGATGCTCCCTCCTGTCAGGATGTTCCCTCCTATCAAGATTTTCCCTCCTACTAGGATGCTCCCTCTTGCCAGGATGCTCCCTCCTACTGTGATGCTCCCTCCTAATAAGATGCTTCCTCCTATCAGGATGCTCCCTCCTATCGAGACGTTGCCTCCTACCGAGATGCTACCTCCTGCTGAACTAGTAATATATCCTTCCCCTTGTGATTCTTCTATCTGGATCAAGCTTCATTCCTATGGTTGTTCTCTTCATGCAAGGGTTTTAGGGTTCTTCCACCCTTCCTTCCTTCCTGATGTTTTTGAAATAGCTAAATTGGCTATACCTTTTATGGTGTTTTCAATAAGCCTTTCCTCAATTTGTCTTTCACTTAGAGTCTGGTTCCCCAACCCTCTCAAGTAGTGACATTTTTCTTCTTGTTGATGTAGACCAAGGATTCGCAGGGCCACTTCTTCTTTAGTTTTTTCTTCTGGACTACACTTGGGATACTTAATTGGAAGCAGGGGCATGAATTATTTTAGTGGACCAAATGTTTAACCAGAATTCAAGGAATTTGTCCAAGTAGATCGTACACCACTGGTGGTATCAAAGTTCATCCTATACCGTGCTTTTGGAATCGCTCACTCCCAACTTCCATTTTCATGTATTGGTACTTCCCAAGGCACCACCAAATTTTTTCACCTAATCTTCTGTTGGTACTCCCTCCTCTTCTCTTTAATTATCTATATAGGGGTTTTCTCATTACTCCATCCTTCCCAGTGAACAACCTCCAGGTCCAAACTTAGGCAATGATCCCAAAATGTAGAATGGTTATCAATGCATAATATATAGAATAATACAACATATAATCAATGGTACCAACAATACAACTAATACCTGTATCATCAGAAAATGGAAGCACTTCCATTTAGGACTAGTTTAGCCATCTGAATAAGTGTTCTGGGGTCATGTCAAGTGCCTTGAGTGGGTCTTTGACTCAATCTAGCTTTTCCCCCTATTCTACTTCTCTCTCCACCTATTTCTAGCCTTTTTCTGGCACTTTATCCTGAGGATCTGAGATCTTTGACCTCAGGGTCAAGGAAAACCTTCTAGGTCAAGGTCAACCTCAACTTTGACCTAGGAAAAGGATGACATCAACCCTGACCTAGGTCAGATTCGACCTCAACCATGACCCTAGGTCCAAAATTCAAATTTCAGAGGTTTCGGGATGTCGGGCTTCAGAAAGTTTTATTTCCCGCTTTTGGGTCAGCTATTTCAGATTTCAGAATGGTAAACTCTTAAATTATATTTAATTTAGGTCCATTTCTAGGGGTTAAGGATTAATTGGAATTTAATTCTCCTATGTCAGTCTCTCTAGAAGTTTGTGCCCTAGACTAGTATAAAAGGAAGCCTTCCTCTCTCATTTCATATCATCTTTCACATCCACTTTTCATGATCAAGAAATCAAGTAATCAAGCAAGAAGGAGAAGGAAATCATTCAAGCATTAATTCATCCTCAAGCACTCAAGAATTCATGATCCAATTCATCAGGGAGATCTATTGATAGCCATTGGAGGATTCAATCTCTCTGGAGCCCTCTTGTTGAAGATTTATCCATCCACATTCATCCAAGCCTCTTCCTATTCCAAGATCCATTCAAGATTGGTGTTGAAGATCTAATGAAATTGATTTGAGACATACTACATATAATTCTACATTCATTTGGAACATCCATACTTGTGAACTCAAGGATTCGAATCCTCCATAAGGATTTCAACATAAGCAAGGTGAATAGTTCCATTTAATTTGTTCACATATTGCAATTTCAATTACATTTCAAGGTTGATTCCAAACTAGGGTTTGACAAAGGAAAATCCCTCATCCAAACAACAAAACCCTTTTTTCTGGCAGGTATAGGTGCGGGACAGTGAATTGTAGTTTAGATTTGAGTACCCTTTTCGGTGAACTTTCAGGATCTATGAACAGAATTTTCATTGGAACGGTGCAGGTCAAGAATGACTTTTTGGGGTAAGATTGTACCCTAGGGTAAGATATTACCCTTTTTTAAGGTCAAGTATGACCTTGCTCCAAAAAGAAAAAAGTTTCTAGGTTTTCTCTATTTTTGCATTTCCAGGTCAAATCCAGTTGCAGAATTTCCTGAAACTGAACACAAACACTAGAAAAAAACATTTTCCATATCAATCCTATTTTGAGGTTAGTATTTGTCTTCAATTCAATCTAGATTTCAATACACACTTTTTATAATGGAATATAAGGTTTTCTCCTTCATTCATATTCTTCATAGATTGATTCTTTTATGCATTAATCACCTCTTTGTGGTTAATCAATTTGGATCTTTCCTTTGGGAATTTGGATTAAGAAGTATATCTTACATTCCCCCACACATCTATACACATATTCCACATCACTTTCATCAATCACATCATTATTTTATCTTACATTTAGTTGAACACTCTTTGTTCATTTACATTTTGGTGAACCCACGATAGACAACTCTTTCTTTTATGGTGTTAGATCTTGCATGTATTAGATTTCTTTTATGTGTTTGCATCTCATATAAAAATAAAAAAGCATTAATTTATCCATGCTTTATGTTTTCATAGTTTAGTTCATTTGCATTGCATTGGTATATGAGCTTTACTACATCTAGTCCTACCTATAATATTCCTTAGAAGAAGTCATAGACTTATGGGTGCCTTTGATCTTGAGTCTTCCTCTCCTTTCCTTAGGATCCTGGATGACAATTTGATTCTTCATGATTCCAACCCTACTATGGAGAAAAACTCTTCTCACTCATCTCATGATGAGGATGATGCTTTAAGAGTTCCTCCTAAATAAATCCAAAAAATTTCAACTGAACTTGATAAAATGGGTAATTGGCTTATTGAAGAAAACCATAATCAAGATTCTATTCAAGCTATAGAGGCTCTTAAGAAAGTTCTTTGTGATAATGATCAAGGTGTTAATCTCTTGCATGGTATCACTCACCTTGTGCATTCAAATGTTAAACCTTTAGCTCAAGAAGCTCAAGATTCAGGATTCACTCCTCTGGTTACTAGTGTGGAACCTTCTTCCATTCCTTTACCTAATATTCCTACTTATACTCCTCCTTTGGTGACTACAACAGTTCCCTCTCTTTCCATGAGTGCTCCTCCTATATCCCTTCCTACATCACAACCTTCTTACCATAATGTTCCTTTTACTTATTCTAATCCTCTTCCAACTATGGTTCCAAGTGTTCATCTAGTTGTGTCTTCCATTCCTACTGCTTCAGACACTTTACCTAGTGTTTCTAATGTTGCTATGCCTCCTATTTCCTCTAATAATTCAAAAATCATTAGTTTGGATCAAACTATGTCATCTTTACAACAACCAATTGCATCCTTGACTCAAAACAAGTTTAGCATTCCTACATGTGACATGGGAAGTCCTTTATCCCTAGACATCATTCGTGCTCCTGTTCCTCAGCAAGTCAATATGCCTCATCTTGAGAATTACAATGGTAAAGGAGATCCTGTTACTCATGTTAAAACATTTCAAATCCTTTGTAGTGACTATGCTCATGAACATAGGATTTTAGCCAAGTTGTTTGCTATAAATTTTCATGACAAGGCCTTACAATGGTACTGTTCCTTGCCTCCTTATTCTATTGACTCTTTTCCAAAACTTGCCAATGCTTTTATTCAACAATTTCAAAATAACATTGGTCCACAAGTGTCCTTAACTAATTTGATGTATTGTAAACAAAACACTAAGGAAAAATTGACTAAATTCATTGGTTGATTTAAGCATTTGCATGCTTAGATTTCTTATCCTATTCTTGATATGGATATTCAACATATGTTTATTTCAAATCTATAAAAGGATATTAGAGATAAGATTCTGCTTACTAAATTTACCTCTTTTCAACAACTTTGTGCAGTGCTTCATCATTATCAATTACAAGCAAGTCAATTTGAGAGAAACACTCCAATGGCTCCTAATCTAGTTGATAAGAGTGATGCTGCTCCTAATCCAAACAAATTTCAAAAACTCAACAACTATGTCAAGATAAATAAACAAGAGAATACAATTGTTGATCAAGTTGTTGTTGCATCCCTTAATGCTACTTTTGCATCCACTTCTTTTTGTTTGAATAGTACATTTACTCCTCTCTCTGAAGCTTTACATTCTATTATGAATAGGTTGTTAACTACTAATATGATTACTTTACCTCCTATTTGACCTCTTTTACTTGCTACAATTGCATCTAAATCCTTTGATCCTAAAGCTTTTTGTCAATACCATCGTCAAAATGGCCATGATACTGAGAAGTGTTATTCTTTAAAACATAAGGTTCAAGACTTAATCGATTCTAATGCCTTATTTGTTGATAATTTTGATGGTAGTGGGAACAAGTCTATCTCTCCTCCTAATCAAAACCTTCAAATCTATATGAATCCTTTTCCTACACATGATACTAATACCATTGCTCAACCATCTTCTATGGCTATTGTTTATGATTCAAAGATGGATGATTTTAATCATATTGTTAACCATGTGGAGCATGTTGTTTTGTCTCAATTTGTGTCTCCACCTCAACCTTAAACTCAACCTCAAGTTCCACCTCAACCTAAACCAAAATCTCAACCTAAATTGAAACCTCAACCAAAACCTTGAAAACAACCTAAGAATAAAAGACCTCGAGAACTCTTGATTACCTTTGATGATTCTAAGATTATTAAAGCTCCTGATGGTCCCATTTATATTTATGCTAGGATTTATCAGATACCTACACACGGTTGTCTAGTTGATCCTACATCCTTAGTCAATGTTATTACTGAAGAAAATCTTTTTATGAAGAACTTGCAACGTGATTCTTATGATACATCTGATGTGTGGATCCAAACTTGTAATGGTTTTCTTTATCCATCATTTAGTTCTATTAACTTGCCTATTGAGCTTGGTGGTAAAATTGTGAGCACTACCTTTGTTGTTGTTCCTACTTCTGATCAGTTTCAAGTTAAGCTTGGTTTTCCTTGGTTGAATGCCATGCATGCTATTGCTTCTCCTATCCATAGGTGTCTTAAGTTCATTCATGATGAAGAAGTGAAGATGATTAGCCATAGTTTATATCAACCTTCTAGGCCCAGGGATTGTGCTACACTTGACTTATTTTGGCCTTCAATACCTAATTCATGTCCTTCTCGACCTGATAATCTCTTCCGCTCATATCAGGCCTATAAGCATCATAATATTCTCGAGTTAAGCATGCCTCTAATAGATCTTAATCATGATATTTTTCCTACACCTTCCATACCTCCTTTATCTATGGCTTCTAGTTCTGTTAATCAAGCTCCTATTGTTTCTTTTCAATCTACTGAGAATCCTACTAATCCTCCTATAGAACCTATGAAGGATCTGATAGTTGTTCCTCCTAGTTCTCAACATATTTCAAACAAGAAAAAATGAAATCGATATGCTAATGAACATCGTAAGAAGTGTTGAGCTCAAGCTAAAGCCCATGCCTTTGTTATTAAAATTTCTTTACCTTCTTTTGATCATCTTATGCATGATGTGTTAGAAGAAGTTACTACTAATAATGATGTTAAGATGTAAGATTATGATGATTCTATTCATATCTTAGATCCTATTTTGATTAATCTTGATGAAGAAGATACTTTTGATGATACTAACGATGTTAATGATGAATATGAGACTATTGACATTGACATTGATTTACCTAATATGCTTTCATCACAATTGACACTTACACCTAGTATCGAACATCACAATTCTCAAGAGGATCCTTGTTTGGAATTGGCTATCATTCCTACTATGTTGGATATATTCCCTCTTGCGAGTTACCCACCTTCCCTAAATGATATAGAATGAGATAGGGAGAGTAGGTGGCATGCTTGATTGGTTGGTCCTTCATGGTAGCTTTTTGTGTGTTTTCCTATTGTATTGTGCTTCTCCCATAATGTGTTTGCTAAATGTCTATTAGATTCTTTTATATGACCCTTGTTACTTTGTTGGTGCAAGGTGATAAAGGAATCAAACTTGTTGTACTATTCTTCTATATGTATCTTTACTCTTCTATATGTTGTTTCATGTTATGTTGTACCTTTTCTATTATTTGTAAATGTTTCCTTGTGTAGTCCGCTTGGATTTGCGACTTGGTAGTACTGAATCTTTTTGGTCTCCATGTTATGGTTTGAAAAGACTCTTCTTCGCAACTCTTATGTGTTCTTTCCTCCATTGTGATTGTAGTTCTACTTTCTTTGGGGAATGATGTCAATTCATTTTCAATAATATCATATATATATATATATATATATATAAAATCTTATGATCATACTGACCCCACGACAGGTAGATCCCTTCTATGTTCTATGTATGTTTATGTGCTATTTCCCTTGATTTTTCTTTGTTTGGGGGCATCTCGTAGTGGAAACGTAATCACTGGAGTTGTTTATGTTTCTGTTCAAGCCATTTCTCCTATTAAAGTGTTAGCAATGACTTTAACATGGGGGCATACGCTTTGCTCACCTATTGCACACATGCACTTTCAATATATATATATATTTTTCAAGGTACTTTTCTCCCTTTATGGATTAGTGACTAATCCTTAAAACATGGATATCTTAAAGGATCTCTTGATCCCTCCAGTTTCAAAATTTTGATCCCTTAAGGTCAAAGGTGTCCTTAAGACTAGATCTCTTTTGCTTTTGGTTTTACTCTTGTGGAATAGAATATTCCTAAGGGTGAATCTTTGATGGGTTGACTAGTGAGTAGCCACATTCACTAGGCAGTTCAATTCCATCCTTCCAATTGTGTTGTTTCTTTGTGTGCTTCACAATGGGACATAAGTTCTCATTGGGTGAGACAATCACACCTCTCTCTCTCTCTCTCTCTCTCTCTCTCTCTCTCTCTCTCTCTCTCTCTCTCTCTCACATTTCTAGAGATGTCTCTCTTATTTTGGTCTTGGAGTTGATGAAGACTTGAGTCCCTGGGGGCTTGAGGATTTCTTTATCCCTTTGATTTCAATAAGATTATCTTTTCATTATGATCTCCTTTACCAAGAGATTGCATCGAGTCCATACTCTTGCTAAAGTGGGGGCTAAATGCATCATCAGAAAATGGAAGCACTTCCATTTAGGACTAGTTTAGCCCTCTAATTAAGTGGTTCAGGGTCATGTCAAGTGCCTTGAGTGGGTCTTTGACTGGATCTAGATTTTTCCCCTATTCTACTTCTCTCTCCACCTGTTTCCAGCCTTTTTTTGGCACTTTATCCTGAGGATCTGAGATCTTTGACCTTTAGGGTTAAGGATGACCTTCTGGGTCATGGTCAACCTCAACTTTGACCTAGGTCAAGGATGACCTCGACCCTGACCTAGGTTAGATTCAACCTTGACGCTGACCCTAGGTCCAAAATTTAGATTCTGGAGGTTTCGGGATGTCGGGCTTTGGAAAGTTTTATTTCCCACTTTCGGGTCAGCTATTTCAGATTTCAGAATGGTAAACTCTTAAATTTTATTTAATCTAGGTCCATTTCTAGGGGTTTAGGCTTAATTGGATTTTAATTCTCTTATGTTGGCCTCTCTAGAAGTTTGTGCCCTAAACTAGTATAAAAGGAAGCCTTCCTCTCTCATTTCATATCATCTTTCACATCCACTTTTCATGATCAAGCAATCAAGTAATCAAGCAAGAAGGAGAATGAAAGCATTCAAGAATTCATTCATCCTCAAGCACTCAAGCATTCAAGCATTCAAGCATTCATGATCCAATTCATCAAGGAGATCCATTGATAGCCAATGAAGGATTCAATCTCTTTGGAGCCCTCTTGTTGCAGATTTCTCCATCCTCATTCACCCAAGCCTCTTCCTATTCCAAGATCCATTCAAGATTGGTGTTGAAGATCTAATGCAATTGATTTGAGACATCCGACATATAATTCTACATTCATTTGGAGCATCCATACTTGTGGATTCAAGGATTCGAATCCTCCACAAGGATTTCAACATAAGCAAGGTGAATAGTTCCATTTACTTTGTTCATATATTGCAATTTCAATTACATTTCAAGGTTGATTCCAAACTAGGGTTTGACCAAGAAAAACCCCTCATCCAAACAATAAAACCCTTTTTTTTGGAAGGTACAAGTGTGAGACAATGAATTACAGTTTAGATCTAAGTACCCTTTTCGGCGAACTTCCAGGATCCGCAAATAGAATTTCTATCAGAATAGTGCAGGTCACGGATGATTTTTTGAGGTAAGATTGTACCCCAAGGCAAGATCTTACCCCTGTTTTAGGTCAAGGATGACCTTTCTTCAAAAAGAAAAAGGTTTCTAGGTTTTCTCTATTTCTGCATTTCTAAGTCAAATCTGGTTGTAGAATTTCCCGAAACTGAACACAGACACCAGAAAACAACATTTTCTAGATCAGTCCTATTTTGAGGTTAGTATTTGTCTTCAATTCAATCTAGATTTCAATACACACTTGTTATAATGGAATATAAGGTTTTCTGCTTCATTCATATTCTTCATATATTAATTCTTTTATGCATTAATCACCTCTTTGTGGTTAATCAATTTGGATCTTTCCTTTTGGAATTTGGATTAAGAAGTATATCTTACATTCCCCCACAAATATATACACATATTCCACATATCACTTCCATTAATCACATCATTATTTTATCTTACATTTAGGTGAACACTCTTTGTTCATCTACATTTTGGTGAACACTCTTTGTTTATCTACAATACCAATACTAACATGAAACATGGAGTACCATACCATAATACAAAGATGGTGAGGAAATGTTATTGTTTATTTAAAATCAGTAAGAACCAACCCATAATGTCCCAACAACAATAAAACAAAGTTCTTATAATATGGTCGGTTGGTTGGGAAACCAACAGACACATCTCCTCGCTTCTAAGTACCCTCTCAACAAAGTATAACTAAGTCTAAATACAATATTACTTTATTATGTACTACATTGGGCTTGTGTGTTAGTGATGAAGGGTAGAAGAGAAGTTGGTGCAAAAGTTTGCTGAGTGATGGGTGAAATGAATGTTTGGGTAAAGGTTTGCTGAGCAGTTGGGAGAGATATTTGTGTTGCCCCTTGGAAGAATGGTGTTGATGTGGAGGCTTGGCTCATGAAAGGTGGAGGTATTGCTTATGTGGAGGTTTGTGTGGGTGGTGAAGGTTGCATTTGTGTAGAGCTCTATGCCTGAGTGGTAGTTTGCAATGTAGTGGGTGGGGGTGGTGCACCCATTATGGAGAAGGGAGTGGATTATGTCATTGTTTGCACTGTGGGGTTTGTGGAGCTAGATTGCAGGAGATAGGGAATATGTGAGGCTAATTGAGATAGTTGTAAGTTGGGGTCATGGATTTTTTGGATAATGGGGGGTAGGAATCAGTAGGAATGTGTATGGGTCCAGTGGGATTGAAGGGTTGGATTTCTGGTAGAATGGGAGTACCCTTTTGTGCATAATTTGCCAAAATAGCAAGGCAATTCTGAGCTATGATTACACTAACCATTTGTGCATGTTTGGGATGGCTCATGAATGCTTCCATGGAATATGTGGTGGGTACTTCAGTGGGATCCGCCCACACATTCTTGACTTGTGGAGGTTGGGAGTCGCATGTTATCATGGTGTTGTTAGGATCATTAGGATTAGATGAGCTAGTGGAAAGGTTGTGATCCGTACCTTTTCTCTTCTTTGATCGTGTCTCAATAGGTATGAAATGCAAGCCCTAAGATGTGGAAGATGAAGATACAATAGGGGGATGAATGTGATATGGCTCTAAGATTTAAGGCTAATATGGATAAATAAAAGACCTAGGATGGGTGTTAAAGGATGTTTGGATGGTGTCTACTTGGGGTAAGGATAATGTCCTAATGAGTTAAGGACTACTAAGTGCTAAAATGGGTTGCTTTTCCTGACGTAGGACCAAATGGGGTGGGATTTTTTTACCTTAGATAGACTTGTGATCTTTGGAAGATGAGATCCTTGTCAGTGCGAGCCAATCTCTAGATCGAGATGATGAGGCCTATAAAGACAAGTATTAGCTATCCTAGACAATGTTTAGTCAGGTGGGTGGAGCTATGGGATGATTTGGATTTAGGATAAGGATTTAAGAAACTCAAAGGGGGTGATACTAGGTGGCTACCTAGATGGTGGATGGTGTTGGATTCTTGGATTTGTTTTGGATAAGGATGATTTTTTGGTTGATAGGGGATGATCTAAGATGTAGGGATGTTAAGATAATTTTGTGAGATTTGAAAGGATATGGTGTATGATATGTCGAGTTGTTCTCTCTTTCAAGTGTAACAAAGCGATGATTAACTGGAAGCGTTTTGCAAATAATATGACTTTTACATTGTAAGTCAAATTATCAAGTTTTTCTTGATACTTGTCTTCTTCTTTGATTGCAGTTATGGTAGGTTGAAAATCCTTGAGTTCTCATTTTGTGACTTTATTTTCTCGATACACACGGGCTATTGGTAACTTTTCTTTCTTTTATTTCACTGATTCGGTCATAATTCCAAATGTCTTCAATCTCTGAGCATGGAGTTGGAAATTTTTCAAGCTAGGAAGTGACTACAGTAAGTGTACCTTTACTTGGTTTTGAGAAAATTCTTGGATCTTTTTGGAAATAGTGGACAAACAATCCCACAAGAGACAAGGCAATCTTGTGGGAAAAAAATCCAATAAGTTTTGATTTCTTTGGCAAAAGGACTTGTGACTTTATTTGTGTATGTTTGAAAAGATGTTTTTACTGGTTTGGTAACCTCAAATACACACAAGAAATTGCTATCCTAAGGAAACAACATGACTTGAAAACCTTTGCTCATTGACTTAGGCACACACCCAAGAGCTAATCAGAATACAACCACTGTTGAGCACCTAATGGATCAAGCAATGTCACATTAGCCAACTCCAAACATTCAAGGATGGCACGACATGATGAGTGTCTTGGGGAGATTACTATTCTCCTTGAAAAAAGATTAGGAATCCTTCGGGGGTAGATTAGGTAGGTTTATGATTTAATGGCGTCTAGTAAGATCTGTGGAGTCCCCCCAATCGGTTTGTATGCGTGTGACTCACATAAGAGCCTAGTTGACCATTCCAAAATCATAGGGATATTCACCTACCTCAAACTACCATCAACATGCATATCCCAAACTTGAGAGGATAAGGCAAGAGTTTTCTCAACACCTTGTTTATATACCGATCGAGGAATTATCAATTTGAAGTCTTTCTCTAAAAAGGAAGCGCTTCTCTCTAGACAGGCCTCACTAGAAGAAAAACCAATTGAACTTGATCTTTCTCTTCACCTAAGTTCCACAAAGGCGAGTTGAGAGGATACAAATGCAAGTTAATCATTTTTACATCACTTACTTTATCAAGGGTTTGCAAAAATTGAAAAGCTCTAAGGAAGTGTTAAAAAACACTCCTTCAAATACACCAAGAAGTCTTCATTCCAAATTGAACCTAGATTAGACTAAGTGTTTACTATCCTAGAAATTCAAACACCCATTTTTAACATGCAAGGCTCTTTGAAAATGAAAGATACTTAAAATGTAAAAGGCTTTCGCACAATGAGTTGATTCCCTTTAGGCATTCAAGATTTGTTTGAGTTCTTTTTAAGCACCAAAATGAAGTGTTTATTGCATTGATTTATTGTCCCTTAGACATTCAAGAGTTGATTTTGATTTTGTTTTAAGCCCAAACTTGAAGTGTGAAGATTTGATTGTTAATTTTAGCCTTTGTTCATTTTATGCCCAAATCAAAATGATGAGATGTTGTGTATGCATTCAAAGTTATTTTTAGTGCACTACAATTAAGTGGATAAATTCTATTTTTAAAAAATTAATTTGTGATCCCACCACCTGTTCCTATAATCTCAGAGCCCAAAAAAATAGTGATCTCACTGACCGTACAGGTGATCCCACAGGTTTGTTAGTCTGAAAAATAAACTAGAGAAATGACTAATAGAGAAATAAACGTGATACCTATGACCACGATTTTGCAAGGTCAACGCATGATCTCGTAGGTCTATAAGCAGATACGTAAGTACAAGTTTTGAGGTTTTTTCTAACATATTTTTAATGCCTTACGACATACAATGTTATCTCATGATCCTGCATGGTCAAAGTACGTTCCTGCATTGCAGATTCACAGTCTCGCAAACTATTGAAATAAGGACTGGTGAATTGAGAGTGAAAGAAAGTCATAAGATAGAAGTTTTTGTGGGAATACGATCCTATTGACCATACTCGTGATCCCATAGGGCTGTGTTTTTTTTCACTGTGTGAAATCCAACTATGGGAATGTTGGCGCAAATACTCCTTCTTCCTTCTCAAACCTCCAAAAAATCAGAAAAACCTTGCAAAGACACTTAAATAACAAAAAAACATTAATTTTTGGTTAGTTTTTTGCAAAGAAAATGACGAAATAAAAAAAGGAATGACCGTAGAAGTGAATCCCACCGGACGTGCCAAAATGTATGCTAAGAAATGAGTTGTTAGGAACATAAAAAGAAGTTAAACATTCAACAAAACAAATAAAAGACAACACTTATGCTAAGACTAAAGAAAGCTTGAAGAGAGTGCAAACCACCCAAAAGACCTTCTTGATGTTTGAATTTGTCCAATACATTGGATGTTTGCTCAAAGGATGATACTCAAGCTTCAAATGTAAGGGATGATTTTGGCATAATAATGGTAATTTGATAGTTTTGGGCTCTCAAATTAGCATTATAACTTTACTTTGATGGTGGATGATTTGTGAAGGGAAGAGGGTTAAATTTATAGGCAAGAGGAGAGGTGAATGAATGGTCAAGATGCAAACCCGAGGAAGAGTCAAGATGCATTTGAGAGAGAGGACATGGATTTTTCTTTCTCAAATGCCTCTCATTGTGACAAGTGTCAAAAAGTGAGAGGTTGGAAGGTGTGGGGGAATGTGACCATTTTGGGAGATGTGAGGGGACAAATGTGTAAGAGGTAGATTGAGTGTGTAAGATCATTCATGAGGTTTCGAGGTTGGGAGATGTGAGGATACGACAAGAGAGTTGACTTGGGTTTGCTAATCCATTTGATTAGGATTGTGCAAATGATTAAGGGGTGATTGGGATTGGATTAGAGGGCAAGTGGGACAATTAGGAGGATGTGATGGGAGGAGAGAGAATGAGTGGAGGGTTGGATTAGCTAATCATGGGTCATTAGCTAATTAAGGAGGATTAGTATGTGTGAATGGGTAGGGTTGAGTAGGAACTCAAGATTAGGTTATTGGGATTGGTTAGGTTAGGGGTTAAAGTTAGGAGCCATGTGCTCAAATTGGATTAAATATTTTATTTAAATCCAAAATAGAAAGAAAAGTGGTTTATGAATCAATTTGAATAGATGAACATATTTATTTAAATTAAAAGAGGAAGAGGGTTTTAATTAATTATCAGACTATGGGTTGTCATTTAGATAATTAATTGGACTTTAGTTAATTAATTAAATTAATTAACTAGGGGATGGCATAAATCAATTAAATAAATAATATTTAATTAATAAATGTCTTAGGAGAGAACTAAATAAGATTACTTAATTGTGTAATCATATTTAGGTGTCTACACATGGAGACCAATAACACAACATAGCTCATGGCTTTAGTTGATGGATTAATGATCTATAAAGAAATGAGGGTGGATAAGTTGAAAATAGAAGGGGATTCAAAAATAGTGATAAATGCATTAAGAAAGGGCTCAATGCCAAATTGGAAACTTAATGCATTACTATCAAGGCCTCTGCACTTAATTTTTTTTTAGAGAAGTACCTTTAATCATATATAGAAGGAGGGTAATTAAAGGGCAGATAAATTGGAAAATGAAGGAGTAGATGGGAATTCCATAAAGTGGTGAGACTGTCAATAGAATGATTAAAATAAAATAGTTGATGAAGTATATTAGGAAAGAAATCTATATACAAATAATGTATTGGATAAGTCATTTTGGCTCTATTCCCAAACTTTCTCCCTCATAGAGCTATCTTTATTAGATGGGTGTGTATGAATAAGTTGTAGTCAACACACACACACACACATACACACCGAGGGAGATCCAATGAATACATATACAATTTACACAACTATATACACTCTATAAAGTTTATTTAAGATTATAATTTTACATACTTTATATGTCATGTCATTATTGAGTTTTCTTTGTGTGTTGGGTATCCAGACATTTCTAGGCATAATATGATCAAGATTGGAATTTACCATAGATTTGAGATGGATATGATGATTAAACTATGTTCTACTTTTGTGAGAATGATTAATGGTGTAATCTTTGGAAGATCAAAATTGTTTTGCAAGATTACATGGTCTTGTAGAGGTTAGTCATAGAGAGACCACTTCAACACCTCTTCTTGGGAATTGTGGTCTGCAATTGGACCCATGATTGGTACCATCCTTTATGTCCTTTGATGGTTTTCTTAAGAATAGGGTTATTTTAAAGGTTTGATGGAGCCTTTTTAACTTCTTATGCATCGTGTTATAATATGGGATAACAGTAGATTTTATGTCAAGCATATCTGAAGTTAACAATGACATTATACTCCCAATACATTAAATTAAAAAATGGTTTTTTTTATCACTTAGGATTATATGTAGATTCAAGATGCACTTTTAGGAGTTAGTATTGGTCTAGAGTCTAGATAAGAGCTCAATACCAAATCTTGGTACCTGACATTCTTTGAAATGGTTACTAACTTCAATAGCACAATTGTTAGAGATTAAGTTCCTTTTGGTTTGATTATGAACATCTCTTATTTATAAGTGTCTTGTTTCCTAAACTTAGGAGGATTGGGATTTCACATAGAAAGATATGTGGATAATCTTTTAGATGCTTTCATTAATTGTGCTCAAAATGGATGAAATATTTATGAAGTAGTAGAAACATGATACTTCCGTATAAAATGAAAAATAGTTGGAATTTAGTGCTTTATCATTAATGGATGGTCCTAGAGGTTTGACTAAAATTTTGTTTCAGGTAACTATGCTTGGTTTTCTTGTATGCTAAAAAATGGTTCATGAGCACTACCTCTATTTTTGTCGGTCTCTCATATGTTGATATTCATTATGAATTATTGATAGGGAGGGTCTCCTAAGAACCACTCCCAGTTCTTCACCAAGTCTCTTCCAAGACCTCTTTGGGTTTCTTCTCTCCTATAAACCTATCACCTTAGGAGGTTTCAATTTACTATCCTCATTCTCTCCTAGAGCTCCACTACCAATTCAAAGTTCTCTCACCTCTACCATGAACTCACTAGGGTAAGTTCATCTACCACCTTCTATCCCTTTCACAATCACTTTGTAGGAGTCTAGGGCTTGTGAATCATCTATTTCATTCACCAAACAATTCTTCTTGATAGGTCTTGCAGTCATTTTCTCATGCATTGGATTTATTCTTCCAATCAACTCCTGCAAGTTATAAGCTACTGTTACTCTTGCTTCCTAGCCAGGCTATGGAAAAACTCACCTAGGGAAAGAGTTTAAAAGTCATAAGCAATACCTCTTGAATCCTAACAAAAAGTAAACTATTACATATAAAGACTCCATTTTCATTCCCCCAAGGGCCTAGTGTTTTCCATGGTGGGAACTCAAATAGGAGCCATTTTGACTATGTACACCCTATCTGGTCTAGAGACTCAGAACTAGGGACGAGACTTTATTTACATAAACAAACCAAAATAAGAACTCAAACCATTACACACACAAAGTAATAAAATAATCAATTCCAACTATCTACAAGGAAATATTTATTGATTCAATCCATTGAACTCGAATGAAAACCAAATCCAAATATGCAGTCTAGTTAACTGAAAACTGTCAAAATGATTGGTATTGGAATTTGCACCAAAACAATGCCCATATAATGCCAAAAAAAAAAAAAAAATGCTAATCCTCCTACTTGAAATATCAAGGCCTTATATCTTCCTTGGATCGGTTACAATAGTTTGACTCCAATTGGTTTTTTCACTCTATGTTCTACCAACAAAATTGACACATCAGTATAGCCTATTCCATTGGCATGATCGGGGATCGACATAACCAATTCGCGGTTCCTCCGCTAGGATATATCTATCTGATAGAGTGGCATAACTTGGCCCAATGCGGTATTTTTCCTCCCATCGAAAACACCTACCTTGATGTCATGATCGGGTATCGACATAGAAATAGACTCATTCTCCTGAGCACTCGATGCCTTATGTTTTGATCATCTATTGGCATTTCAAACCCAGTTGTCTTCATCAGGGATCAAAATAACCTAAACCACATTGCCCTGATAGACCAAGGTGGTCCGATGGAATATCATTGGTTGAGTTAGCCCCCTGCCCTCATCTAGGACCGACCTGTCCACAAATAGCTTCACCGATAGCATTGGATTAGCCCGATGGGGTGTCATCGGCATGAGGTAACTCAATTGTATGTCTTTCCTTTGGCTATTAGAACTTAGGCATCGGTCAGAGTTCACCTGATGCAATAAATGTTGAACCTCAACAAATTTTGGCAAACCACATAGATAGCTTGCAAACCTTCACAACTTTACCTAATGGACCATTGGTTAGTCTTTATTCACTCCATGATCCTGATTGGACCACACACCAAAGTTTGAGGGTTTAAAACATGTAACCCCTTGGTGCTCTTGCACCATTCCCCCCCAAATGAAAAGAACTTATGTCACACCAGGTGAGGATAGGTTCAAATATAGACCAAACTTCTTGAAATCACTCTCAGAAGCCCAAGCAACCTCTGCTTCAGGTAATCTCTTCTATTTGATGAGATGCTCCATATATGTACCATGTTTGGTCTTCTTTTTTACCCTTGAATCCAACACCTTCTCAACTTGTGGCTTGGTTTGAGGAGGTAATGTTAAATCAATGATTATCTCTACAACTTTAGGGATTCTTTGACCTTCTTCTATAGTGGGACCTTTGTATTTGATGAGGTCTATCACATTGAAAAATTACTAGATCATCTGGTAAGTCTAATTTATATGTGTTGTTTCCATACTTTGCAAGGGCCTATTCTCCTCATATGTAGCTTACTTGGCACTCCTTTATGAAGTATAGCCTTGTTCAGATGGACCATGACCCAATCTCCCACTTCAAACTATATGTCTTTCCTCCTGGCATCAACTTTGTCCTTGATCTTTTGAGTATTCTTAATCAGAGTTCTTATCACCTTATCATGCACTTCCTCCATGGATTGTGAAAAGTATTCAACATGTCCACTTCTTCCTTCCATGTCTTTCAAGTCTCTAATCTCACATACACCTATAGGATGAAGTCCATAGACAATTTCAAAAGGGCTCTTCCCTGTTGTTCTATTCACACTATCATTATAGGAAAATTTGGCTTGATGAATTACTTGATCCCAAGTCTGCCCATATTCTTTAGTCAAACATATCGAAAGGTTTCCAAGGGTCCTGTTGACCACCTCTGTTTGTCCATCTATTTGGGGATGGTATGTAGACCAAATGCTAAATTAGTGCCCAACCTTTTCCATAAGGTCTTCCAAAAATTTCCCATAAACTTGGTATCTCTGTCTGATACTATACTAATTGGAAGTCCATGAATCCTAATCACTTCTCTGAAAAAAAAAAGAGCTATATGACTAGCATCATGAGTCAGTTTACAAGGAATTAAATGACTCATTTTACTAAACTTGTCTACAAAAACATAAATACTATCAAACAAGTCTTTGTTTTGGGTAAACCAACTATGAAATCCATCCTCACACATTCCAAAGGCCTATTTGGAATTGGAAATGGTTGATAAAGACCAGCATTGGAGGAAGTCCCTTTGGCTCTTTGACAAATTGTGCATTGCTCAACATACCTCCTTATGTCCTTATGCATCTTGGGCCAATAATAGAACCTTTGGACCAACTCTAAAGTCTTGTTTAATCCAAAGTGTTCACTTAAGCTTCCATTGTGCTTTTCTTGAACCGAATTCTCTCTCATGGATCCCCTTGGCACACACAACTATCCACCCTTAAACAAGAGTCCATCTTGCAAAGTGTAATCTGCATGTTCACTGTGAAAGTGATTGTTATAGTCTTGGCATACCTTGTTGGCTTTAGAAAAGTCTTCATCCTCCTTGTATAGGTCTTTTAAACTCTCAACCCCTCTGTTCTTCAATTGTATTTCTTGGATTGTGAGTAGCCTTCTAATCAAAGCATCAACAAAATTGTTACACTGTCCCTTTTTATGCTTTATGGTTAATGTATAAGACTGCAAATATTTGGTCCATTTGATGTGTCTACGACTCAACTTGTCTTGTAAGTTAAGAAAACTCAGTGCTTGATTTTCAGTGTAAACAACAAAATCTTTGGGGAATAGATAATTACTCCATTTCTTAAGTGCTTGAACAAGTACATACAACTATAGGTCATAGGATGCGTACCTTTTCTTAGCTTCACTTAGCTTCTCACTAGAAAATGCCACTGGTCTATTGTCTTGACTTAAAACTGTCCCAATGCAGTGTTGCTTTCATCACACTATGATGAAGAGTTTATCAAAACTAGGTAGTACTAGTATAGGTTGCATAGCTACCTCCTGTTTCAAAACTTCAAATCCCTTATCAACTTCCTTTGTCCACTGAAACTTATCTTTCAGACCTCCTTTGATTGTATCAAGTATAGGAGCACAAATTGCACTAAAGTTCCTTATAAATTTCCTATAGAATTGTGCCAATACATGGAAACTCCTAACCTCACTAGCTTTCTTGGGAGTAGGCCAACTTAGGATTGCTTCCACCTTTGATGCATCCATCTTCAAATATCCTTTTGAGACAAAAAATCCTAAATAGACAAGCTCATGTTTCATAAACTCACATTTCTCCAAATTTATGGTTAGTTGTTCTACATGAAACTTTTTAAGTACAATTCCTAAATGCTCAAGATGATCCTCTTTAGTTTTGCTAAAAATTAAGATATCATCTAGGTAAACTACTAAAAATTCACCAATAAAATCTTTGAGGACTTCATTCATGAATGTGATAGGAGCATTGGTGAGTCCAAATGGAATGACAAGCCATTCATAGAGTCATTCCATGATTTTGAATGTTGTCTTCCATTCATCTCCCTCCTTGATTCTTATTTGGTGATAGCCACTTTTAAGGTCTATCTTGGAGAAGTATTGTGCACCCCCTAAACAATCCATAAGGTCCTCAATTCTAGGTATAGGGAACCTATACCTAATAGTAATATTGTTGATGGATCTTGAGTTCGTACACAACCTCCATGTTCCTCCCTTCTTGGGTGCTAAGAATGTTGGAACTGCACATGGACTAATACTCTTCCTTATCAGTCCACTGTTAAGAATCTCTTGAACTTGTTTGGTCACTTCTTTGTTTTTCTTGGGAGTCATCTTGTAAGGAGATTTGTTAGACAAGGATGCCCATGGAATAAGATCTATTTGGTGACTTATTTCTCTCTATGGTGGTAAAGTAGCAAGGGTTCTATCACTTATGATGTCCTTGAGCCGATATATCAAGGTCTGTAGCTCAACAGGAATGCTCATTGTCCTATCTTTCTTCTCCCCTTTTGGTTTCACAATCAGTGCAAACCCAAGTCCTTCTCCTTCTTTGAGAGTGTCTAAGAACTCTTTTTCACCTACTAACAACACATTAGGGCCACTAGAATTACCCTATTCTTTGTCTCCTATAGACCATATTTTATAAGTGACTCCATCTTTTTGGAAACAATATGGATTCTTTTCCCCATGATGGACTTCTTTTCTGTCATATTGCCATGGCCTACCTAGTAGTAGGTGGCATGCATCCATTGGCAATATGTCACACAAAATCTTGTCTTTATAGCCTCCTATGGTGAAATCCACCCAAGTCTTCTTGTTTACCAAAATATGTTGCCCTTTGTTGAGCCAAGTAACCCTATAAGGATTACTATGAGGGTTTCTTTGTAATTTCAACTTGTTTATCACCTCTTCTAATACTATGTTGTCCGTGGACCCTGAATCCAAAAAAACCTTACACACTTTACCCATCTTTTTGCAATTTATCCTAAACAAGGATCTCCTTTGTCTTGGCTCCTCCTTCATTGGTTCTTTTATCAAGACTCTCCTAATCATAAGGTTCTCTCCAACCTCTGAGTCTAAACTCACCTCTAGAGATTTAACACTTGCAGTACCCTCTTGCACATAGTTGACTCTCATATCCCCTCCTTGGGATAAAGAAGACTTCTTAGGGCATATATAGGTAGGGTGTTCAACTTGATGGAAATTATAGCACTTCGTGGTGGAGAAGTAGGATCCTCTTCTTGATCCTCCAAACCTACCTCTAATGTTTTTGTTAGACCCCCTTCCTCTATAGCTGCCTCTACTATTGGAATCAAGTCACTTTTCTCTGCCAACTTGGATTCCCCTTGGGATCTTTGGTCTATATTTCTTCCACCAAAACTTCCTCTATGACCTCTGTTATCTCTTCCTCTGCCTCTACTCTTGTTACATTGCTCATACTTCTTTTTACTTTTCTCACCCACCTTAAGTGCCAATTGATAACACTTGTGGACTATAGTAGGACTCAAAAAACCAATCTCTTCTTGGATAATCCACTTTAATCCATTCAAGTATCTTTCTACATTGATACTTTCATCTTTCATCACATTGGATCTCAGACACAACTTTTGGAATTCCTCCATATAGGTGCTCACATATAGTTATTTCTGTCTCATATTTTGTCTCTTCCTATGGAGTTGAATCTCATAGTCATCAAGGATGTATGCTTCTTTGATCTTGACAATCATGCCCTTCCAAGTGGAGATGCGATTCTTATCTTCCTTCTGTCTCTCAACTTGGACAAACTTCCACCAAGTTAAAGAAACTCCTCTCAATCTTGATTTGGCCACCTTAACCTTTTATGCTTCACTCACACCATCACATTCACAATGGTTTTCTAGACCTTCAATCCATTCCATAACTAAGTCGGGTTCTATCTTACCACTAAAAAGAGGTATTCCTTGTAATGCTTTGCCACTCATAACCTTGAGGGCTTTGAGAAAGGGTTCTTCTTGGATGATAGGGTTTGGTTTAGGGATCTCATCTTCCACTGCGAGTCTTTTACCCTTCTCTTCTATCTTCTCACTGACTTCCTCAACCTTCACTTCTACTTCACCTAGCTTGAACTCTAGTTTCTCTAATCTTTCCTTAAGCAATTTATTCTCCTCTTCTTGATCTTCTACCTTCTTGGCCAACTCTGCATTGGTCACCATCTTGGATTCTCTAACTGATTCATTATACAACATTCCACTCACACTAGCCAAATCTTTAGGCTCTGATACCACTTTGATAGGGAGGCTCTCATAAGAACTACTCCCAGTTCTTCACCAAGTCTCTTCCAAGACCTCTTTAGGTTTCTTCTATCCTAGAACCCTATCACCTTAGGAGGTTTCAATTTACTATCCTCCTACTCTCCTAGAGCTCCACTACCAATTCAAAGTGCTCTCACCTCTACCATGAACTCACCAGGGTAAGTTCATCTACCACCTTCTAGACCTTTCACAATCACCTTGCAGGAGTCTAGGGCTTGTGAATCATCTATTTCATTCACCAAACAATTCTTCTTGATAGGTCTTGCAGTCATTTTCTCATGCATTGGATTCATTCTTCCAATTAGCTCTTGCAAGTTATAAGCTACTATTACTCTTGCTTCCTAGCCATGCTATGGAAAAGCTCGCCTAGGGAAAGAGTTTAAAAGTCACAAGAAGTACCTCTTGAATCCTAACAAAAAGTAAACTATTGTACAAGGACTCCATTTTCATTCCCCCAAGGGCCGAGTGTTTTCCATGGTGGGAACTCAAATAGGATCCATTTTGACTATGTACACCCTGTCTAGTCCAGAGACTCAGAACTAGGGATGAGACTTTATTTACATAAACAAACCAAAACAAGAACTCAAACTAGTACACACACAAAGAAATAAAATTATCAATTCCAACTATCTACAAGGAAAGACTTATTGATTAAATCCATTGAAATTGAATGAAAACCAAATCCAAAAGTGTAGTCCAGTTAACTGAAAACTATCAAAATGCTTGGTATTGGAATTCACGCCAAAACAATGCCCATACAATGCCAACAAAATAAATCTAATTCTCCTACCTGAAATCTCAAGGCCTTATATCTCCCTTGGATCGGTTACAACAATTTGAGTTCAATTGGTTTTTTCACTCTACGTTCTACCAACAAAATTGACTTATCGGTATAGCCTATTTTGCTAGCATGATTGGGGATCGAAATAACCAATTCGTGGTTCCTCCGCTAGGATATATCTATCCGATGGAGCGACATAACTTGGCCCAATGTGGTATTGTTCCATCAACAACACCTACCCCGTTGTTGCACTTAGATATCGACATAGCAACAGACTCATTCTCCCGTGCACCCGATGCCTTATGTTTTTGTCATCCATTGACATTTTAAACCTCATTGTCTTCATTGGGGATCGACATAACCTAAACCACATTGCCCCAATAGACCAAGGTAGTTCAATGGAATATCATCAGTTGAGTTAGCCCGCTGCCCTCATCGGGGATTGACCTGTCCTTGGATGGCTTCACCGATAACATTGGATTAGCCCGATGGGGTGTCATTGACATGAGGTAACCTGATGGCACGTCTTTCCTTTGGCCATTAGAACTTGGACATCGGTCAGAGTTAACCCGATGCAATGAATGCTGAACCTTGACAACTTTTGGAAAACCACACAGATAGCTTGCAAACCTTCACAACTTTACCTAATGGACTATTGGCTAGTCTTTATTCACTCCATGATCCTAAATTGATCACACACCAAAATTTGAGGGTTTAAAACAAGTAACCCCTAGGTGCTCCTGCACCAATTATGAATTTGGTTCTTTATAGAGAATGCATGATATGGAGGGGATGTATACATTTAATGAATTCAATTCAATTCTTAGACTAGAAATGGTAGGAATGTATTCTTAGAATCACAGTAATTTCAGTTCTACTAACTAGTGTGGCAAGTCAAGTATTGTGTATGCAGTCAAAATAAGAATTATGTTGATAGATAAAACACATAGAGCAACAAACTATGAGCCATTCAAGAGAAATTGAGTTGATTCAATGAAGGAAGGATTGGTGATCAACATATCTCTTATTTAGTTACTGCAACTTGATGTAATCACAAGAAAATTATGTAATGTAATGTAGAGCTCATATTGTTACAATAAGTAAATGAGGACATTGAATTCCTCTGTAGTACCCCTTATATGTGAAACACGATGTTTATAAATTGATATAAGTTTAGATTCTATCTTCATATTTTGGGGCAAGATCAAAGGTTTTCTTTGCTGGACTCTTTCCTACCAATGCCCCTAGTGAGTTGGGTTGTAAAATAGGTTAAATATCAATAAAATAATTTGACCTTGGTCTATTGCTTATAAAAAAGAAGATATAATCATAAATTAGTTAATAAATTAAAAATATATTTAATATATAAATATTATAAATTACTACACATATTATTTTTAATATATTAAATTATTACCCAATATTCTCTCTCTCTCTCTCTCTCTCTCTCTCTCTCTATATCTATATATACATATATATATATATAGACACACACACACACACACACACACACACTTATCTGTATCTCCTCCATCTTTCTCCCACATTATTGGCCTCTCTATCTCTCCCTCTCCCTTGCTATTTCTTTCTTGCTCTATCTCCTTATCTTTATCTCTCCTCATACCTTTGTCTATCTCTCATACTTTCTATCTCTCTCTATCTTCATCTCAACTCAATCTTCATATCTTACCCTCTATTGCAAATGTCTCCCTCTCACTGTCCTCCATCTCTCTTCCTCTCCCTCTTCCTACACCTCTATACATATATCCCTTCCTTTCTCTATATTTGTATCTCCATATTTATTCTTTCATCTCTTCTTAATTTAACAATTTATCAATAATTTTCCATAATTGACTTTTCCGACAAAAGTACAATAGTTAATTTTTCTAATATATAGAGAGTAAGATATATTCATATAAATTACAAAATGCATTCACTTATAATGACTCATGGACCCACCAAAAATAAAAAAAATAGTTTGCCAAAAATCTAATTTTTTTTCGTGAATATGAGGTCATGTACCCGATTCAAATCTCGCCCAACTAAATTTAAAACTTGAATTCTCTTCTTTGCACCCTGAAAATTTTATTTAAAAAATTCTCAAATTCCACGATCTTTTGCTCCCGCGCTTCTCTCCACGATTGTTGCCACATCTGTTGTTCATCCTATTTAACCCCATGCGATCCCCAACTTTCAGGAAACTAAGCAAATACGAATGGAAAAATGAAATAGCCTTCACGCATTAACTAAAAGTAGGGCCGCTACCAAAACTAACTCCGTGATTAAAATTGTAGAAATTATGTTTTTCCTAAATTCAACATCCTCCAAAAGACCGTTACAAAGATTCGCACAAGATGGGCCGTTTAATAATTTACAGAGTTGTTCGTTCTTCGAACAAAATCTCAGAAAACCAAGAGACGAATAACTGCATAGAAGAAGAAATTGATGTTCCAGAATTAGCCTGTACTAAGTAACAATTATCTACTCTGTGTTTGGATTTTTCAATCTTTTTTTATAGTGTTTTTCATCTGGCACAGAAGTCGCTTGTACAGAGAAGCATTAGAATCACACTAATAAATATAAATCATTAATATTCAACAAGGAGAGGAAGAACAAGGAAAAGGAGTTATAGAAAGCAGATTCAACATATATTAATATACATTTATGTGCAATATTCTACAATACCGATTGCAACCATGGCACACCATTCTTTATTTAGGGACCACGAGTATGTACAACATCAGCATCAGCGACAATTAGATTCAGACTTACAATCCATTTCATCAAAAACAAAAACAAGAGAGCTACCACTGGCAGCAAAACAAGAGAGCTTACACACACCACAGCATAAACAAGAGAACTACCAGTGGCAACCAAAACAACACCACTGTCAGCCTTCTACTTCGCAATCTTCGGAGAACGATGACAGGGATAGATCAGAAAACCCCAAGCATGAAGAAGCTACTAAACAGACTGGAACTCAAATTGGGTCTTCTCCACAGAACGATGGGTCCACAGGTATGCTTTCGTTGCTTGGGATATATATATATATATATTTTCTATTTCAGTTAAATGCACTGTTCAATCCCATTGATTGTGCTTGTTGAACTATGTCCTTTCTCCAATGTGCCGCCCGGAGCATTAATATTTAAATTAGATTAAATCTGGTGCCCTGCAGTAGCAATGGGGAAGCCAGTGTTGCTGAGAAAACTGAATGCACAGGCTCCTGAATTTGTTCCAAGAGGAGGTTCTTCTTCCCTGTCCCCTCTGCAGGGGCCAACAATTTCCTCTCTTCAGCAGAATCGCAAATCATCCCTGCCACACCTTACGATTCCTCAGAAGCCCAACCCTCAATTGTATTCAGCATCCAGATTACCCAGTCACTTCTCTCCCATTTCTTCTCAAGTGGGTCAGTCTTCATTTTCCTTTTCTTCCTCCCCCAGGACCCATTCTCATCTTTTCACTGCTGTTGGTACTGCTGAGAGTTATGGTGATCATGAAGCCTCCGATGCAGACAATACAGGGAGTGGTAGTTCCAATTCTTTATCCAAGGGTGGTTTCCTCACCGAAGAACTCAGGCAGAAAATTGTTAAACAGGTATATGGCTCTTAATTTCATAATTTGATTAAATCTTTTCCATGCGTTATAACTTGTCCTTGTGAGGGGAATTGGATTTCAGTAGCAAAGATTTATGGCTCCTCCGATAGTGTCAGACGGGACCAATTTTAGCAAGTCGACATAATGGTTTTGTTGACGCCTTCTATCTTTGGTTGAAAATGAGTTTGCACTTTGTAGACGATTTTTGTTATGTCTTTGGAAGGGTTGTTCGGTGTTTCATATTGGTTCCACTTTTGAAAGCTCTATTAAAAGATTTGAGCATGCTTTTTCTTTTTGGTTGGAAGTTTGGGAGAAACGTTGTAGGCTATTTACCTTAGTACATCTACAAAATTTAGAATGGATTGAACTTATTACAATCTAAGCTACATTAAAGCCACCTAGCAAAGAATACAATAGAATATAAGACTTTTAATGTCCATGAGACCAAGATGACCTATGAGACAGAAGATCCTCCTATTTTTACTTTGTGAAGTGCTGATCTTCTACTATTCAATTTGATAAAGAACTCTTCCATTCTCTCAGCCTTGTCTTCGGCAAATAAATTGTTAAAAGATGTTGTTGCTAATTTACTTATGTAACTTGACCTAATGTCATTATACATGTTGCAATCGAGACTAACGTTTTTTCTGCTGTTTCCATTGTCCCTACTGCACAAAAGATACATACCCTCTCTTCTCAAGCCTCTTTTAGCCTTTTTCACCTACCATTACTAGAGCAAAAGACAGACAATGGAATGTGGGTGATTCAAGGTCCCATATTCAGGATTAGGAACTTTGGCAGGATGTATGATTCGAATTATAAATACAAAGTTGCTGACTAGATTGCAATTGTGGTACTTTTGCCTTTCGCTGCTCTGTTTTTTCTTAGATACTGCACCCACGATGGTTTCTTTTTTGCCCTAGCCAATATTTTTGTTTGGAATATTCATGTAACGAATTCTTCTTATTACTCCATCAATAGGTAACCTAATATTGATAATCATTTCATTGGGCTTGCCAGGATATATTTTTATTATAGTTGCTTGAACCTCCACTCTACTGGAGTGTACCTGCCTTATCATTGTCTTTCTGAGGAAACTGTAATTAGGCATTGAAACTTGCAAGTGTGCCACTATTCAAATTCCACTACACTTTTTACTTAATAAACACCCTCGTACCAGAACTGCTACTATTCATTTTTCACACTACTGTTGAAGGAGTCCTCTTTGTATTTCCCCACTTCTCTCTAGCTTGTGGGTTTCACTATTTTCAGTATAACTTGAAAAAATAAAAAGGAAAACAAGGCACACAATAGTTCTATTGTATTAATGAAACTGCAAGAAAAAGGAAAACAAGGCACAAAAAACAAAAAAAAAGTATTTTTTCTTATTTGTGTTTCCTGTTTTTTTTTGCCAATATTACCTTGTTTTAATTTTGGTAATGTTTCTTTAATCAATTTTAATTGATCACGGATGTTTTTAGAAGTCCCATATTTTTGGTACTCGTGATCTAGAATCTTGACATAGTGTAATTGCACTTATTAAGGCTACACAATCAATAACAACAACAAAATGAGTTTCCTCACAAACTTATGCACCAGAGGACCAATACATTCTGGCAACTTAGTCAACAATTGACTTTTTGTGTTTTTCCTAGAGTGTCATCTAGTTATCTATTCTTTATTTAAGGTGCAATTGATAGGGATAAGTTGGATTATTTGATTTGTCGTTTGGAATCATATTTCAAGATGCTGTCAATCTGCAAGATTTGGCTATGAAGGTAGCCACCCGAGATCTAGAGGCAATGGAAAGCACAATAACAAGAGAGAATGATTATGACAAGAATAAACCGTATTCCAATCAATAATGCAATACAATGAATCAACTGGATTGATTGACTCAACTACAATCAACTTGAATGAATATTGCATAAGAGACCCCTTGGGTATATAGCCAAGGTGAGTACAAAGGAGTGAATGAGACAATGACAACTGTTGTTGTCTCATTACATGTCAATCAAGAGACAACTTATCACCCACCCAAGGTGGAATCACATGTCCACCAGAGGTGGATCATCCTCCAATGTGTAATAAAGTATTTGCAATATGTGCAACAAAGGTGGAGAGTGATAAAGTGCACTAAAGGTAGAGTCAACCCATAAAGTGGAATGTGATAACATGATAACAACACCTAAAGTGAAAATGCTCCTAAAAGCTCCTATGTGGCCCCTAAGCAAGTTTAAGTAAAGTGTAATTACTACCTAGGTGTGAATTAACCAAGGTAAAATGCCTTAATTACACCAACACAATCCCTATAGAGATACAACACACAATTATTGTTGAAATCTATATGAATTATCAAGCACTCACATGCAAGTAGTCTTTTTTAGAG
Source organism: Chamaecyparis obtusa (assembly GCA_027943335.1). Taxonomy (NCBI): domain Eukaryota; kingdom Viridiplantae; phylum Streptophyta; class Pinopsida; order Cupressales; family Cupressaceae; genus Chamaecyparis; species Chamaecyparis obtusa. Next base: position 540,342 of record BSBK01001242.1, on the reverse strand, counting down.
TAGTTTTCTGCTACAAACAAAACAATCATCCATTTCCACTCGGGTAGTCACTGAGACTATCTGAACACTTCTTTACCTAGGGTATTTTGGCATGTTGGTTCCATTTCCATTGAATATCTAGGCACTTGGTCCAATAGTTAGTAATCATTTCAATTGCCTCTGCATCAAGTTTGGGGCACATGATACTGATGAGGTCCAACAAGTTTTTGTTCGGTTTGTTTTCTTGTCTTTGAAAGGAGGAAGATATTTTCACTGTTACTCTTGAAGCATGCTTTCTAGCTTGCTTTATAGTTGGAGACCAAGAAAAAAAGGAACCTTTGAAGCACAACAATTGTCTTGCACCACATAACTCATCTTTTGCTTTTTTGAGCATTTTTAATCATGCCATTTCACCATCAAACAATTCTTCACTTAGAATGTCTTCTCAAAGGATTTGAATCTTCTATTTGGAAGTGGGAAAAAGTATTGTGCTTATGTAATGTCCCCTTTCTCAAATAAGATTTAATGTTAAATAATAATTAAGAAAATTAAAATATAAAAATAAATAAATAAATAATTATAAAATATAATTACAAGTTACTTAAGTTTAATGAAAGGTCTGTTGGATATTGCTAATGCATGGGGAGGTGATTGAGACATTTAATATGTTTAATCACTACGTTACTGAATGGGCACTCATACTTTTGTCATCTATGTTTTGTCATTGATGTCAACATATGTTTCTGTGAGGAAAACAGGCTGGTTATCACAGTGTATGGACACTGTACGGATGTTTCAGATGCTGCGAAGACAGATGAGAGTTTAGGAGGATGTTGTGATATTATATCCAACATCGCATCATGGAATGTTGCATATTGGATGAGTTACAAATGTTTTGGTGAAGACTGGTCATTGGATTGTAACAGTGAGAAATGACAGAGTTAGTCTCTATGTTTTTTGTATAGCTTACAGACAATATGGAATCAATGCATGCGAACTTTGGAGATGAAAGAAAGAGTATTGAAGAATGATCTATGAACTGCGCAAGGTACGGAAGGCAGGATGATGTCAGCTGTGGCGTGTGTTTTGGAAAATGATCCTTTTGGAAGCCGGCTACAGAAATGTAGCGTGTATGATGAATGACAATCTTGAATTAAGGATGCCGGTCCTTAATTGTTGTAATGTAATCATTGTATACTTGTTCTAGATACCGTGTGTATCTTAGCAAGGATTTATGTAATTGTTTGTAATTAGGAAAGCCTTATGGGCCGACCTATTCATGAGAATTGTAATAAGGTATAAATGAAAGGTCTTTTCTTTGGAAAAGATATGGATGAACGACAGATGATATAGAGAGGTTGTGAAAGCTGCGAGATTGTGTCTGCTGTATGTAGAGAAGAGGTTTGTTGGTGGACTTCATTGGAATTGATCAAGCAAAGACAGTTGCTGCTATACAGTTCAAAAGATTATGTATCTCTTCACATACACTTGTGTTGCGAACAGTGAGTTCTGAAGGTGGACTTAACCTTCTTTGGGCAGTGAGCCCTCCCTTTTGTTCTTGACTCCTAACAGGGTTTGTCCTCTAACAAGGACTATGTACTGCAATGTTTTAATAAGCTCCTAACAAGGCTATATCTTCTAACAAGGATAACTATACTCTCAGTACATCATTTGTGGGTGCTAATTCCCACCGGGTTTTTTACCTTTAACAGGGTTTCCCCAAGACCAAAATATTGTGTTATTGTGTTGGCATTCATTGTGTTCATTGGATCTGATATTGTTGCTACTTAAAGTTTAAAGTTTAATAATCTGTCATACAACTGATTCACCCCCCCTCTTAGTTGTATTGTGGACTGTTATTCCTAACAATTAGTATCAGAGCAAGTGGTCCTTAGAGAGAAAGCTTAACAACTTGAGGTGATTCTGGAGATGGCATTCTATAGGAAGGATAGTTCGAAATTTGATCCTAAAAACTTTGACAGTTGGAAGAACAAAATGCGAACTCACCTATTTTGTTTGGGGATTGAGTATTTGTTGATTACAAGGAACAAGGTGGCTATAAAGATTGAAGATGAATTGATAACAGCTACTGAGGATGAAAAGAAGATATTTTCACTTAACATGATTGCAAGAGAAGCACTGATTAGCGCACTCTTTGAAGGAGAGTTTACTGAAGTTAAAGACTTGGATTCGACATACCTGATTTGGGAAAGACTAGAAGCACTATATGAGGGAGACAAGTATACCAAACAAGCGAAGTTACAAAACTGGAAGACAAAGATGGAGAAGCTGCAAATGAATGAGGATGAAAGCATTAGGGCTTATGTTCAAAGGGTTACAAAAGCAGTAGTTGGAATCAAAAACTGTGGGGACACTTATGATGAAGACGAAGTTATTGCAAAGATCCTTAGATCTTTGACACCTGCTTATAAGTTCAAGGCTATGTCTATTCAAGAAACTATACCTCTGAATCCGAACTTTAACAGAGAGATGTTGATTGCAAAACTAACTACCTTTGAAGCTGCAGAATTATGAGAGGCTATACCTAAAGTTGAATCTGCATTTAAGGCATCTGCACACAAGAAGTTGTCTGCATTTCCAAGCACTAGTAAAGAAGACCTAAAAGATGAGCTTGGTGAGTATGCTGAGGAGAGGGAATAGATAATGGCAGAAGAAAGAAAGATGGATGAACTTGTTGCACTGATTGCTAGAAGAGAAAAAAGAGGTAAGGGCAAGTTTGAAGGCAAGTTACCTTTGAAATGTTTTTCATGCAATAAGGTAGGTCATTTTGCATCTAGATGTCCTACAAGAGTTCCTAAGTACAAACCTAATTTTGACAAGATTAGAAAGGACAAAGAATGTTATTATGCCAGTGAAGACATTTCTGATGAAGATGATTTAGATTATGAAGAGATTGGATTTGTTGCTATTAGAGATGAGCTAGTGCATGAGGAAAAAGCTTTAGTATCTCATGTTGAAAAGAAAACTGAATGGATAATAGACAGTGGTTGTTCTCATCATATGACTGGAGATAAGAACAAGTTTGTAAAATTGGTAAAGTATGATGGTGGTGTTGTGAGGTTTGGGGACAATCTTCCTAAATCTATCATAGGAGTAGGATCTATTACTCTGGATGGAAAGACTAATACGGATAATGTACTACTTGTTGAAGGTTTGAAACATAACTTGTTGAGTGTTGGACAGTTAATGGATAAAGAGTTTCAATTAAGTTTTGTTAATGGCAAATGTTTTATCAGAAGCAAGGAAGGTAAGCTGATTGCAATCAGTATTAAATCTAGAGGTAATGTATTTGAATTAAATACATCTGGAGCCTCTTGTTTTGTTGCAAAAGTTGATGACAGTTGGTTATGGCATAGGAGATTTTGTCATGTCAATTTTGATAACATTGTAAAGGCAAGTATGGCTAATGTAGTGAGAGATCTGCTGAAGATTGTGAAACCATCTAACACTGTTTGTAGAGAGTGTGTCATGGGAAAACAGACTAGAAGTAGTTACAAAAGCAAAGCATATACATCAAAAGAGAAGTTGGAGTTGGTACACACAGACCTATGTGGTCCTACAAAAACAAAATCATACTATGGTGAAAGGTATTTCATTCTCCTTGTTGATGACTTTTCTAGAATGATGTGGGTCAGTTATTTAAAGGAAAAATCAGAAGCTTTTGATAAATTCAAGTTGTTCAAAGAAAAAGTAGAGAATGAATCAGGCTTAAAGATCAAGTGTCTAAGGTCAAATAGAGGTGGAGAGATTACTTCAGACTTATTCAATTCATACTGCGAAGAGCATGGAATAAAGAGACAAACATCTGCTCCTAGGGCTTAGTATGCAAGGCTAGACAAATACCTACTTCGGCTTGGATTCAGAAAAGGTAATACTGACAGTAATTTGTACTTAAGAACTAGTGAAGATGGAATCTTGATAATAGAAGTCTTTGTTGATGATATTATCTTTGGAGGTAATGATGACCTATGTAACAAATTTGCTAAGGAAATGGAAAGTGAATTTGAGATGTCCATGATAGGTGAAATGAAATTCTTTCTTGGATTGCAAATAACTCAGAATGAGAATGGTATTTTTATTTCTCAAACTAAGTATCTTAAAGAACTGCTAAAGAAGTTTGGAATGGAAGACTGTAAACCAGTAGGAACACCTATGGTGACTGGTAATAAGCTAACAATCGATGATGAATCAAAGAATATTTTTCAGACCTTATATAGATCAATGGTTGGAGGATTACAATATCTGACCCACAATAGTCTATATATTGCTAATGCTGTTGGAATTGTGGCTAGATATCAAGCAGAACCCAAAGAATCACACCTAGCTGCTGTAAAAAGGATATTGAGATATTTGAAAGGAACCATAGACTATGGCTTATGGTATGACAAAAATGATAGCTTTGAACTTCATGCTTATACTGATGCTGATTGGGCAAGAAATATTGATGATAGAAAAAGTACTAGTGGTGGTGCATTTTTCCTTGGGAAAAAGTTGGTTTCTTGGCTAAGTAAGAAACAAGATTGTATAGCACAATCTACTGCTAAATCAGAGTATGTTGCTGCTGCCATAAATTGCACTCAGATTGTTTGGATGAAACAAATGTTGACAGACATTGGAATAACTTTTAATGAGCCTGTGGTTATCCATTATGATAACACCAGTACAGTGAATATGTCAAAGAATTCGGTGATGCACTCTAAAACTAAATACATTTCTATCAAGTATCACTTCTTGAGAGACAAGGTGGCAGAAAAGGAAATAAAATTAGAATATATTAGTACAAAAGAGCAAATTGCAGACATCTTCACAAAGCCACTGCCGAAAGATACCTTTGAATATCTTAGAGGTATGCTAGGGGTATAGGCCCCTCCTAGTCAGAATAAAAGATGTAGAGATGCATTAGTCCAGGGGTTTTCAGAGCCTTATCATAATCTAGACTGGATGTAGGGATCTACTCCTCAGGGGGAGTGATCGTGGAAGAAAGATGTTGGAAAGGAGTTGATGAATCATGGCACCCTTTGCCATTGTTGTCAAAGGAGGAGTGTTGCTATGAGAAAATTCCTACTGTGTTGGGAGATTGTCTGGTTGCAGAACTTTGGATTGATATAACTTTGGGATGATGGATTTTCCCATATGTTGACATCAATGCCAAAGGGGGAGATTGTTGGATATTGCTAATGCATGGGGAGGTGATTGAGACATTTAATATGTTTAATCACTACGTTACTGAATGGGCACTCATACTATTGTCATCTATGTTTTGTCACTGATGTCAACATATGTTTCTGTGAGGAAAACAGGCTGGTTATCACAGTGTACAGACACTGTACGGATGTTTCAGATGTTGCGAAGATAGATGAGAGGTCAGGAGGATGTTGTGATATTATATCCAACATCGCATCATGGAATGTTGCATATTGGATGAGTTACAAATGTTTTGGTGAAGACTGGTCACTGGACTGTAACAGTGAGAAATGACAGAGTTAGTCTCTGTGTTTTATGTATAGCTTACAGACAATATGGAATCAGTGCATGTGAACTTTGGAGATGAAAGAAAGAGTATTGAAGAATGATCTATGAACTGCGCAAGGTACGGAAGGCAGGATGACGTCAGCTGTGGCGTGTGTTCTGGAAGATGATCCTTTTGGAAGCCGGCTACAAAAATGTAGCGTGTATGATGAATGGCAATCTTGACTTAAGGACGTCGGTCCTTAATTGTTGTAATGTAATCATTGTATACTTGTTCTAGATACCGTGTGTATCTTAGCAAGGGTTTATGTAATTGTTTGTAATTAGGAAAGCCTTATGGGCCGACCTATTCATGAGAATTGTAATAAGGTATAAATGAAAGGTCTTTTCTTTGGAAAAGATAATGATGAAGGACAAATGATATAGAGAGGTTGTGAAAGCTGCGAGATTGTGTCTACTGTAAGTAGAGCAGAGGTTTGTTGGTGGACTTCATTGGAATTGATCAAAGCAAAGACTGTTGCTGCTATACAGTTCAAAAGATTGTGTATCTCTTCATATACACTTGTGTTGCGAACAATGAGTTCTGAAGGTGGACTTAACCTTATTTGGGTAGTGAGCCCTCCCTTTTGTTCTTGACTCCTAACAGGGTCTGTCCTCTAACAAGGACTATGTACTGTAATTTTTCAATAAGCTCCTAACAGGGCTATATCTTCTAACAAGGATAACTATACTCTCAGTACATCATTTGTGGGTGCTAATTCCCACCAGGGTTTTTACCTTTAACAGGGTTTTCCCGAGACCAAAATATTGTGTTATTGTGTTGGCATTCATTGTGTTCATTGGATCTGATATTGTTGCTACTTAAAGTTTAAAGTTTAATAATCTGTCATACAACTAATTCACCCCCCCTCTCAGTTGTATTGTGGACTATTATTCCTAACAAGGTCAATGGACATGTAGTGAAGAGTTGTGAGTCCCTCAACATAAGATATAAAAGGGAGAAGATTTCATTTGAAAGGGGACATGGAGAAGTTTTAGAGTGTATTTGAGAGGAGCAAGAGTTTATATCAGAGTTACATTTGCAGATTTGCAAATGATTAGAAAAAGGGGAAAATCATCAAAGAAAGGTTGAAGGCATAATTGTAAGAAGAGTTTATAGCAGAATTGTATGGAGAGTATATGCAGATATAAACGAATATGTTGATGCAAATTGAGAAGGAAAGTCTATCTAGACTTAAAGAAAAGTATAAAGAGATGACAGTTTGAAGGTGAATCAAGAGAGAACTAATGGAGAAGAAATAATAACAAAGTGACTCCTTCAAAAGAAAAAGGTTGTGAAGGATTGTGACTCTCCCAAAAGGTGGTAATCAAGAAAGGTTGTGACTCTTTCAAAAGACTTGACTGATGAGGGGTTGTTACTCTTTCAAAGGTGGTAGTTATGAAAGGTTTTGACTCTTTCATAGGGCATATAGGATAAAGGGCTGTGACTCTCTTGAAAGGTTGTAATAATGAAAGGTTGTGACTCTTCCATAATGGAGATATAAATAGGAGGAAAGTCTTTTGTTGTAGGCATGGAAGAAGGGATCATTATAAGGAAGGTAACCATAGTAAGTTCTTATTGAAATTGGTAGCTAGATCGGATTCTAGCTTATTATTATTTTATTTTGGAAAATTAAAAGAATAATAATTTAAATTAATTAAATGACCGGTTAAGATCATCGGGCTGGGCCCGAAATTAATTGTTTAAATTACTGCTTTCAAAGTTTCAATGTACATTATTAATTATGATTGGGCTGGGCCCAAAAGTTTAAATTCATTGGTAAATTAAAATGGCGCCAAGAAGGCCGATCCATGTGAATCAAATTGTAAAGCCTCCATATAAGAATGAGGCATTGTATTGTCAAAAAATATACACAAGCAATCAGACTTTGGCACTGTGATCTAGACCTATATACAACAGCGATCTGAACTTATATGCTCAGCGATCTGATCTTGAATATAGGCGATCTGATTCCTAGCAGATGCCCTAACTTCTGGGCAGTGAATATATGATAATACCTGGGCAGCTAACTCAAGTTCTGATCTAAGGCAGCGATTATGTACTCTGATCTAGGGCAGTGAAGACAAGTTCAAATCTGATTATGATCTGAACTATATTAATATTGCAATCTATCTACTGGATAGTGAACTATCTTGGACAGAGAACTTGTGATCTGCATTACTTATTGTAAATGGTTGCATTCTGTTCTGGAAATCAGTGAACTACAAAGACAATCAGACAATGTAGAAGACCTTGGATTCAAATCAGATCAGAGATCTGATTTACTGGACAGTGACTTACATCCATGGCTTCGAAGATCTAATTTGATTGTAGAAATCTGATTATCTGTGGTGGCTTTACATTGGAGATATTGATTATAATCAGTGATATTGCATTGGTTAGGGTCAGCTGACTGTACTTAGTGATTTGCTTCATTGATCTTCGATCTTCAGCAAATCTGGAATAGCAATTTCATTCAGAGGTCTGTAATTGAAACCTTGTAAAGCATTAATATAGGATCTGGATTTGAATGTGGGGTTTTTCCTTCAAGAGGGAGGTTTCCTAGGGTAATGTCTTTGAGTTCTTGTGTTCTTTCTATCTGATTTGTTTATTTAGATATTCTGATTTAATTGTTAATTAGATCTGATCACTAAAATTAACAGTTCTGTCCTGTGATATAAGACAGTTCCGATCTGCATAAAGGGAGCATAGGAATCAAGTAAGTATTAAAGGAAGAAGAAGGAAAAGAGAATACATACCTTTCAAAGGGGCAGCAATGATGAAGGGTTGTGACCCTTTTGAAGGGTGGTAATTGTGAAAGGGTGTGACCATTGCAAGGGGTAGTTATGGTTAAGAGAAGTGACTCTTCCTCACAATGAAATATATAAAGAGGAGAAGGTTTCATTTGAGGAGGGCATCCAAGAGTGATAAAGTTGGCAAATAATATATTATTCTCAAAGGCCACAATGGAAAGTGGTGATTCAATTCTTATGAAAGGTGTTGACCCTTTCACCAATAATGTATAAAGGAGAAATCATTCCATAAGTGCACCAAGCTCACTTGCAAGGAAATTTATGTCACTTGTACCACTTTTCCCGTTGCATGGAGATTCTCTTCATTGTTACCACTGCGTCCTTTTAAAAATATGGCAATCCCTACTTTGGCACACACCTCTTCACTTATTGCCATCCTCTAAGTGCTAGGTAGATATTTCCAATGGTTAAATTGCACATAAAATGCACCTCAAGTCACTTGGGCAAAGGTCCTATCTACTTAAGTCATTTTTTTACTAATTTGAGCAAAAATGTTTAGTGGTTGAGCCTAACTAAAAGTGTACCTCTCACTTACACTTGCTTTTCCTTTTCTCAAGTGGAAGTTTGGACCACTTTAGCCATTTTTTACAATTTTTGTGGAATTATTTCATGGTTTGGCCATCAAAAATTTGTGGCTTGTGCCCAACTTGCGATGCAGAACATTATGCTAGTTATTCCAACCTTTAAATGCTAGGTGGAATTTTGATCAAACTTTACCACATTTTCTCTATGCCAAGTGGGGTTTTAGGTAGGTCGTGTTTACACCAATGCTAAAAGCAAAAGTTGTCATGGCTTAAGTCAATTTTTAGAGAATGAGTAGAATTACCTTATTACCAAGCTTGCATGAAATGTGTCCAACACTTTGAACAGATATTGCCACTTTTCTTTAGATCTTTGGTGGAAGATTGTGTTGTCTAAGCCTTGTTCTTATTAGGGGGGACTTTGATAGGGCCTTGCCAAGGTGGAACCTTGATAGGACATAGGCCAACAGAGGAATCCTGACCTTTTATATTGTTGATATGCTATTTTTTTTGCTTATTATTCCTTGCAAAAGTTTTAGTTGAACTATGGACTGTGACAAAATGACTTTGCAAACTATGGAAACCACAAATAACTTGTATCAACACAAAACAAATTATCTTATTGAGTTTTGCAGGGATACAACAAACTCAATTTGTACCGGTAACTTAGGTATTAGGTAATATTTTGTTTAATGATGCCCATGTTTGTATATATCAAACACTAATAAAGTTAAGTAGCACCTGTGACTATATTTTATAAATGGTTTAGTTTCGATGTGGCTACCTCTCATCACATATATGTTCATTTACCTTTAAGTGACAAGATGCATTCTTATATTATTGTATAATTTGTATTTATTATCATTATAGAGTGGAAAAAGTTATTTACTTGTGTAATTCAAGTAACGTTTGACAAGCGTGGTGATAAATTATCAATTTATATGAGACTTCTAAAGAAAAGGGTCAAAATTGGAGGTCATTTTGGAAGAGATAATGATTTTTTTTTGGATAGGTTAATAGTTTAATTTATTTATAATAAAAGTTTTACATTGAGTAACGTAGTCTAAAAGTCGAAACTGTCACTCAAACGAAAATGTCTGCAACCCCCCAAAACCAAATTCCACCTATGGCTACTCGCATGATTTACACATCAGCTATCAACAACCATCCATATTCAAAAAACAGAGTTATGACTCGGAACCCATAAACTAAATTGGGGTTGACCTCCATGTACAAAATTCTGCAAATTTCAAAAGACACGAACAAAAGACCAAATGGACTACACAGAAGGATTGGAGGGACCTGGGTCTGTAGGTACCACCCTTCATGTCTGGTTCCTGGTTGCACCTCCATTGCCTCAATTCTGTTGTGAGCCATCATTTGGCACGCATCAACCACCACCCCACCGTGGAACTCGCCTGAGTTCCTCACGTCCTCTTCTTGGTCCAGTTCTTCTTCGTTGCACCACTCGATGGTCAACTTGAGGAGGCCTCCAATAATCTGTAACTTGGTGTGTGATAGTGGCTTTGTCAAAACTTTCCTTGTCCAAGCCAGATGCAATGACATGCTCCCTATCCTCTATGTACTGGCACATTACTCGCCACATATCCCTTGCTTCAGTTTTCCTTGCAACCCTATTTTGAGCAGCATGGTAGAACAAAAATGGATGGAGATGAACAGGGTACCTAGGAACATGAATCCAAATTCCTCTCTGAGTGCGAAATCCTATCCCTGGTTCAGCAATGTGGAGGAAAGTTTCAAGGTTTTGCCTCCACTCTTTGCGTACACACCTCGTCACCACTCGGCGAACCACCGCAATGTTGCTAAATTCAAGTCCCCATGCACAAAAAAAGGAGGATATATTGGTGTTGATCCTCCATTTGTATTCTGCTTGCATGAAATCGATGCCAAACAACCCTCGCACCATCGTGAGGAAGAAGGGATCATCAATTATGAACATGTTTTTGAGTCTCCTCCGTTACTTCCCCTAGAACACCATTTGTTGCTTGGTAGCACCGAGATTGAAGCGGGTCTCCATTCTCCACTTGCTCTACAAATTTCTCCCAACTCCAATGCAAAAAACAAGCTGTTTGAAGCTTTTCGAGGAAGCCAAGGCTCGTATGGTATGTGCATTTACTTCGTCGTCCTTTCAAATTTCTTAAGAATCTCACTACCTTTCAAAAATTTATTTTGTGTATTGTTCATACAAGTTACAACTCCTGTCCATTTGATCAAAATTAATACATGCCATCATTACTTTGTAGTTGAGTCACATCCGTGGGTAGCCAAACTGCATCATCATCCACCAAGCTGTTGAGGTGGCATTTGTGTTCCATCTTAGAAAGCACGTCAACAATCGTGTTCCCTTTGCGCTATATATGGAAAATTTTGAGATTGCCAAATTCAACCAATCTCCTTCTGATTATGGTTATGATCTTATCTATCCTCCATACCTAGGATTTTCCTGTGGAGATCGCATTTACAATTATCTAGGAATCACCTTCCAAGTGAATCTATTCCACCTTCAATCGCTTGGCCATTTCACCAGCCAATAATACGGCTTTGGCCTCCGCTTCATTATTGGTCCCATCCTCCAACCTTTTGGATTCATTGCAAGGACGTGCCTTGCACTATCTCTTGCAACACAACCAACTCTAGAAGGGCCCGAGTTTCCCTTCAAAGCGCCATCGAAATTTACTTTCACCCATCCATCAGGAGGGGGCGCCCAGACAACCTCATCCCTATTCAGTCGAGATGAATCAACCTAAAAGATCCCATTAATGGTCGATAATGGAATTATTATTAGTTTATATAAATACAAAGAGATAATTAGTTGAGCATTAACAAAATTCTTTTATTTCTTTATTTTATTGGGCTTTCTATGAGATCCTTAAGATCAAGTTTCTAGGAGAAAATTGTCTTAAAACTAGGTAGCACATTCTATCTAGGAGAATTATTAAGTCTTAAAATTGGGTAACACACTCCTTCCAACTCTAGATTTAGACTACTCCACAAATAGGACAAATTTGGGTAAGTTTAATGGAAAATATTCTCCTTGGTTGTGGCATCTAGTCAAAAGGTTAAGTGGTTAACACAAATAGAAAGGGAATTTATGGATTCAAAATATAAAATTTCCATTTCTGGAGTATTGAATCTGAATAAAAGGTAAACCTTTTAATTTTTATTATAACTTCTTGCATGCGATTGTGAGATTTAATCTAGAAAGGACAATTAAGTTCATAATGAGTAACCATTATATTGAAACAAAGTATCAACTTTAGTAACATATCACTTGAAGCTTCAAAATTCTATATTTTCTGTAATATAGCTTATTCCATCAATTCGCTGAAATATATAAGTTTTGTTGATGTCCATTACTGAAATGATTGCTTGAGTTTGTAAATTTATTTGAACTTATTCATTATTTATAATGTTATCGTGTAGAATAGAATGGTTACAATTTAGATATTTGTAAGTAGACATGTGGATCATCATCTTGATTAGTTGATGTTCATTCTAATAACGGTTCGTTAGTGTTGCAGGTGGAATACTACTTCAGTGATGCAAATCTTAGCACTAATGATTATTTGATGAAGTTTGTGAAAAAAGATCTTGAGGGATTTGGTAAGTATATTCTTATTTCTTCAAAGAAAAATACATTACTAATCATATTGTGAATTTTATAATGTTCTAGTGTTTTAAACTATGTTACTCCAAGTTTTTGGAATGGGGATAGGAAGGGTGCGGGATACATTTTAAGGACAGTTTTTTGGAGGCCATTTTTTAGGGGACAGTAGGGGATGACTTTTTTTCTTTCTGATCAGTCATAGGGGATGACTATTCAAAAAATATGAAAATTTTAAAAATATAGGAAATTTTAAATGTTCATATTATAACATTTATAAGATTCAGCATATACATTATAGAATTCTATTACATAACATCAAACTAGGACTTTGAAAACACTTTTTGGAAGTGTCATTGCGATTAGTGCTGCTTATTAGGTTCATTGCAAAAGATAATCCTGAAATATTGCACTTGTCCTCCAAGAACTTTGGAGTCCCCATTTCTCTTATCAATCAGCCTACGGAACTCTAGAATTGAACTAAAAATAGGCAAATTGATTAGGCTCAAATTGGGGAGATTGGAAGATGCTATCTAAAGGGATTTGAAATTGAAAGATTCAATTTATCAAGAACAAATTGCACTCTAAGAGTGCATTGACAGAGCAACATGAGATGTCCTTGCAAAAATATACCCCTCAATCAATAAATTGCCTCCAAAACCAAACAATGCTTAGGAAGGGGCAAATACTATATAGAGGTTCATCCCAAGGCGAACTCAGACCAAAGGAATTGATCCTAAGGTTATGATCAATGAGATAGAGTACAAAAGAAGAGAAGACTAGGAAATTCTAGGAGGCATTTTTTCTACTCTTTTTGGAGCACCCAAGTACCATGCTTTGAGTGTTTGAGGAGATTTGAGGGTCACAAGTATGTGCCTTTGTGTGAGAAATATTTTGTATTTTTGAAACACAAATCGTCATTGCTAGGCTTGTGCTTGTGTTCCAAATGGGCACCTTTGCTAATGGTCACGATTTTTCAAAACACAGCTTTTCCCTTCCGATCTAGGCACACACCTTTATAGTTTTTATTTGTAAAACAAATGATCTATGCCTTCAACATCTCATGACTGGTGTCCTAAACTAAATGCATACAAATTAATCATATCCAAAAAATCTCCAACCATATACATATACATGCAAATGGAGAGAAACCATAATATTATAGCTCACCAGGAAGACAAATGAAAATACATATCTAAACTCTAATATATCCTAAACACATTGCAATTTGCAAATTGGTTGCCTTTTTTTTTTGCTTGAGCACATCCCTTTTGTGTGTCTTAACCCTTTTAAACCTACCATTTATAACCAATCCTAGATAGTCTAGAGATCATCTATAAGTCAAAAATTCCTAAGTGTTGACTTATGCCATCCCCAATTAGCTGTAGTTCCAAAAGACCCAAAGAACTCTAAATTTGGTGCAATTCTAGTCATTTTCTACATTTATTTGATTTTTAAACTTTTGAGATTGTCTTTGCAAGTATGTCAGTCCACTTATCCTTTCCTTTTTCTTTTGTTTTCATTGGTCCGTTGGACTTTCCTGTCCAAGCATATCTTCCCTTTGACCTCATGTAATGTCCCTGCTGAAGAATTAAACTCAGATTAAAATATTCAGAATCATTAATAATTTATTGAGGCAGTAAAAGAGGATGCGACAGGTGCAGTCATGGCAGGACAAAGGAGATTAAAAGTATATTTAAGATGGTTAGAATAAGGCAAGAAAAAAAAAGGTAATTGCAACCCTTTAAGCACTACAAGACAAGAGTTAAAAGGTAGCTGCTAGAAGACAAAGGTTAAAAGGCAACACTATAAGGTAAAGGTAAATTAGACAGCCACTTGGGTTGAATAATAAATTCAAATGAAATTGAGTTTAATCAAGAGACATTCAAAGAGTGGTGACTCTCAGGTATATAATCTATTTAAGGTATTCCAAGTAAGGGGAAGAGGAATTAATTTGTGAGGGCCTATTATTTCCCTTGTGGAATATGAAGCAAGGTTCAACCAACCTAAAGACAAATTCCCGCTAGGCCTGAAATCAAAGGAAGAAAACCACTTAATTTCTATAGAAGAGTTTTGTGGATGAAAACCCCTTAGGAAAACTAAAAAAATATTTCAAATACATTTAAAAGAAAGAGATCACTGCAGATTGGAGAAGTACAGGAGAGAAAAAGGACAAGTTCTATATATTCTGAGATACTAAACAAACTTTAAATCTGAATTATATAATAATTGTAAAAACTACAAATTCTAGGTTGAATTCATACTTATAATTAATTATGCAACTATTATTATGAGTTAGGGTTTATTATACCTAGAGAAGACGAGGAAAATTTAGAAGGGGGCATTACAATTGGTGTCAGAGTACCAGTCCTGGTAGCCTGCAGATCTTAATCCAATTTATATAGTGAAGCCAATGAGATCAGAGGGCCTTGAAGAGAGAAAACAAAAGACGAAAGGCATATTTACAAAGGTCCAATAAGATGGACGATTGAGAGGAAGAGCGAGAGAATGAGTGGAAGGATCATATGCAAAGACAAGAAAATAACACAAGTGCTCCTTCAAAGGCTTCACAATATACATAATACAATCCATTCCCTCAGGCCTGCACAAACTAATGGAAGAGAAGGTAGTTTTCAAAGCATTCGGGGTCAAAACATTATAGAACTCCACTTGGTTCACCACCTAGAATCACATAACCCACATTCTTATCTAGAGTTGAGTAGCCACAAGAAGAGGAAGAACAAAACATTGCAAAAAATGACTTTGATCAGTGCATAGATGCATATTCAGAACTTGATCCAAATATCAGAAGACAAATCCCATTTATACAATTGCAAAACATTAGATCAAGGAATATTTTAAAATGAAAAAAGCCAACCCAACAAAAATATGCAGCGAAGGCTAAGTTGACAATCCTTAATTTGCCCCATGACAATTCCATGCTTCATTTGGAGGGTACAACACATGGGTGGTGGCATCAAGGGCTGATTACAGGAGGGCATCATCAAATTACGGTCTATGCTGATTTCACATTAAGGCTCATAAACATATTTGATGGGAAAAACCAAACAATGCACTTAAGGGAGTTGACATGGTTAAGACAATGGCATGCAATAAAAGATTATGTAGCAGAATTTCAAAAGATTTCAGTCATTGTTCAAGATATTACGGAGAGGAAATTCCTGTTTCTATTCATTTTACGATTTCAGAGTCATTTTGGGGTTTGGTTTGAGCTTTTGAGCCATAATCTCTATAGGATGTGATATAATCACCCTTGACTTTTTTTTTTTTGAAACTATGGGTTAGCTTTCAACTGTAAACTCAATAGCAACTTCCTTTCCACTTTCTGATTACACAAATATTGGAAAGGGCAAGATGAGAGCATACAGTGAGAATTACAATTCAACTAGAAATAAACTGCTGAAAAGGAAAGGATCAGTCGACAAGCTGCCTAAACCACTTATTCAGTAGGATTTATCATGTAGTACAAAAAAGTAAACATCCACTTATTCAGTGGGAGTTACAACAGCACATCCACTTCCATGGGAATGCTTAGGGGCACATCCACTTTTCAATGAGAAAGCTTATTTAAACTGAAAGTAAATACAACTTGGGCACATCCACTAACAGTGGGAAAGCTTATACAACTGAAAGTAAATAACAAGCTCCTTCCACTTGTCCAGCGGTGGGTGATTACAAACCACTTGTTCTGTGGGGTAATTACCAGCAGTAATCAAAATCAATTACTGGCAGTACAACCATCTAGTTTACAATGTAAATGTGTAGAAAGATAGAGCTCTTCGGCGGTATAACCACTTAAAGCCTACAATGATAGTTCTTAAGCAAAGAAAAATTAATAACTAATATCTTAGAGGGCTGGTAAGATAAATAATGCTGATACAAATAGTGATATGAAAGGAAACACTACTGAAAACACCCCTAATCAATGCCCAATATGAAGGGTAAAACCACCCAACTTAAATAACAATGATATACCGTCCAAATAGGTGTTGGAATGGCCAATGAAAAGTCTGGAAATCACTTTGCAAAGTTGCTAACTTAATTGCAGGTCTGATGTATCACTGAATATTGTTGTTGCGAGACTTTTACCAAGCCTCTAGGTTTGTAATATTCAAATCAGCAGGTACAAAACTGTAATGTCCCCTTCCTAATCAGTTCAGTATGGTGGACAATTAGACTATCTAGTGGGTTCTCGTCGGCTAATGTGTCAGGGTTAGGGAATTATGGGAGATAATTTATTGAGTAGGATGGTAGTATCAATTTTATTTGAGCTTCGGCGATTATGTTGTGCACAACGCTCTTTTTTGAGGTGATTTCGTGTGAGTCCTCCAACAGTTCTTTTTACTAAGTTAGTTTGGGCATTGACTAAGCCAACTAGCAAGGTTACTATTTTTAGATATGCCGGTGGGAGTAGTGGGTATCAATATCTTGATATTTAATATTGTCTAGTTATTTTAAATTAACAATAAGTTATCATTAATATAAAGTTAAATTAAAGATTTAACTTTATTGCAATTTAAAATATTTTTTAAAAAATGACTATATGGGTTCTAAAGTTAAGTGTTAAAATTTAATAAAGGGACCCTTGTGGAAAGATAATTTATTTTAATTAAATTTTTAATGAAGACAAAGGAGGGAAGGGTCGAACCCTTTTGGGAGGCTATAAAAGGGAGCTTTGGAATTCATTTTTCTCATTGTCATATCCCTATCCAACTTTTGATTTGTAAAACAAGAATGAGAACATCTTTAATGTCCTTCAAGTTCTTTAGTAGTGCAGTTGTTGCTAACTTTTTGGTTTTGTGTCAGGTTGCTCAAAGGGGTAGTTTGATGTTGCCAATGGGCTTAGAGGGTTTAGAGGAGTCATATGATGCTTTTAGATGTTATTTTTGCTTCCAGTTTGGACTCCAAGATTCCTGGGGGTAGGAAGTCTCCCAACCATGTCTGCTTATCATCTTTTGTTACAATTCCAATGTATTTTGACCATTGTTGCTAATTGTGTGTATTATTGAGCTAATTTAATTAATTTCACTAAGGATGCTTATAATTGACTTTAAGTTAGAAGTTTTTGATTAAGGTAAAAACAGGTTTTGAATGGAACCCGAAACCATTTACATAAAACCATAGTGACTTTAAGTTAGAAGTTAGAAGTTAAAATAAGTTAAATTAAAGATTTAACTTTATCATTTTTTTAAATTTATTTAATGAAAGGATTATAGACGTCAAATACTAAATTAAAGGTGATTTATTTCAATGAATGGGCCTTTATAATTTAATTCTACATTGGGAGATTAAAAAGGGAGGTGATTCCTTTTAAACAAAAGCAAAAAGAGCATTAAAAAAAATAGCGAAAAAACAAAAGAGTGCTTTTTGAAAAAAAAAGAAAAAAAGTAAAAAAAAAAAACATTCCCAAAAAAATAGTGAAAAAGAAAAAGAATACTTTTTCGAAAAAGTAGCTAAAAAGCTATAAAATGAGGATTGGGGCTCTCATTTAGGCATGTTGAGTTTATTATTTTTGATATTTTCTCTATGAGGAAACTCTATGTGGTTCTGGAGTTGGACTTGGTTCAGCTCAAGGTTTGTGAAGACAAAAACCCTTATAGGCAACATTCTCTATGTTGTTGAGAAACAAAATCTGGAGAATATCTTGGTGATTTCATCTTAGAGGTCACAATAGGGTATACTTGTGGAGTTTGTTTTTGTTTTGATAGAGGCTTATTGCATATTAGTTTGTTAGAGGCTGATTGAAGAAGAAATAAAGGAAGGATTTGCTGTTCATTCATTTCTTTTGGTGGCCGTACACTGCAAAGGAGGGACGTGAGATTTCTAGAGCTGGTCAGCTAGGGTTTTGGTGTCTTCTTCAGCAGTTTGGGGGCGCCTAAAGTGGGAAACTACATTGTTATAATCTTCTTTATCATTGCTGGAGTTTTTTGGAGTTCGAAATCCATTTTGGGAGTGAGAGTTTGCAAATTTCATGAATAGCTCAAGCTATTTTAATGTTGCATTTTTTGGGTATGTTTGAATTAGATATGTAATGTTGTTTTCCAATCTAGGTTGCTCTTACTTTTGGCAAAGAGTGTATTTTCAGATTATAGATAAAATATGGAATTGTCTAGCTTCATATATTTCCGAGTTTTGTCAGTTTTCTAAGTTGTTAAATTGCTGCAAGTTACTTTATTATCTGCACTTTGTTTATCATATCAAAACCATTGCAAAACACAAAACAAACAAAAAAAAGCAAAGGCAAAACAGGGCAGCATGTTACTACATCTTATGGTCCAGGTGTGGCAGGCCTAGGATACCACTAAGTTAGTCAATAGCAGAAACAATAGGTGAACTTAGCAAGTATAGTAGAATAATAAGACAAAGATAGTTTGTATGTCATGTCCCCTTTCTAGAGACATGTTCGTTCATGACGGGTTTGCCTATCATCGACTCTCGTAGGCAAATAGTTTGGAGAGAGAGTCATTGTGTGGATCATTTGATTGCTTATTGCTGACAGAGCCTACATCCAGTTTGAGGCCTACATGCAGTTGTAATGGAGCCTACATCCAGAAGCGAGCCTAAATCCAGTTCGAGCCTACATTCAGTCTAGTTGGGCCTACATTCGGTTATGAGACATCTTGGCCTACATTGTTATATTTTTAAGTTGAGAAATGTACTTTATTATTATAATGTTATTTTATTATAAAGTACATTATAATTAGATGTTTCTAGAAGTTCTAGTAACTTCTCAAGAAAAAGAATAAATAGGGGGCTTGGGCTATCATTTCTACATGCTTGGATTTGGGATTTCTTCTACTTCTTCATTGTGAAGCAATTTGTAGTCTTTTGGGTCTGCAAATACTATTCGATCTTTGGGAACAAATCACTCCCCTAGATTGGCATAACTGAGGTAGTGAAATATCTACTGAAGGGTTGCAAGTTTGGAGTTGGTATTCAGCCATCTCAATTGTACTTCATTGAGAAATTGTCTGAAGGGTTTGTAACTGGTTGGAATAAGGTTTGAAATTCATCATTGGCATTGGTGAATCAATTTGGCAAAGGATTGAAGACAAACTGGCACATTTTCAGAATTGCAATATCAGGGTTTGGAACCAATAAATTGCTCATATCTCCTAATCTACTTGGAGAATCTTTTTATGCTTTTTGGAGGATCTTAGCACAACCCTGGCGGTCCCTTTCATAGCAATTTGGGGTGTTGAAAACCCTCACTGAATTTTCTAGGAAAGCCGTACATGTACGGCCTGGTACGGCAGCCCCAGCAAGGACAGTTTGCAAAGTTCGGTTGGCAGTTTGGTGTCTTCATTGCATCAGTCTTCATCACCATTTCATAGCAGATTATAAGGAGCGATAATCAGGTTCTTTCTATGTGTTTTTGAGTACTTTGTGCAAGTCAATAAATTATGTAAAAGTCGCATGTATTCAGACTTATAGTAACTGTCCAGATTTGAGAGTTGTTAGACCCTGTTCTTTGGTCATAATTGCATGGTTACTATTACTGTTATAGCAGTCTCTGTTATAACTAAATTGTCATAGAAGTAAGAGGGTTTGTGGGTAACAGCACTACCATATATTTTGACATGTAACAGTCCCATGTAACAGTCAATGTATTCAGACTTGCTATTGGTTTAGGAAAAGTGCATTGATAAGACTTGTTCGTGAAAGATGGTTCATATATCTCATGTCTTAGCTATTGTGTTGTAATCAGTGCTTATATTCAATTGTTGGAACAGTCATACATCGCAAATCAGAATTTGAGAAAAAAATATGATACATTACCATAGGGATCTTTGCATTGATATTAGAGTTGCATTGTTGTTCTTTGTGCTACTTTCTATATTGGTATTGTTATCTCAATAACATTTGATGCTCAAAACAATAAACACTTTGAAACACATCTTTGCAAGCAAACCGTTCAATACATGCCAAGTGTTTGACGAATTGCCACAAATCAGATTTGAGGGTTTTAGTGATCCTATTAGTAAGGGTCATTACAGTGGTATCAGAGCGGTGTTCTTGCCATCTTGTTGGGTAAGAAACCTATATGCATCCTTCAGGTAGCACTAGAGGGTGAATAGGAATTTGAAGATACTCTTACCATGGGTGAGAGACAGTCACAGAGTCCACCTAGAGTTCCTAGGAATGCAGATGATGATGCTAGGGATTATTTCAGAACCATGGATACTAGACAGCAGGAGATAGTCCAGTCATTGCGTACTTTGACCACTATGATGGAGAGAGTTGTTCAGCCCAGAGCTCAGGAGCATGGTAGAGGCACACCTAATCATGATAATAGGAGTGTAGCTGGTTCACAGGGTGCTCCCAGGCATAGGTCTTGGACAGCAGATAGACCTACTCGTCCTACTTTCCTTAGAGAGGAGGCTCAGGAGGAAGGAGAGGGTGATGTGCAGGAGGATTTTCAGGATGATTTTAGAGCTGCTACTGTAGAATGGCAGGCATTACCACCACATGTGCGTGAGTTACTCAACTTTGATCGTTACCTGAATCAGAGGAGAGAGCACATGAGGAGTACTCGACAGAACAGGAGACCTAGAGGCCATGACAGTGAGTTGCAGCGAGCTGCTAGTAAGCTCACTTTACCTTCTTTTGATGGTAGTGGACAGATGACAACACAGGCATGGATACATAAGTTGGATACATTCTTAGCATTAAGGCCCATGTCAGAGATAGATGCCATCAGATACGCCACCTTGCATTTGGAGGGCGCAGCTCACGACTGGTGGTCACATGGTATGGTTACTTTGCAGCACAACCAGGTGACTTCATACCAGGATTTTGTAGACAGATTGGTGGAGCGTTTTGACAGGAAGGATCCTGAGATTTTCTTCCGTGATCTTGCACAGTTGAGACAGACAAGAAGCTTGGAGATATATATCAGTGAGTTTCAGCGGTTGTCAGTTATGGTGCAGGATGTATCAGAGAGGCGATTGGTCATCTTATTCACTGAGGGATTGTTTGAACCCCTTAAGGGTTGGATCAAGGCATTTGATCCATCATCACTACAGGAGGCCATGAGGAAAGCTCGTAGTATGGAGCTTACAACACCTTCTAGCAGGTTCACCCCTAGGAGTTCTACTTCTTTAAGAGATAATAAGAAGTTTGATAAGGGGAAGGGGAAGAAGGTTGATACCAAGGGGAAATCCACTCCACCCTTGGATATTGAGGCACTTAATGACCTACGCAGGAAGAAGCTATGCTTCTATTGCAAAGGTCCATATGATAAGGATCATGATTGTCCTTTGAGGCCTAAGGGGAAGGCCAATAGAGTTATGTGGGTGTACTATGAGGACTCAGATTCAGATAGCACAGCACATGAGGATGAGCATAGTGACACAGAGCCTGAGATAGAGGCAGAGGCTTCAGAGCCTAAGGTTGAGCCAGAGTTACATTTGCAGTAGGCACGCTTGTCCAGTATTCAGCAGGAGGGGTCCTTTAGATTGCGTGGAGTTTTAGCAGGACAAAAGGTGATTACCCTAGTTGACACAGGTGCTACGCATAATTTCATTGATACACGTTTGGTTGAGTGCCGTGGTATTGAGACAGAGGAGTTTGAGGGTCTCCGAGTGCAGGTTGCTGATGGTTACACTCTTAAGTGTAACAGGATGATCAGAGATATGCCCTTACGCTTGAGCAATTATGAGTTCAAAGTGGATTACCATGTAGTTAACATGGGTGACCTAGATATTGTGTTGGGGATGACATGGTTACATTCATTGGGTGAGGTCACTTTCAGACTCAGGGACATGGAGATCAAGTTTGAGGCAGATGGTAGGCAGCATGTCTTGAGGGCTATTAGAAATAGTGATGTCAGGACTATTTCTTTTAGGCGCATGGAGAGGTTGGTTAGACATGATGGGATTGGGTGGTCAGCCATGTGTACTCTCATGCCTACACAGGAGGAGCATCAGACAACAGAGTATCACCCTGATATTCAGAGATTGAGAGAGCGGTATGATAGGGTATTCAGTGATATTCCACCTGGCGCACCACCTGACAGGGGGATAGAGCACATTATTGAGCTAGAGGAGGGTGCTAAACCCGTGATGATCACACCATACAGGCATCCTAAGAGGCTCAAGGATGAGATAGAGAAAACCATCAAGGAGTTGCTTGAGATGGGGCATATTCGACCGAGTAAGTCTCCTTTTGCCTCTTTAGTAGTATTGGTGAAGAAGAAGGATGGTTCTCTACGTATGTGCATTGATTATAGGGCACTGAACAAGAGGACTATTAAGAATAGATACCCTATTCCGCGGATTGATGAGCTGATAGATGAGCTTCACGGGGCTTGCTACTTCAGCAAGATAGACTTGAGATCAGGATATCATCAGATCAGAGTCAGAGAGCAGGATGTGGAGAAGACAGCATTTAGATGCCATTGTGGACACTTTGAGTTTGTGGTCATGCCATTTGGGTTGACCAATGCACCAGCTACTTTTCAGTCTACAATGAATAAGGTCTTCCATCGTCAGTTGAGGAGATTTGTATTGGTTTTCTTCGATGATATCTTGGTATACAGTCAGACATGGCAGGAGCATGTAGCACATCTGGAGACTGTATTGAGTATATTGCAGAGGGAGTCCTTGTATGCCAAGGAGTCCAAGTGTGATTTGGGTATGACTGAGCTCTTGTACTTGGGTCATATTATTAGTGCAGTTGGAGTGCAGATGGATCCTGATAAGATCCGTGCTATAGTAGAGTGGCCTATTCCTGAGAACCTGACACAGTTGAGAGGGTTCCTAGGCTTGTGTGGCTTCTATCGCAGATTTGTTAGTGGTTATTCACGACATGCAGCCCCTATGACAGATTTGCTGAAGAAGGGGGCCTTTGTTTGGACATCGGAGGCGCAGGCTTGCTTTGACAGGTTCAAGGAGATTATGACTTCATGCCCGGTGTTAGCATTGCCTGATTTCTCGAAGCCATTTGAGCTTCAGTGTGACGCATCTGGAGAGGGTATTGGTGCTGTTTTGATGCAGGATAAGCACCCTATTGCCTATGAGAGCAGGAAACTTCGTGGAACCGAGAGATCTTTCAGCATCTATGATAAGGAGATGTTAGCCATCATGCACGCATTGGCTAAGTTTAGACAGTATCTAGTGGGTGGTAAGTTTTGTATCAAAACTGATCACAACAGCTTGAGGCATTTCCTTAGTCAGAGAGATCTCAATGACAGGCAGCAGAAGTGGGTGAGTAAGCTACAAGCTTACGATTTTGACATATTATATGTGAGAGGGACTTAGAATGTGGTAGCAGATGCATTGTCACGTAGACCACATCTTAGTGCATTGATTGAGATATCAGAGGATTGGAGGCATTTGATAGTGGCAGAATATGCTAGAGACCCATGGGCATCAGGGATAGTTGATGGGTCAGTTGTTGATACCCGGTATACACTTGTGGATGACTTGATCATCTACAAGAGCAGGATATTTTTAGTCCCAGGATCAAAGGTGAAGCGATCTATTTTGAGAGCTCTTCATGATTCACCTACAGCTGGTCACCCCGGGTACTTCAAGACATATAGACAGGTGTGGGAGCGGTTCACTTGGAAAGGACTGAAGTCAGATTTATTGCAGTATGTTCGTGAGTGCCCTGTTTGTCAGCAGAACAAACAAGAGCACACCTTTCCAGCCGGGCTCCTACAACCACTTCCCATTCCAGATCAGAAGTGGGAACGCATATCCATGGACTTCATTATGGGCTTGCCCAAGGCCCACGGTCGGGATTGCATCTATGTAGTAGTGGATAGACTGACGAAGTATGCACACTTCTTTCCCATCACTACTACTTTCACAGCAGTACAGGTAGCTGAGGTCTTCTTCAGAGAAGTCTTCAGATTGCATGGGATACCTCGCAGCATAGTGAGTGACAGGGACAGCCGATTTTTGAGTCATTTTTGGCAGGAGGTATTCAGACTTTGTGGCACTGAGCTTACACCTAGCACCAGCTATCACCCGCAGACGGATGGACAGACAGAGATAGTCAATAAGTGGGTGGAGGGCTATTTGAGGAACTATGTGGCTGGTCAGCAGAGGACATGGGTGAAATGGATACATTTGTGTGAGTATTGTTACAATACCACTTTCCATATGTCGATTCAGATGTCACCTTTCAGGGCTCTATATGGATATGATGCGCCTAGCTTCATTGATTTGCTGATGTCTGATATTAGAGTTCCGCGTGCTGGTGATTTGATTCAGGAGAGCAAGGACATTGTTGATGCTCTCAAGGATAATATGGCCAGGGCCCAGAATCAGTACAAGTAGTATGCAGATCAGAAGCGGATTGAGAGGAGCTTTGAGGTGGATGATATGGTTTACCTCATGCTTTAGCCATACAGACAGTCTACTCTCAAGAAGAGTGGGGCGGAGAAGCTTAAGCCGAGATACTTTGGGCCTTTCAGGATCATTAGGCGTGTTGGTGAGTTGGCTTATGAGCTTGAGCTTCCAGCTGATAGTAGAGTGCATAATGTGTTTCATGTGTCGCGCCTCAAGAAGGCGTTAGGGCAGCATGTTGTACCTTCTACAGTGTTACCACTCTTGGATGATGAGGGGAAGTTGGTTTTGGTGCCAGAGTCTATCTTGGATAGCAGGGAGAAACAGCTTCGCAGGAGAGTTATCAGGGAGTATTTGGTGAAGTGGAGAGATCTTCCTGTTGAGGATGCTACTTGGGAGCCTGAGGAGATTTTGCAGCATCCAGCTTTGAGATTGCTTGAGGGCAAGCAATTTCTAGAGGGGCGGACTGTCATGTCCCCTTTCTAGAGACATGTTTGTTCATGATGGGTTTGCCTATCATCGACTCTCGTAGGCAAATAATTTGGAGAGAGAGTCATTGTGTGGATCATTTGATTGCTTATTGCTGACAGAGCCTACATTCGATAGAGCCTACATCCAGTTTGAGGCCTACATGCAGTTGTAGTGGAGCCTACGTCCAGAAGCGAGCCTACATCCAGTTCGAGCCTACATTCAGTCTAGTTGGGCCTACATTCGGTTATGAGACATCTTGGCCTACATTGTTATATTTTTGAGTTGAGAAATGTACTTTATTATTATAATGTTATTTTATTATAAAGTACATTATAATTAGATGTTTCTAGAAGTTCTAGTAACTTCTCAAGAAAAAGAATAAATAGGGGGCTTGGGCTATCATTTCTACATGCTTGGATTTGGGATTTCTTCTACTTCTTCATTGTGAAGCAATTTGTAGTCTTTTGGGTCTGCAAATACTATTCGATCTTTGGGAACGAATCACTCCCCTAGATTGGCATAACTGAGGTAGTGAAATATCTACTGAAGGGTTGCAAGTTTGGAGTTGGTATTCAGCCATCTCAATTGTACTTCATTGAGAAATTGTCTGAAGGGTTTGTAACTGGTTGGAATAAGGTTTGAAATTCATCATTGGCATTGGTGAATCAATTTGGCAAAGGATTGAAGACAAACTGGCACATTTTCAGAATTGCAATATCAGGGTTTGGAACCAATAAATTGCTCATATCTCCTAATCTACTTGGAGAATCTTTTTATGCTTTTTGGAGGATCTTAGCACAACCCTGGCGGTCCCTTTCATAGCAATTTGGGGTGTTGAAAACCCTCACTGAATTTCCTAGGAAAGCCGTACATGTACGGCCTGGTACGGCAGCCCCAGCAAGGACAGTTTGCAAAGTTCGGTTGGCAGTTTGGTGTCTTCATTGCATCAGTCTTCATCACCATTTCATAGCAGATTATAAGGAGCGATAATCAGGTTCTTTCTATGTGTTTTTGAGTACTTTGTGCAAGTCAATAAATTATGTAAAAGTCGCATGTATTCAGACTTATAGTAACTGTCCAGATTTGAGAGTTGTTAGACCCTGTTCTTTGGTCATAATTGCATGGTTACTATTACTGTTATAGCAGTCTCTGTTATAACTAAATTGTCATAGAAGTAAGAGGGTTTGTGGGTAACAGCACTACCATATATTTTGACATGTAACAGTCCCATGTAACAGTCAATGTATTCAGACTTGCTATTGGTTTAGGAAAAGTGCATTGATAAGACTTGTTCGTGAAAGATGGTTCATATATCTCATGTCTTAGCTATTGTGTTGTAATCAGTGCTTATATTCAATTGTTGGAACAGTCATACATCGCAAATCAGAATTTGAGAAAAAAATATGATACATTACCATAGGGATCTTTGCATTGATATTAGAGTTGCATTGTTGTTCTTTGTGCTACTTTCTATATTGGTATTGTTATCTCAATAACATTTGATGCTCAAAACAATAAACACTTTGAAACACATCTTTGCAAGCAAACCGTTCAATACATGCCAAGTGTTTGACGAATTGCCACAAATCAGATTTGGGGGTTTTAGTGATCCTATTAGTAAGGGTCATTACATTGTATTGATCAGCAAGAGTATGAACTAATTGATTGATACAAAATGACCGCCATGAAAGTAGTGTTGATGGAGATATCATTGCTTAGAAAATTGTCTTATTTGTAAGACTTCACGATTTTCTGTAGAACAAGTCCATTCGAGTAGCAATAGGAAGATAACAAACTCATTACATCAAACTTTGAATGGCATCGATACATACACTTGATGAATGCAGTGATCCATCATTTCAAATAATAAATACAATTTTAATGCTTACATTAGCACGAGTTGGTAATCAATGCAATAATTAGCAAAGGATTACTATTGTCGCTGCCTTGCATTACCACCGCCCAAAGAAGAATTAGTTCATTAAATTACTAATGTCATGTATGAAAGAGGTGCAATTTTGTATGGGTCATGATTGTTGAGATGTAACTTCTCACATCATGCCTCCTCAATACATATTAAAGGAGATCAATCACTCTTCAAATAACACAAATTAGATCAGTTTTTATTTACATTGCAAAATTAAAGTGCCCAAAGAGCCTTATTACTTGAAAAAGGGTGGTATCGATCCACCATTGGCAAGATAGAGAAACACGTGCTTTTAGAATCAATTAGAAACAGTGTCAGAAGAAGATCATTGTACAATTAAGATAGACATGAATCAGAGACAGCGATAATCCTATCAGACTCATAAAAAGATCCCTACACTAGCGATTGCATTTGTAATCCATTCAATCCATAAAGGATCAATTCAGAAATATATCAGAACCTCTATACTGATATCATATCAGATCCCTCACCATCATAAATTCAATTTTGTCATTCGAAGAATATTATCCACTTTGTTGATATAGCAGATATAGTTGTTTATATATATTTGCATCCATTATCTGAACCTTTCCTAATATAAGGTTTATATAGCAATATTATCATCTCCCTTATCAGATCAATACCATATCAAATCTCTAAGAAGTCATAAATCATTTGATATTGTCATTCTGAATACGTTTGTCGATCTTATTGGTTGAACTATCAAACCCTTGGTTAAATCAATTTGTATCATAGAAGAATTGGCCCATCAAATTCAGATCAGACGTTAAATCAGATTGAAAACCAATTTAGTTCTTATGAATACTGCCTCAATTTAGTTCTTATAAATATAAAGGCAGTGGGCAATTGCTTTGATCAATTTCTCCGTACACTTCCAAAGACAATTGCCTAATTCGTAAAGCTAAGGACAGTGACATTATATGTCAAGGAACTCAGATATCTTTTGTGTAATGTCCCCTTTTCGAAATAGGATTTAATAATAAATAATAATTAAGAAAACTAAAATAAAAAATAAAATAATTAATAATAAAATATGATTACAAGTTAGTAAGTTTAATGAGAGGTCATGGGGCATATAGTGAAGAGTTGTGACTCCCTCAATATAAGATATAAAAGGGAGAAAATTTCATATGAATAGGAACATGGATGGAGCAAGAAAATTTGGAAAATGAAATATGGAATAATCAGGTTGGAATTGGAAAAGAATTTAGAAATAAACCTGAATTAAAAATAAAGAGCATCAATTAAGATTAGTTAAGGAGCAATTAAAAAGTGGAAGAAGCACCACTCTTGGGATGATACATTAAGAAGTTGTAGAGTGCATGTGAGCGGAGAAAGAGTTTATATGAGACTTACATTTGCAGATCTACAAATGAGAAAATGGAGGGAAGAAGAAGAAGGGGCATAAGAATTTAGGATGGAAAGGGAAGAAAAAATATTAAGTGACTCTTTTAAAAGATGAAGGGTTGCGATCTTTCAAAAGGTAGCGATTGTGAAAGGGTGTGACCATTAAAAATGGCAGACATGGTGAAGAGGTGTGACCCTTCCTCACAAAAGATATCAAGGGGAAGACAGATCAAATGGAATGGAGGAAAGGGAGTAGAGGAGATCTAGAGCAGATATAGAGCAGAAATATAACGAGGGATTTGAAATAAGAATTGAGAAGGAAAGAAGAAAATACAGTATGTAGATCTAGAAGAAGAGGATATGCAGATCTTGAATGGGATATGTGTGCATTTGAAAAGAAGTAAAGACAGATTTGAAAAGTGAGAGATAGGTGAAGATTAAATGAGGAGTGAAAGGTGCAGCAGTTGCTGTCAAACAGATGTATATTTTTATAACCAAAGGGTATGACCCTTTCATAAGGGCATTAACAAATGAAAGTGTGTGACTCCCTACACTCAAAGGAGATATTACAGAGGAGAAGGTTCCATTTGAAGACGACATCAGAAGGGGAGATCAATTGGGAGAATAACATATTATTCTCAAAGGCAACAATGAAAAGTGGTGTCTCAAATCTTATGAAAGGTGGTGACCCTTTCACTTGTAAATTATAAAGGGGGATCCTTACAAGAAAACATGAATGCATCATCACTCAATAAATGCATCACACAATCAAGCAATCCATGAATCAGAAAAGGTTGAATAAATAATCTATCAATTAGCAAAGGTCAATTCAACAAAGTGAATAAACAAGAAATCCAATCATCATAAATCAATTCACATCTTGGAATAAAAAATTAATCATTAGATGTATATCAAATCAATCAATTCATCATTCAAACATCAATCATTTAAGCGTCACCCTATCAAACCCACATTCATTCATTCAATCATTGAAAATGTAAGATGAGATGTAAAGATATAAGAAACAGATTGTAATACGAATTTCAGACCTGCGATCTGTGTATGAATATTATATGGCACATACAATACACTTGAAATCTATTTGTGATTATCTTTATTGAATTATATATGCAATTCTGAATTATGATATTATGTGATTGCTCATTTATTGATATATGTAAAATTGATTTAATCTATATTGCATTTGCAATATGAGAATATTTTATCATAAGTTTTGTTGTGTGAAATACTGTATGCACTTTTGGACTGCTGTAATCAGCAATGATAAGGAAAATGAGGGGATCACAGACTGGGGGAAATGGTGATGAGGTCACCTTCTAAGCACGCCACTTCATGGTATGTGACTAAGGAGTTCCATGGGGACAAAGGGACTGCCTTTGGGCTTAGGAAGGAAGAAATATCAGGACACCCCATTGTGAATATTCCTCATAGCCTCTATCATGGTGAATAATTGCATGGAGATGCTCAATCATTGGAGATAAGGTAGGAGTAACAAGACTGAGGATAACGGTGATAGGGCACTACACTAGGTACACCACCTCATATGGATGGCATGGGGCATATGAGGCCAAGAGGGACATTATTTCCACTCTTGGGCCTAGGGTTGGGAGTTACTAGGACACCTCATCAAGTCAACCTACCTTATAACTCCTATGATTAAGAGATATTAAATGTGATTCAAGCAATCTATTGATTTAATTTGTATTTCCTATATATGTTTATTTCTAACTCAAGAATGTCTAATCGTGAATTATGTTTATAAATGATTCTTAACTTGTTTGCAGGGTCTCAATCAAAAGTGAAAAGGTATCTCTAAACCCTACTTGCTTGAAATAAAAAAATTATAATTTGGGGCAAAATTTGGGTACTCATAAATTGGGGACATTACATTTTCTATATCATATTCAATACACACTTAACATTTATATCAAATAAAATATTTGTGTACAAGCTACATGGAAAGAAGTCAATTACAGTTTGAATCATGAAAAATAGGCAAAACCCTAAGAAATCTGACAAGGGGACATTACACTTATTTGATGTTATTCTTGTTCTTGAAGGAGATTTCTCTTCTCAGGGTTTATGAGGACGAAACCCCTTACAAGTAACACATCTTCTATGTTTTTTTTATAAGCACTACCAAAGAGGTAGCTTCCTCTATTAATTTTGAAAATAATCACGGTTACATCTTCCAAATTGTTGAAAGACACAATCCGGAGGATTAATTGGTGGTTTTGTACAAAAATCACCCTTGTGCTTCATTTATTCTTGATATCTTCGTCTTCTTTAGTGTTCAGTCCTTTGGATTGATAGAGATCATTTATAGTGGCTAATTAAGAAGATTTTCTAAGTTCATTGATATATTGTTTGGCTTCTTGAGGCTGGCCATACTTTCTATGGAGGGATGTGTATACTGAAAGAAGAGGTCACTAGGGTTCGAGGAGGATTTTTGCATCTTATTGGGAGGCGTTTGGGGTTATCTCCACCATTTACATTCACCATGCAACCTTTGGAGGGTTTATTGGAGTTTGGTGTCCATTTCTACAGTGCTAGTTTGTAGATTTTGTGAACAGATCAGCTTTATTCTTTGTTGCATTTTGTGGGTATGTTGAAAATAATTTGTAATATTATTTCATGAATTGGGTTGTTCACATTTTTGAGAAATATTGTATCATCAGTTCAGAAATAAAATCTAGAATATTTCAGCCTTGTGAATCTCTAAATATTGTTTATTTTCTGAGTTATTAGTTTGCTGCAAGTATTTTTATTATATGCACTTTATTTTTAATTAAAAAATAATTGCAAACCATAGTTACACCACTGTTGTGATGGGGATAGGGGAAGTAGCTGATAGGGAACAAAAGTGACTCATCCGTCATAGGGGTAGGAATGACTACAACGAGGGATTGCTGAGAACCACTCCGACAACTATCAATAATATATTTTAGGGGCTGCCATAGAATAGTAGGGGCCATCCTTGGGAATGAGAGAGAGGTGGGTGGGGGAGAGAAACAACATTCGGTGCTGGTGGGTTGGGCCATACTATTTGAAGGCCCGGTGCATGCAGAGGCCCTTGGGGTCTGTGGGGTGACGATTGAACAAGGGGATGGGTTTTTGGGTCGTGGGGACAAAGGGCCTCAATTTGGGGATGACAAGGGGTGGTGGGGGGGAGTGTATTTACTATATACTATACATATGGTACTTAAAATGCTAGTTATGAAAAGATGTATAAGTCTAAGACTATTAAGGAGTAAAATTGCAAATGCCAAATACTAAATAGTAAATACTTAAACATTGAACAATGAACATTGAAGTTTTGAATATTGAATTACAAATTAGAAATTAGAATACTCAATACTAAATAAATTCTAAATTGTCAAATCGGCAAATGGAATATTTCTATTATATCAAAAATATCATAAAGATGATTACAATGAGTAGCATGATATCAAACCAAGTACAAAATCATAATGTCAAAATGTAGTGAAGGAGGCTTGTAATCATCCCTTGGAGGTCGGAAAAATCCTCATCACTAGAGCTATTGGGCTCCTCAAGGTCAAGATTCGCCAAAGGGACACCAACCCTACGTTTGAAGTTGCTGCATCCTCATGCTCATCAATCTGTCATGTATCCTATGGCTCTACATCCCATCGCACTATTGGGCTCTCCTTGTACATACGTGTCTTGCAGTCAGTGATACACAAGGCACTATGTACAACCACTAGCTTCTCTGCTCTCCTAGAGGTAAGTTTGTTCCTCTTACGAGAGTGGATGAAGCTATAAGTAGATCAATTCCTCTTAGAAGTTGAAGAACTAGAACTGAGATAGCAAACAAATGGCTAGTGTGGTGATCGCTGATTTTGATCCATGACAAGTCCACCACAAAATCAGGTCCTCCTGTGCCATAGTTCTTATATTCGCCTTTGTTGCAGCTGTATAACCCCTAACAATAGAAAATATCGCTCACTTAGTGCGAATCTGGCCACCAATTTTAGTATCATACATCCTATCAATGCACCCGAAGAACCCTTCCTCCACCTCATCATCTTGAATCGGTGTAACTCTACCAACCCAGGTGTTAGAGTTTTAGGTGACTCTACAACACCCCCAGGATCAAATGAAAGACCAAGATAACTTCTACATTGCAAGACAATTGCAACAAGATGCAAAAATGATATTATTGCTAATAGACATTCATTGGATTACAATACCATAACTGATGGATTTATTTACAATGTAGATGTGCTTTCTTATATAGGTAAGACAATAAGAGACAATGATAAGGAGTAGATAAATTATCACCCACACAAAGTGGAATCACATGTCCACCAAAGGTGGATCATCCTCCATTGTGTAATGAAGTAAGTGCAACATGTGGAGGATGATAATGGGATAAGTGCGCTAAAGGTGGATCTCACATATAAAGTGGAATGTGATAACAACTATCATCACCTAAAGTGGAATTTATCCTACACCATGTTCAAATAAAGTACACACTCTTAGGTGTCTCATATGCAAACTACAATGAAATGCATTACTCTAAGTAAGCTTAAGTAAAGTGTAATTAGAGAATATTTAATTACACCAACACTAGGCATGTACAACTTCGGATCATAAGGACCCCTAGCCCACCCTGCCAAAAGAAGGGAGGGGCAATCAGTAGCAAGTGGTGCACTAGCCATGGAACTTGTTTTCCTTGGATTTGACACATGCTCACCCCCCTCATTGGGCTCATCCTCATGCTCAGGTTCATATTCTAATTGGCTTGCACTATGAGAATGAATTTCCATTTCATCCTCACTTATATTATGAACTATGAGAGCTCATTTTGACACTGCATTTCACAATATGAAAAAAAATCAATAAGCACATAGTTTCAGCCTACGCCCTACTTTAAAATTAAAAAAATAAAACTCTATATTTTAATTTTTTTTACAAATTTCAAATTACAAAACAAAATCTAAATTAATTTAGAAAATGACACAACAAGAAATGAAATAACATTGAAAATCAGAAAATAAAAATAAAAATCAGTTACTGTCTTGCGCTTGAAAAATCTCTTCAACAAGGTGAAAAATCTTCCTCCTCTTCTTCTTGCTCCTTCTCACTCCTCTTTTACTTGCAATCAGTCCTTGCACTCCTTTAATCACTCTTTTCTTAGCTCTTCACTCTTCTTCTTTCTGTAGCAAACTATTAGAAATGACAATGTGAATTAAAATGAAGCTTGAAGGGCCTTTTGTAGGCTTGGAAGGCCTTACACAGGCCCCACATCCATAGGGTTGGAATAGAACCCAAAAATCAATTAAAAATATATTATTTTTTTTAAAAACATGTGCAAAAAATTTGCCACCGCAAGGGACACCTAGATGTCCCTGAGATGCTCGAGGGACGCTTAGGCGTCTTCCTCGATGTCTTGGGAACACCAGGACGTCCCCATATCCTAGTGGCGATTGGTGTTTTGTGGGAGGCACTGTTGAAAACTTGGGAATGACGTTCCCGCGTCCTTAGGACATCCCCGTTCTAGGAATGCTAGGGTTTAGGAGGGGAAGCGTCCCCATGGAACATTGTTGCAAACACAAACTGAAACAAAAAAGCAGGGCAACATATTACAAAAACTTGAGAATTTCATCATATACTTGTGGAAACATCTTTCACACACCCAAAACACATAGAAACAAGTTAGCTGATCTAAGTGACTCCTTTTCTCAATGGATATTCTCTAAAACCTAGTTGTTTTGTCCCCATAAACTCATGCCACCAATCAACTAGGTACAACCAACAACTACAATGGTATGGCACGGCTTATTGTGCTTCCAATATCTTCAATGTTTCTTAGCCTGTAAAGACAAAGAGAGGCATCTCCACACAACCATGAAAATAAAACATATAATTTTCACCATCAATTATTCAACATGAGAGGTATGGCTAACAAATGGAATGGCATGACACAAAAGGACACATTCCAAAATCTTGCATGTAAAATCTTTGGAAATCTGAAAGTGCTTTCCAAAATCTGCAAACTAGAACACATCAAAAACCTCAATAGATGGAAATGTAATGGTAGAAATCCAATCTGCACAATGGCTATTCTTGAAATGAAATCACACTCGTCTAGCTAGGGGTTATCTTTCAAATCCAAAACTAGAAATCTTATGAGGGTTTTTATCCTTTGAAGATAGTGGAAGAACTCACAAGTTCGGACTGACATCATGACAGTATCAATCAACATCTCTGGAAATGTAACCCCTCAACCTCCTTTTATAATTCATTTCCTTCAAAAGACAATTTTTTGAATCATAAAATGACTTTCATTTGCATACCCCCTTCCTTCTCCCTAGGAGTCCACTTTTGAAGGGGACATAAAACAATTTTATTAAACTATAACACAAGCAAATTTTTGATCACTTGACATAGAAAATTAGGTACATATTTTAAATATTTCATTTGAGTCACAGAGAGCACTGTAACAACATTAAAATCCAAATCTTTTTGATAAAACTGAAACAATGGGAAGATGTCAGAGTCATCTTGGAGACTTTCTTGATTATATATGCTCTCCAAGAAGTTTAGATATGTAGCATCTTAAATTGTATGCACTGCTTAAGTGTGTCCAATTCCATGCTTATGTAGTGCCCATTTTAGTGTGTATTCATTCTTCCATGCACAATAGGTCTTTTTCTATGCATTTAAGTCCCGTCTCTCCATTTAATTAACATGGGCTAGGGCCCCTTTAATTATTTCATTCAAACATTATCTTTTGTGTACTTTCTATTTCTATGTGTGGCCTATTCCACATGTTTCCCCTAATCACACCCTGATTTGGTGCACATTTTTGGAATCCTCACATCAAAATTGACCCCTAATTAAAATTTTAGCTATTCTTTCCTTTTTAAGGGCAACCTAGGACGTCAAGGTCGTAAATTTTACAACCCTGACATCGGGAGTTGCCCTTGACATGCTAACTTTGGCCCAAACTTGAATTGGAGATTGGTATTGTAATTTTGATCGAGATTCTAAATCTTAAGTTGGCCTCCTTTGATTTTTGAGCCCCCAAATGGCCTAGAGTGGTATAAAAGCCATGTTACCCCCATTTTGGGGATCCATCTATCAATCTTCAATCAAGACATTACATTGCGATTGAATTCATCTTCAAGGATTCAAGGGGCAGTCAAGCCTATTCAAGCATTTAGTCAATTTATCTCTTCATGGTGGCAAGCCTAGCAATTGTTATGCAAGCATGTCTTTTATGATGTTGTAAGATATAAAAATATATCTAGATATATTTTTATATCTATGAGTGTGTGTGGGGGTGTGTGTGATGGAAAATGTTGTGGACATACAAAACTTAATAAAACATAAATACTTATCTTGAAAAGTGACAGATTTGGAAATCACTGTTTTTTGATGTTTGTACTCAGTTTCGGAAAATTCTGCAATCGGATCTGGGCTAGAAACACAGAAACAGAGAAAACCTAGAAACCTTCTTCTTTTCTGAGAAAGGTCGACCTTGACCCAAAACAGGGGTAAGATCTTAGCCCTGGGCACAATCTTACCCCTTTATGTTGACCTTGACCTGCACTGTTTCGACGGAAAATTTGTTTGCGGATCCTGAAAGTTCGCCGAAAAGGGTACTCAAATCTGATTTGCGATTCGCTGTCCCGCACCTATTCCTGCAAGAAAAAGGGTTTTGTTGTTTGGATGAGGGGTTTTCCTTGGTCAAACCCTGGTTTGGAATCAACCTTAAAAATGGAATTGAAATAGAGAATGCTAGAAAGTAGTAGAAATAGATCTAACAACGAAGCTATGATATTCAATAGATATGCAATTGTATTTGGAATGTAAACAAGTATGTTGATATGAAAGCTTGGACTCAACACTAACAAATGTAAATCAAAACCTCCATGATTGTA
The DNA here is from genome assembly GCA_027943335.1 of Chamaecyparis obtusa. NCBI lineage: Eukaryota > Viridiplantae > Streptophyta > Pinopsida > Cupressales > Cupressaceae > Chamaecyparis > Chamaecyparis obtusa. The sequence continues at coordinate 503,860 of BSBK01001242.1, read as the reverse complement.
TGCTTGGAATCCACCTTGAAGGGAGAATGAATAGATCTTGAAGATGAACAAATGATCTTGAAGGAAGATCACACCACCATGATGGATAGATCTAGGGTTTGAATGATGAATCTTGAATGCTTGAATCCTTGATCTTCAATGGAGAACTTGAATGCTTGAATGTAGATGATGGCTTGAATGTGATGGAATGGTAGATGTCTCCTTGAGAGTGCTTTGTGAACAATGGATATTCGATGGATTGAAATGAGAGAGGAAGGCTTCCTTTTATACTAGTCTAGGGCACACATGTCTAGAGAGGCCAACATAGGAGAATTAAATTCCCATTTAACCTTAACCCCTAGAAATGGACCCAAATTAAATATAATTTAAGAGTTTACCGTTCCGAAGCCTGAAACAACCGACTTGGAAGCGGGAAACCCGACATCCGAAAACTTCTGGATTTTGAAATCTGGACCCAGGGTCAGGATCGAGGTCAACTTTGACCTAGGTCAAGGTCGAGGTCGACCTTGACCCAGAAGGTCAACCTTGATCCCGAGGTCAAGAATCTCAGGGTTTCGAGTCAGGATGCCAAAAATAGGCTAGAAAGAGGTGGAAAAAGGGACAGAACAGGGGAAAAACAAGATCCAAGCCAGAGATCCCATCAAAGCGTCTGACATGACCCCAAACCACCTACTCGGAGGGCTAAACCAGTCCTAAATGGAAGTACTTCCATTTTCCAACGATACAAATGTCCTTTTAGGTCTTTGTGGAGTCATGCTATTGTATCAACACTTATGCTCTCATTTCAAGAAGCACTTGCATTGTAAAGGTATAAGACATTTATCAAGCATGTGCAACTGATAGCACACTTCCTTTCTTTTCATGCAATTTCATTTCAATTTTAAGGTTGCTTCCTTAATAGGGGTTTAACTCAGGCAAACCGCTTTCTTCCAACATTCTCCTTGTTTTCTATGTGTAGGTGAGAGGTGGCGGGGCTTCGGATTCAGATTCAAAAAGACATAACAGTCTACTTCAGATCCTGAGCTTCTTTGTCAGATCCTAGCAATGCAAGGGTAACTCCAACAACCAGGGGCGAGTTTAGTCGCCCTTTACTATCCAGGTTGCCCTTGACAGGCATTTTGGGCTCAAATTTTAGGTACAGGTCAGTGTTTGTGTTGGCTTCTCAGATCTAGTTTTAGAATTTGTCTATTTGATCTATTGTTTCCTCTGCACCTCGAAAACCCCTCCTTGCTCTTTAATCCACTTCTACATCTTATATCTCCTCAATCCACATTCCACATAGCGAAGGAGAACCCTTACACCTGTTCAACTCTTCAGTTTTCTTAAGCCTAGTGGGTTGTTTTCCTTCCTAATGTATTGATTGAGTAATAGGAGAAATGTTTCGAGTTTGTTCATCCATTCTAGTGAACACCCCTCCTCACCTATTTTTTCTTTCATTACAAAAAAACACCCTAGGACTTTGAAAACACTTTTGAAAGTGTCATTGTGATCCATGCTGCTGATTGGATTCATTGCAAAAGTTAAGAATCTTGCAATACTGATCTTCTCCAAGAACTTTGGAGTCCTCTTTTCTTGTACTTATCAGCATATGAGACTCAAGAATTGAGCTAAAAACTCACAAATCGATTCGGCTTCAATTGGGGACATTACAAGAGTCTATTCAAGGGCTTTGAATTGAAAGATTCAATTATCAAGAACAAATAAGAGTGCATTGACAAAACATGAGAAACCCTTGTAAATAGATAACCCTCAACCAATAAAATCACCTCCAAAATTGAACAAGGGAGAAGAAACTAAGAATAAGCTTTTTGGAGGAAGAAGTTGTGCGTTTTCTTCTATAGTCATAGCAGGTAGGCCATAAATGCTTAGGAAGGGGCAAATACACTATATAGAGGTTCATGCCAAGGCGAATTTATAGACCAAAAGAATTGAGCATAAGGTTATGACTAATGAGACATAGCACTGTTGATGGGCCTTTTGACACACTCAACAGACAACACAAGCTAAGTGTCACCACTTTTATTGAATATGAAAATGCTTGAAATAGCTCAGATCAATCTTGAATTAAGGAAGATGCTAAATCATGAAAAATACCAGGTATTCACAAGAAGTATTCCATGAGACTGCAGTCCACAAGCTATATCGTGTTATCTTCAAATCGTACTAGCAAATCACTAGTATCAAGATCCACAATCTTCACAAAACATTTCTCCTAAGAAACTAAAATGCTAAAAGGAAGAATGAAATCTACTAGAACTAAGGACCTCAAATCATTAGTTTGTGGACCATACAAATGGCTCGAAATTTTACATTTAGGGTGCAGTCCCACAAGGGGGGCTTCAAGATCTATTTATATGTAGACTTTTGATTTTTGAAATCTTATCCCAATTGGCCCTTATTATGGTATTTGACTGTGTATACCTTGATATTTTTGCCATTGTTTTAAAATAGACTTGCTTTGTGCATATGATTCTAGGTATTACCTTGCATTCTAAAAAAAACCTTCTCTTTCATTGAATTGTGCTTTTTTTTCTCATACCTAGAAGTTTCAAACTTCAAGAAAAAAATGTTTTTTCTTAGCCTCTATAACATAATCCCCCCATGGAGGTTAGATGTATAATGTATTACCCCCTATCATACTGAAATGATGTTAATGGGGTTGATGGGTTTCGTATCTTAATGGGGTCCCCTGCCTTCCCCCATCATACCCCAATGGGCTGGAGTTTCATGTTGGGTGGGAGCAATAGAGCCACCCACCTCAAACTATTGCTTCCCACCTACCTTGACCTTCTATTCCCTCCCAACCTTTCCCCTTGGACACCTGCTAGTCTCCATTAGAGTTTAGTTTAGAGTTGGGCTTAATTTCTACATTTCCACCTTGTATGGTATGTTCCAACACTTAATAAATTTTTCGTTATTTTGCCATTTGTTGGAACTCCATTCTTTGCTTTGACATGAGTATTTGAGAGTTAAGTTCTTCAGCCTTGTAGAGACATGAATGAAACAAAAAAAGACATCGTAAATTTGAAACAAGACTCATTTTCTATTAAAAGACCAAGGTTAAGCGTGGAATTAGCACACTTTTGAAATTTTTTTCGAAAGGTTCAATTGTGGCTAGAGTTTTTACCTTATTTCAAATTGTTGGTGAAACTAGGTGGAATGAATGAAGTATAAGGTCATTAGGTGGTATTACAAACGGAAAAGATGCATCATTTGGTTGAGAAGAAGTTGATTGGATAGATGAGGAGTTGGAGAAAATAGGGGAATATTAATAAAAAGAACTGGTTTTAAGGTAGGAATGTTTGTGGTAACGTTCTTTCAAACAAAAACAACAAAGACAAATACGAGACTCATCAACAATATGAAGAGGAAAATGGGCTAGACCTCGGCCTTATGTGGCCTATATTAAAATGCTCCATCTAGTGTCTTTCCAATTTATTCCTTGTGTATCCTGGGATGAAGGTAAGGAATGGTTATCATTGGCTTTGCTCCAATTCCAAGATCAATGCTGTGCTAGAACACTCAATCAAGTGGTAATCTTAGGGGTTTTCTAGAAATTTTTCAATCATGCTTATTCAACACAACTTGCATATCAATATGTTAAGCTTCCTTCGTGTTCATGGATGATTGTATTGCTGTGATCAAGTAATTGGATGCCCAAGCTGCATGCTCCCTTGAGAACTACTTTCTTTTCTTCACTTTTGAATTTTGAGATTTCCAATTTCTCTCAAGGATTGTAGCCATTGTACTCCAAACACCATGTCTATATCTCCCAATCCACCACATAAATTCTCACATATCAAATTATCTTCAAGAGCTATTTTCAGCTGCCCAATTCTTTGTGCACACAATTTGGTAAACCCATTAGCCACAATCACATTGAATCCTTTGAAATTATTACCTACTAAAGCTCCTTGCCACTAGATCCTCATCTAACATGAACTCAATATAGTCTTGACCTTTTCCAAGGCATTTAAGTGTCCTTTCTCTTAGGGTCCTTTGCAGTGGAAACAAAATCGATTCCTCTTTAGTTCATTTTTTTGTCTTCATTTCTTTTTAATGGTGGGGGAATCTTTTGTATGCTTGATTCTCTCATTTGGAACTATTTCTAGTTTATAGGAGGAGCATTATCATAGGATTTATTTTGAGGTAAGGAAGACTCCAAAGTAAGGGCCCTTTTGATTGCTCCTTGAAGAGTGGAAAGCTCCAATGCCTTGACAACCCCTTCAGTGTCTGCCAATCCTTTTATGAATAAAATCATGATGCTTTTCTCAGATACATTAGGATCTTTGACAGCTATCCCTTGATAGTCACCCATGTAGTGTTCCACTAATTTACAGTATTTTATCTGTGCCAATTCTTAAAAGTGAATTTTTTGATCAACCCTATCAAATCAATTGTACTTTGGTTGAACTCTTCAAAGTAGTGATGAGACCATGCTTTTGTGTCTCTTTACCATGGTACTTTCATTCATGGGCTACCCCTTCAAATAAAGGAAAGCAAACATGACAGTTTCTTTGTATTTTACATTTAGAAAATGTAGGCATTGATTTTCTGGATCCAAGCATGGGCATAAGACTTTTATGTTCCATCAAATATAGGTATAGGAACCTTGCCCAAATGTTGTTGCAGTTTGTTGTATGCATGATCTTGAATTGGTTTCTTCTTGGTTCGAGGATTGTTTCAGAGTTTGATGTTACAAAATGTAGAACATTATAGATCATCTTGAATTTCTTGCTCTAGGGCATTGTATTTAGCACAAAGGGTTGAAAATCCTTTATTATCCTTGTTGCCTCTCCTTTCAATGGATTTGATCTCTTTTGAAGGATTTGGAATGGAATGGTTTGGGGTGATGACTCGTTTGTATGTTGATGTTCAATGCTTGATGTACTTCCCCTTCAATGTGAAGAGCCTGCCTGGCTCTCTCTAATTTAATTGCACTTAAAATAACTTTCAGAATATATGAACAATAATTTTGAAATTCAATGAACACTTTCAGATTTTCATCATTTATTAGAATGATATCAAAAATTATAACACCACTGAATTGCTTACAAATATCAGAATTAAAGCAACTATTATAACTGATTTCATACTACAGCTAACAAATTAACCTGGCACTTTAAAATGAATCTAGCTGCAAGTGTATGAAACTTACGGCTGGCTGTAACAAATGGGAATCTCTGAATTATCACAAGTCTGATTTTTTAACCCGGCTGTAAATAATGAAATCTGGAAATGGACACAAGCCATGACATGACCATCCAACCAAAGGAAAAAAACTCACGCAACATGCTTGAATTGATGGCGTACGGCTGGCTGGAAAAAAATATGAAGTCTTTAATTCCATACGGCTGCACTTAGGAATTCTGGAACATAATTCTTTGTCTTTCAACTCCCAACTTGTAGCATTCGTTGCAGATTTCCCCAATCAATTCTAATCCTCAGCAAGAAGACAAATCAAACCCCAGGAAAAATAAATCGATTTGCCTGTAGATTAAAACTTCTCAGAATTCCAGTATACCTCAGCACTGGATTATGATCTTAGATACAACTGCAAAATTCACCATCAATCTGTAATGGCTCAAATTGCCAGAAGAGGAATCAGTCATCAAAACCCTAGTCGGGTAGTCTCTCTCACAACTTCAATAAAATAATCATTCAACAATGGATGATTTTCCTTTCACAAAGCATTGCTTTTATAATTCAAAAAGTGTCTTCTCTCACACACTTTTCATTTAAAACACTTTTTATACTTAGGCACATATTGAATAATAAAATTTATTAATTCATTTGGCTCCAAAAAAGGCCTTTTCACCAATATCATGAAATTATGACACGCAAGGTCCTTGTTTCTTGTGCCCAAAATTTAAAACTTTTCATCCTGGTTCCAATGAGCTATAACACTAAGGTATCCAGCATATAATACCAACAAAAATGGCAACCTTAGCAAATTTAATTAAATAATAATAATAAACCACCCGTCTTGCGAAAACAACTGAAGAAGCGTCCGAATCGAAATCTATCTGCACAAGATTGATCAAGATGATGAAAGATGATGAATGAACTTGACGGGGTGACTTACTAAAAATAGATGCTCTCTCCAAGATTCTTGGAGCCCAAACCGGAAGCCAGAAATGAAAACCGAGAGCATCATTCAACTCTTCTAACTCATCTGAGCTCATCGGAACTATCCATTGACTTACTATAAATAGTAAGTTCACACCAAAGACCCTCTAAACACCTCGCCAGACCACGAGGATCACAATAATGACCTGGCACCATCAGATCAAAGACCTGCAAAAAATGGGGACATTACATTCAAGTAGGTGATTCTAGAGATTTTTGATCTTGCATGACTTGCATAATCATTGCCATTGTGTCTTTGAGTGTTTGGGCCATCTCTCTCTAGCTTGCATTCAAATTGATCACGTCTTTAAACATTGCTTGAGCCTTCTGTTCATTTGTCAATTGTTATCTCTATCCATCTGGCATCTTTTATATCCACTTTTAATCAAAATGCATCAGCTCTTGATTCCCTGGGTGGCAGGATCAAGGCTTTAATGACGTTGTAATATCCCCAATTAGGATATCGTATATTTCTAACTGGTTTACTCCATAGGTTACCAACAATTAAATCCTATTCCAAATTAGATCTATTGCTACAGATAATATACTTACTAACATACGCAAAAAAGAATGATAAACCCTTGCAAAATGATTGATTGACACAACAGATCATAATAATTAGGTAATCTTCTTATTACAACGAAGAATTACACTTAATTCAGTTTTTGCTGGAACTTTCAAGAACAACAGCAATATTATTATGAGAGATATGGCAAATCTACAGCAATCAGAATTGTAGGTCCTGGATGGTAAGAGAGCCACCTATATATTCAAACCAATAGGCATTGTAGGAGCTGACTAAAAAACAAATCAGTGAAGTCCAAATATAATCCTTCTATGAGACTGCTGATATTGGTTCAAGGGTTTTCATCCACTAACCAGCTATGCAAAATTCAAATCAAGGGGTTTTCATCTTCCAATCTCCAATGATAATTGAACAGGATATCCAATTTCTTTGAGTGAAACCAATGGATAAACAAGCACACCTCTTAATCCTTGTCTTAAATAAATATGCAATTTTCAAACTCTTTTCCTTTCCCTTGAAATGCACCTGCACACAATCCATTTTTAAAATGATTAGCTTATTACATAACACCCATGTTCCCATAATATGGGCACCCAATTCAAATAGTCACATTGCCCTATGTTGCTTTCTCCAAGCCCACGGGAACTAAAAAATGGGCTTATTGGTAATCTAGAATCTTATGGGAAAAGGGGACGTGATAGGTGATGATTGGGTTACTTCTCATTCAAATTGTGAAGGCACATTCACCTTTTCACAGGCCCATTACATTGGGAGGCTCACAATCTTAGTTACACTTTATCTTCATGTAGAAACTTTGTTGTTGTTAACTGAAATTTCTCCACTGCTTTTGTAAGAACCCAACAGGTTCTATCTTTTAAAACTGGCAATGCCTATTTTTGTGTTTTGTTGTTTTGTGATTTTTTTGGGTTTTTGAGAGGGCTTTAAAAAGAAAATGCATTCGAAATACATAAACTTCTGGAACAGGAAAAGAATTAAACTCATGAAAATTAAGCAGCTGATATCATTTATTCTCCTTTACTAATTCATGTAAGAAATTCATTACATAAAAAACATACCATTTATTGAAGGAAGAAATCTTATTCACATATGCTGGTTGAAAAAACTAAGGCAAATAATGATGGACTTCACCACCAAACAGAAACTTTGATCCCTTCTGAAGATGCCAAATCCTTCTCTAACACAAGGCATCACTTCTTGTAATTTTTATTAAATCTATTCTGCCCTTCTTAACCAAAATCGTACCACCCTTCAAGAATATGGTATGTCTGCTGCTGGGGTCACAAAAACACAGGCCGTACAAGCTTGATAAAGATGTCAATCACTCCCCATTCATTGCATAAATATTCTCCAACAATTTGACCCAAAATCTGAAAGAAAAAGACTGCAATATTATCCTGAAATCAGTCCACTGTTGACCTCTTTGTGAAGCCAATCAGTCAAGCAATATTAAGTGAATATTTCACACCCTCTAATTGCTGCTACGGAGAAGAAGCAACGCTCTCCAATGCTCTGCAGAAACCCTTGGTTTGTATGAACTCCAATGTTCTAGAGAAAAGAAAAGTAAAATCATCAATCATAATAATAATCCTCTTGTTCGAATTCCGTGTAATAAATAGGTCTCTCACATTAGGATTTGAAAATCCTTCAAAAAACTCCCTTCTTCGATTTGACATAAGAAATAAATATAACTTTTAAATTTTTACTTCAAACTCCATAGTTGGTGCACAAATAATTCTTTTAAAATTAATTCTCAAAATGGCCCCAACTAATGATGACTTGACCCTTCACTTATGTCACTTAAGTTATAATAAAAATATATTATAATTTAATAATATAAGCTCAACATTATTAATATTTATTTTAGCCAAATAAATATTAACATATCCATTATTGCTCATCATCTTTGCACGCTGTCTGAACTGGGAGCTGACATGATCAAGCCGCATATGACCATACCCCATTTCTAGAAATAGCAGGGGTCCCTCTCTGAGCATCTCAAACTTACTATAAATAGCAATTACTGCATACGGAGTCTTGGAGGCCTCAAATGAACACCAATTCTACAAGATTCTGACCACTGAAGAAGCTGCATCCCTCAAAGGGCCCTCTATCCAATCTCATTGGCCTACGAGGTTCAATGATAGGCCAATCTACTTTGCTGACTGATGTCAACTAGAAGGGGACATCACAGCTTTCAAGACATTGCCCTCAGAAACTACATTGTACTTCTCAAGTACTAACAACTTTGGTTCATGGTTACACCTGTCTTTGATGTACTTGATTTATTTTTAATATTTTATCTATTTTGGATCAGACAAATGATACCATATTAAAAAGTTGAGTAAGAGTTACCTCATTGGGTTCTAACTTGAATGCATTTACCAATATTAATGCTAAATTTTTTCTGCTGAATCAATGATGATGATCCCCAACTTGTCTAGAGCGCCATGCAGAAAAAGTTAAAACATTAGTACCATCATTGATTCAGATTAGTTTCCTCATTGTCAAGAGGATTGGGTTCTAACTTGAATACATTTAGCAATATTAATGCTAACAAATTTTCTGCTATATCAATGATGATGATCCCCGACTTCGTCTGGAGTGCCACGCAGAAAGACATTAGTACTCATTGATTCAGAATTTCAGATTCCAAAATGAGTGATATTTTTATGATTTCATAGGCTAATGCTGACGTAAAATGAATACTGGCGTCATGACATAAAGCAGACAATTACAACATAGAACATCAAAGACGATTTACAACAAATTACATGCTTTCCTTGTTTTTGTTTTCTGTCTACAAATATTTACAATTAGGCTGTAGACTTATTGACTGGTAAGCATTCTTTAATTATTTCTTGGGTTGTGGGTGCTCCGTGCGTAATACCCACATAAGGTAAGGTAGCTTCCAGGAGTAGAGTCTTGTAGATTGTACAAATATTGGACGGGAACTGGAAACTAATAATACAGTTGCAATTTTCTTCTGCCATGCTATTTTGATGATTGTATTTAAATGTTTGCAATGTATGTTTGTGTCTCAGTCCCTATTCCAGTTATTGCATCTTTCAAGAAGGTCAGAAGTCTTGTTACCAACTATGCGGTGGTCACGGCTGCACTGAGAACCTCTTCACTACTGGTAAGTTCTTGTACTGAGCATTTAGTGATAGTATTCATTATCCAAAGAGATTCATAAGACAAGTGCATTTCAATCTTTTTCTGTGCCGCATTTATTTGTTATGCCTGGTAATTTTGGAAGGTGGTAAGTGAAGATGGGAAGAAAGTCAAGCGGGCATCCCCAATGTCTGACACAGAAATTGAAGAATTGCAGGTAATTTTCATCTTCTGAAGACGAAAATGAAGAGGGAACTATATTTAGTTGGTTTCATTTACGTAATGTAGATAACTTTATGCTTTTCCAATCTGCAGTCGCGCACAGTTGTTGCAGAAAATTTGCCAGAAAATCATAGTAATGAAAATATTGAGAAAGTGTTTGCTACAGTTGGCACGTATGTATTGAATGTTTTCTTTTTGTCTCTAAACTAATTTTCAAAGCTTCATGATCTAGAGATTACATGGTGTAATCGCTGTTCTGCCTAAACTAATTTTCAATTTTGTGGTCTGGTGTATTCAACAGTGTAAAAATGGTACATATCTGCCACCCTCAGGCAGTTGAGCCTTCAAGTCCACTGGGCACAAGATTTACCAAAAGTGATACGCTTGTCAGCAACAAGGTATTGTTGTAATGAACTACATTTTGGGTTTAAAACTTAGGTTAGAGATTTAAAATAAAATTTCATCTGGTCAATACTATATAGGAACCTCTTGAGTTACAGTTTAGGATTCAGGAGGAATAATAATTATAAGAGTTCTATTTATTTGAATGCATATGTCTTTTCTCCGACTCATATTTTTTGATCATTAGCTGCATGCCCTAGTGGAATATGAATCAGTTGAACAAGCCGAGAAAGCTGTAAGTTTTATACTATACAAACTTTTGCCTTTTGTTGCTGCTTTAGATGGTGCACAAAATTTATCTCCCCGCTGTCAACTTTTCTCATTTTTGTATAATTTTGGTGATCGTACCAGGTTGCAGAACTCAATGATGAAAGGAACTGGAGAAGTGGTCTTCGAGTGCGATTACTACTCCGGCGAACGGTATTCTAATTTCTTTGATAATGCTTGTAACATCATTTTTCATTCATGCATATTCAATGCTTTGAAATTAAGCTACATTCACCTATTAACAATATATGATCTAGTGCTCTGTCTTACGAGCAAATGAATGCCTTTCAGGGAAAGCCTGTAAATCAGCTCAAAGGGCGAAAAGTGGGAATTGATAACACTGATGGTATTGGTGAAGATGAGGTATCTACATCGGAAACAGTCAATGACAAACATTTGGAAGACTGTCCACAGCATGCTGATTTTCTGGTGTGTGCTACTGTCTCTTAATTGTGCTCTGTTGTTTTAGCAGTTGATCTTCTTGTTTCATGGAAAAATACTGGTGTTTATATAGGCATTTTCTTTCAGGGTGAGGAACAGTACTCCACTGACAAGGAGAAGGAGGGAGGAAAAAAAGGCAGAGGACGAGGACGAGGAAGAGGTCATGGGCGTAGTCAGTATCATAATGGACGAAGCTATACAGTTGGACTACCACAGTCCCCAAATTCTACTGTCAGTGAAATACAATGCAAGCAACCTCCTGGACCAAGAATGCCAGATGGAACACGAGGCTTCACCATGGGTAGGGGCAAGCCACTTCATGTTGCCACAGTTTAGGATGCTTGGATAATTGGGCTCTTTGAACTTCAAATTTCATATTTTGGGGACTGTAATCTGTACTTTTTCATTTTCTTGCTGTTTATTTCAGGATACACCTTATTGATATCCATTTTTTAAGCAGTAATAATCATTTGAAGGTCTTGTAATTACAAGACCTTTAAATATTTTGTACAATTTTAATAATATGAATATATTGTTCAAATAAAATTGCTTTTGGTATTTCTATTTGTTGGAAAAACTCATGGAAAAATGCAAAATGCGAATAATAAGGAATATACTATTCTTTTAGTATTTTGCTAGCTAGTTGACATTCATTTCAGTCTCTAACAAACATTGCTATAATTTCGGGACTATTTATTTTGAATGGTATTCAATTTTCAACTTTTCCATGCAATGCATAGTTTTTCAACAATATCACAGAATTATACTACATAGTTTAATGTACATCCTTTTAAGTATAAGTTTGCAGTTTGAGTTTTTCAGCATTATTTTGCACGTCTGTTGTAGCTGCACTCAAATTATTTAATTGTTTTCATTTTCCACGACCCCATCTAAAAAAATATGTGACTTTGGAGTTATGTTTTATGGTTGGGAGTTGAATGTTAGGTTTTTTTAAGAATACGAAGCTGTATATTCTCTGAGCCTCTAATAGCTAAGAAAGACAATTTCTCATTTCAAAGAGTTAATATGTTCATTTCCATTTTCCACCTTGTAATTTCCCAAGCTTTGCTTAAGACATTGATGGACAGAACTTGGATGAACCATTTTATTTGAATTACAAATGTAATACCAAGCATGCTACATTGTGCCTTCACGTGGCCAAGGTGTCATGGCGTAGCACAATGTTAGACTTGACATCTAACACACCAATGTACTAAGAATAGCCACACATGCGGATGACTTACCACACCATAGCCTCAACTCTCGAGATTGACTCCAAAGATAATCCCCTTTTGGACCTCTATCAACAAGCCATTCCTTTTGTTGGTTCCCAAAAATGAAGGATTAGATTTCTCATGGACTTGCCAATTCAATGTTGGGAAATCCAATTATTTTTGCCAACGAACAAGTTCAACCACAATATTGGTTTGAACTTTTGCAATTCTAGCTCTGCAGGATCAAGGTCGGTGGGCCTATACCTTAACCAAATCTGTTGGTTCAAATATTTTTTTATTTCAGATAATTGAATATAAAACTTTTGGATTCTCTCAAAGTGGCAAATGAACTTGAGAGGAATCAAATTGTGAGTATCACAATTATTGAATGTTGTTTAAATGCTATAATAAAAATGCTTTTGAAAAATGTTTTAAAATAATGTATTATTTGGTTTGAAATAAATACTGATGACTACTTTCTGCTTGTAATATTTTTTAACAGACTTCAATTTAAGGATAATAGATCAGTGCCTTTCTTCTATTGGGCAATATAAGTGAGACAGATTACACCACTTAAATGCTCCTATCAACTGCTCATCTTTAATGTCTTTGATTATTTAATTATGCTACAATCAGTCTTATTAAATTTAACCCAAGCTTAATGAGCCCAATAAGATATAATTAATAGAGCTTAATAATTCTAATTATCAAATTGAAAAATAATGGCAATAATTTCTTGGAGATAAAATCACAAAGGACTGATCAATTAGGAACGATCAAATCCATAACTCCAAATTAGAGAAAATAACTAATTTATATTAATGCTCCATAAAGTCTTATGCACAATAGATCACTTGCAGAAAGTACAATAGAAAATAATAAGTTTTTTACATTGTTGATGATTCTCCTCTACCTTTACATTTTACACCACATATATATGTGGATGAATGGTTTTCACGTCCCTTTAGGGTGAAGAGACACCACCCTATGCTAAAATTTAAAAACTTTTTTTGAAAAAACTAATCAGAAAATTAACTAATAACTACCTATCTTTCGGATTTGGACTTGGTTGAAAACCTAAAACACCTCGAAAAGCTAAGATTTTTATTGGAGCTTGGAAATTTGATTTCCTGAACTAGGTCGTTTTTAGATTTTTAAATTTCAACTATCTCCTGCCTCTATTGGCATCATCTTTGAAGCAGGTTGAAATTTTAGTATTTTTTGAAGGCTTTGATTAGTTAGTTCTATTTATTCGTGTCATAAATCTTCCTTTGATTTTTTTAATATGGAGAAACTTGCTTCTTGATAATGGATTGGGACTCCTAAATTCTCAAAATTTAGGGTACCACCACCTTCGACATCAAAGCTTGAGGAGATGGAAAACATTTCACCCTCAAGTCTGAACTTTAGAGGCATGCTGTGATTTTAATATGATATATTTCTAAATATATTATATATTTGTAAGTATAATAAGGCTAAGTAATTGTGGCTTGTTTATGGGTCTTATTGGGCTAATCCAGTTGATTTGAGTTTGGACTTAGTGGAGTGGAGTTCACCAGCTAATGGATGTATCAAAATCAATTTTGATTGTGCTTCTAAGGGTAACCCAGACCCTTAAAGGGCAAGGTGTGTAGCCCGTGACTCGAGTGGTAGTATTGTAGCAATTGATGCCAAGAGGTTGGGGAGAAGAACAAATAATGAGGTTGAGGTTCAAGCAACTCTCATGGTTGTTCAATAGCTAAAAACTTTTCAGTCTCTAAACTCCATCTTCAAGGCAACTCATTGATCACAATAAATGGAATTATTAAAGGGGAGACACTGGCATGGAAAATAAATAAAGTTATAAAAATAACAGAAAATATCCTTTTTGAATTTGCAGATTTTAAAGTGTCCCATGTCAAGTATGGGACTGTCATTTAATACAAGAGATATGGTGGAGATTTGAGATGATTTTTGTGTCTATTTGCAAGCAACAACTGGCCTTTCTTGGTTAGATAATGCAAAAGAGGATGCGAAGCATTTTTAAGATTGATGACCTTGTTTTTGTGCAGATAGTGGAGTTTATTTTGGGGGAGGAGTACTTGAATTCTCAGCACTGGCACCACTCAAACATTGATGTGGCTTCCATCTTCATGGCATGGGGCTTGAAATTGAGAAAGAAGGCATGAGTGACTGGATTATGCGGGAATGCATCGAAGAGGAGCTGGTGTACAGGATGAAGTCCCTCCTAGTAATGGCACATTTGGGGAAGGCTTTGTGGCAAACTGTGGGGAATGGCTGGTTGTTGGGGAATTTGTACCCCCAATATGTCCCTTTCTCCTTTGGAGTGCAACTGGCGAGAGAGGATAGGCTAGCTAAAGGTCAAATTGGTTGGGACCATCTCAAGAACTTTTAGCAAGAGAGCGAATGTGGAAGGCAATTGTAGAGAAGTTGAAGAAAGTGGAGGAAAAGGTACAAGAGTACAAGAAATGTGTGCAGTTCTCGAAAGACAAAAAAAACTGAGGGAAATTTGAAGGAAAGTTTCTTGTTTTGTAAAGGAATGTTTTTATGTTTTTATTTTTTTAATTTTTTTAATTTTTTTTGTAAAAGGGCGTAATGGGGGTGGTTTTTTGTTGTTGTTGTTGTTGTTTTTGTGGTTTTTTTTTTTTTTGGTCTTTTCTACACCAAGAATTTTTTCTATAATGTTGTTATAAATGTATTTGGGAAGGGGTGGTGGGTGGTTGGTGGTGGTTGCATGCAATAATTTTGTTCTCATTTTAGACATCTATAGTGTCTCAATATTGTTTCATCATTTGTATCTAAACTCTCTATATTAATAAAATATAATAGCAATATTAAATAAATACTTGTGGCACGTTTAAGCTTAACATAAATATTAATAAATACACTAATCTCTCTTAGTTAGAATGAAAGGGTAAGAACTGTCCCATATCATAAGTACCTACATAATTAAGCCTATAAATAAAGATGAGAACTCTCTCATATCATATCATGAGGGGGGATTTGAGGTATGTATTAAATGAGCTCTCAAAATTAAATTTAGACTAGGAGGTATATTTTTCAAAATTTATTGATATTTTTTTTTTTCATAAGCTATTGATATTTTATGTTTTCAATTAATGTGTTCTATAGGTTGCAATTTAAAAAATTTGCACAAAAAGAATATATTGGAGAGCTTATAAATTATTTAATTTTAGTCAAAATAATTGTTAAATTTGAGGCTACAATTTTTGGATTTTAAAAAATATATTTTTTTGGAAACTTATCAAAAATTGGGCAAGAGTTAGCTTTTTGGAATTTTTCGTTAGAAATAAAATATATTTCTTAATTTAATGCCAACGTTTAGTTGAAATAGAAACATCAAATTCTCTCACCTAATAATTTCTTACCTCGATAAGTTTTAAAAAATACATAATTAAAGAAATGTCATATTAAGATTAGAGAACTTTTCACCACATACAAAATATAAGAACCCAATTTGTTTCCACCGCCTAAAATTAATGTAAGAATTCCACAATGACATGAAACAATAGTGCATTTTATTAAAGATAAATTATTTAACCCATGTGTAAAGTCTTTAAATGAGGGTTTAGAGGAATTTATGAATTGTTTACTAGAATTAAAGTCCCAAAGAAATGAATGAGGTGGCTATAACCATACTAAACCAAGTCAAGGGATAGGGGAACCTTTTTTAGCTCAAGAATCATACCTACCAAGAATAAACATTCCTATTTTGATGGTAGAAATATACCTTTATGTATAAGACTCATTGAACAATAATTTGAACTTCACAATATATAAAATAATGCCATGGTTGACATGTCTTACAATTTTGGATTAGAGCCTTTCCAATGATATTGATAGAAAATGAATGATCTGGACAAGGAAAAATGTTAGTTGGCAAGAATTTAGTAAAGAATCAACAACCTTCTATGAACAACCATGTAGTTGAAGTTGTTTTACCCAACTAAAATGTAAAAAAAAATTAAATATTTTCTTGAATATAATATTGAGTGTTTGAAATTGGCACGCAGATCTCCCTTGGCAACACCTTACCAAATGCCGCAATTGTATGTCAATGGACTTAAGGACCAGATTCAACATGATTTTCATTTGTTGGAACCTTGTACAATTAGGAAATATATGCGACACAAATTGTACATTGAGAAACAAAACACCATGAAAGGTGAAACATTGAGAGCAATTGACAAAAAATGTGACTAATCTTACTAGCAAAAACACGTACAAATTCTTTAACCTAAGAGAAAGTGGTAAGCTCTCTTCCAAGAAGAGATGGACAAAAAAATAAAATTATATGTCTGGATTGTGATAGTAAAGGGTCAATAGTCCTAAGTGTTCTAATGGTGAGAAAACAAATGAGGTTGGAGTACTTGTAAAAGAACCAAATATAAAACTTAAGAATAAGAACTCCAAGGAAAAATAAAGCACCACTATCTCCTTACATGCATTGAATGGAATAAGTACACCACAAACACTCAAAGCAATTGGCAATATTAAAAATTGAAATGTGAAAGTGTTGGTTGATATTAGTAATACAAGCAACTTTATTGATAGAAGGCTACATTGCAAACTCAATTATTTTATTTATTTTGTCTTTAATATTCAAGTCATGATAGATGATGGAAAATAACTCTCTTGTGATGGTAAATGCCATCATATTAAACTCTCAATGGGAAATTATAGATTCAAAAATGTTTGTGATCCCTACTTGGGGTGTGGATGTAGTTTTGGTTGTGCAATGGCTTAAACAATTACGAACAATATCTTTCAATTTTTAAAACTTATCCATGACATTAAGTACACATGGGAAAATGTATAAACTATTGGGGATACAATCACCGACAAATGTAATAATTAGCTCTCATAGGATGGAGAAATTGTGCAAGAAAGGCTCTTATAGTATAGATTCTCAATTAAATTTACTCAAAACCACTCAAAATTTCAAAAAATCATTGAAGACCCTCAACAACTATTTTGAGAATCCAAGATTGTCCCTCTAGTAATGATACTAATATAGTGGAGTAAATTTGACCCTATAAAAAGGAAAATATTTCACCTTTTAGAGCCAGTTTCACAACACACATTCATATACCTCCAACTAGATAAACTAGTGAAGATATCCAATTAATTATCGATGACATAAAAGAAGATTTTAATTATACAAATGGAAAGTGTATATGATAGAGGGTTCTTGGTCCAAATCTGAACGTGTTGGCCAAGGACACTAGTGAGGTGCAACACAACACACTATAGTCTTGTATGGACCAAACTTGAAAAGACTCTAAATTTGGTAGAAACCCAGGTCTGTACTTTAGATAACCTACTAAAACTAGAAGTTAGAAACAATACAACTTTGTGGGTAAGAGTTCAGAGTTGGGGGCCAATTCCGCGGAAGTCCGCGGGGGTAGAAAATTAGGAATACAAAACGGGCGCCTGATTTTTACAAATTGGGCACCCGTTTAGGTTCGGGAGCCCGATGCACTTTCAAAAATCAGGCGCCCATTTAGGATCGAGCACCCAAAGCAAAACGGGCACCCGATTTATTCAAAACGGGCGCCCGTTTTGAAAATCTATATATTTAAAAAAAAAACTAAATTCTTGTTATTTTCATCGTCAAGAAAAATGGGATCACATTTAGTAGAGCTTGGGTGCTCGGTTTAGCTTCCCCTGTCGACCCCATCTACCACTTTTTTCATGTTCCAAGTATGTACTATTCTTTTTTATTATTTTTTATGATTTTTGTCATTAAAAATTGTAGTTTCAGGTTATTTTTAATTTAAAAACATAGTTTAATGTTATTTTCAAAATTATTGTATAAATTTAATTATATTTTATCTTTCAAGTAATTCTTTTTTATTTCAATTTACTTTGTAAATTACCGTACTAAAGTAGAAAACTAGTAAAATTTAGGTATACAAAATTACATTACAAAACCCTACGTAGAAAACCAAAACCCTAGGTAATAAAACAAAAATGTAAACCTAGATACAAAATTAATTTACAAAACCCTAAACTTAGAAAATCAAAATATAAATTTAGAAAACCAAAACATAAATTTAGTTCAAACCAAAACATAAATGGAGAAACTCTCTCTCTCTCTCTCTCCCTCCCTCTCTCCTCTTTCTCTCTCCTCTCTATGTACTATTATTTTTTATTATTTTAGAAAACCAAAACTTAGAAAATCAAAATATAAATTTAGAAACTCTCTCTCTCTCTCTCCTCTCTCCTCTTTCCTCTCTCTCTCTCTCCTCTTTCTCTCTCCTCTCTACATACTATTGTCTTTTATTTTTTTTTACGATTTTTTTCATTAAAAATTGTAGTTTCAAGTTATTTTTAATTTAAAAACATAGTTTAATATTGTTTTCAAAATTATTGTATAAATTTAATTATATTTTATCTTTCAAGTAGTTCTTTTTTATTTCAATTTACTTTGTAAATTACCGTACTAAAGTAGAAAACTGGTAAAATTTAGGTATACATAATTACATTACAAAACCCTACGTAGAAAACCAAAACCCTAGGTAGTAAAACAAAAATGTAAACCTAGATACAAAATTAAATTACGAAACCCTAAACTTAGAAAATCAAAATATAAATCTCTCTCTCTCCTCTTCCCCCCCTCTCTCTCTCTCTCTTAAGTTTTAATTATTTAAGTCATTCAAGTTGTAAGGTAAAATATATTTTACAGTATGTTAATTGTCAATTATCATTTTTTTATATGTACGTAGATTGGCAATATGGATGATTTTCACATTGATGAGCTTATAGGTCAGCATGCACCACCACCACCTACTCCACCTCCCCCTCCCCCTCCCCCTTCCCCTCCCCCTAGAGAGCTAAGAGATAATATTATGAGAAATGTAGAGAAGATCATGAGAGATATAAACATTATTAGGAATGACCCCTATCCATCTGTCCAGCTACTACGCCTTGCAGATAGCATGCAAGGCATAGTAGATTCCATACAGACATTAGACTACGAGATTGATAGTTGAGTCATGGAGGGAGAGTATGCGTGTATATTATGCTGACGACCTCTCTTATAAAGAGGTTAATAAGTTTAAAATTACAAAAAATGATTTAGCACGCTATTTTTTGAACCCTACAATGGGTGAGCAAATACTTAGCAAGAAGCCATGTATTTTGATTAGATGGTGTAGACACCCCGGCATAGCAAAGCATTTTTGGGAGCGGTGGTGGATGGTATTTGACCATCCACCACATGCTAATCATGAGGTCCCACTTTATTTTTTGAAGAAATTATGGGCTTAGTTTGAATTGGGTAAGAAACCCAATTATTTTGACATGAGAGCATTTCAGGGGGTTGGTCGGGGCATGCCACAAGATAGGCCGGGGGCCAAATTGAGTGACAGAACTAGAAATCATGTGCACAATGAGCCCCTTATTCATCTTCCATTTCCTGTACTTCCTACACCCGTCTATCATCGAGCAGTGCAGTCATCTCTTGGTTCTTTGAGTGCCCTTATGGGAAATTTGTTACAACACATGACCCAGGCGAGGACTACCCCCAGCATAGCAAATGTTTGCACAAGTTGTGGGGGTATATGTAGGGGTCCCCAGTCTGATCTTGATGTTGCCCATGCTGCCCATGGTGGATATGGTGATGATGCTGGTGGCGCACATGGTGGATATGCCGATGATGATGATGGCACGCATGGTGATGGCGCACATGGCGGATATGTCGATGATGATGATGGTGCACATGGTGATGCCGGAGATGATATCTCATCATATGTTGATTTACTCAATGCAGACGATGATCATCCCGCACAGGTAAATTTAATTATAATTTAAATATAGTACAATATTAAATTTCTTATTTATACAATTATGAGCCATAACATGTGGATTTTTTGGTGAATAGAGGAGGGTTGACCCTCCAACATTCATTAGCTGTCATCATATGACATCAAAACCTCGACATCTCGGTGCTCCATTCATGGTATGCACTTTGATCTTGATACATTTAAACTTTAAATAAAATAAACTTTAATTGATAAAGTGTTTGACATATTTTTGTGATTTTGTAGGGTCTCTCATGTACCACTGAGATTGGTAGTCCTTCATTCTCTGCCCCACCAGTCACCGAGAATCAACAACATATACATGTAGTATGTTTTTCATTTATTAATTTTAAGTATTTGTATCTTACTAATTTATGTACAACTTTGATTCACACTTATTTTTTTGTAATTGTAGGCTTTTGGATTGTCTCATGTTGCACAATCACATTTACGTCCTGACTCATCGGTGACATTAGCTACGTGTCACACACAGGTAATGTACACATGTTTTTATTCTATATTTATATATAATCAAGTTATATATACTTTATAATTTATGTAAATATGTACTATAAGTTTGATTCATGCTTTATATATGTTGTTCAGGTCGACACCACCATGAGTCTTGGCATAGCTACAGGATTAAGCCAAATGCATCCATCGACACTGTCCTTTGAGGTGATGATTAATTTAAGTAATTTTTCAATGTCCCGTGTGTATCTAGATCTTAGATGATTAATTTAAGTAATTTTTAATTTGTACTTTAAATGTTTTTATAGGACTTGGCTTCATCCACTTTTCATGTAGTTAAGGATGAGGGTGCTCGAGACCAGACAGAGCAGGATGAGGGTACTCGGGACCAAACAGAGCGGGATGAGAGTACTCAAGATCAGATAGAGCATATTGATGCATCACAGTCCTCTTCACGTAGAGTGAAGCGAACTGTAGATCAGCTAGATGAGTAGAGTTAGATTATGATGACTATTTGGACTTGTTCATTTTATTTTTGATGACTATTTGGACTTGTTTTATGATGACTATTTGGACTTGGTCATATTATTTTTGATGACTATTTGGACTTGTTTTATGATGACTATTTGGGCTTTTTTGGATTTGTTCATATTATTTTTACTTGTTGTTAGAGTAGGACTTGCATTATATACTAGTCCACTTGTTATCATATTTTGTACTTGGACTTGTTTTTAGAGTAGGATTTTGTTTTGTGATTGTATGTATATATCATGAGTTGATATGATGGACATTATGATACATGTAAATTATTTCAGGACTTGTTATGTTATTTATCTTAATCATGAGTTGTTATGTAATTTATCAATTTATCTTAATCAGGACTTGTTATGTAATTTATCAATTTATCCTAAAAAAACCATCTATCTAACAATGAGATCTATTAATTCATGTGTAATTGATCTAAGTACAATATCTAGATACGTGTTACAAGTAATATGAACACTTTGATTAACTATAAAAAAATCATCTAGATCTAACAATGACATCTATTAATACATGTAATTGACAAGAACAATATGGATGTTACAAACTTAATAACTATTAAACAATGAGATCTATTAAGTGAACATAATCTGACCAATGTGCATAGTTTAATATTTACACCAAAATTAGGTGAATACAAAGTTATGAATTTAACTTAAATATTTAAAACAAAATTCGATGTATAAAAGTGAGTTCATGTGAACTTAAATTATAAACCCAAAATTGTACGAATACAAGAGTGCATTGTACTACATAAATAGTTCATGTCTATATTCTTCCAGGCATCCTGCATCATAAAAATAAACATGTTGAAATGTTAGAATTTATTAAAGATCATTTAAAGTTAAATTTAATTTTAATTTCAAATCTATATCTCTAAATTATAAATTATGACACTTCAAAGAATACATGAAGAAAACATATACAAATATGACAATTGAACAAAAACTTACATGTATAAATTTGATTCAACCTAATGTACCATCATCATCCTCTCTTTTCTACAATTCGTCTATGATTGCCTCATGCTCTTCCATTGAAAGTGTCCATAATATTTTATTAGCAGGTCTCCCTTTGTATCTTTCCAATTTGATATTTGTTGCTACTACCAAATGGGAATAGTGTATAATCTTCTTTTTTGATTGGTAGTCTTCAAAAGTTGGTAAACCATTCCTTCTTGTTAGGTATTTGTGTAGCCATGTACCAACTACCAGAATAGACCCAATTGGATACTGAAAATTATCATCATCTACTTGATGGCATATCAACTTTTTCTTGGGTTCTACACATCGAGCTAACCAATACTCTGTCTGCTCTTCATTATCCCCAGGTGCAACAACAACATACACATGTCTTGCAAAACAAAATTAAGTACATGTGCATTGTAAATAAAACTTGTTTAAAGGTTTATAATTCAAATATATATAATCATAAATTATATGACATACACATGTAACTAATATATAATTTAAAGTTTTACAATAAATTGTATTAAATTACCAGGTTGTAAGAGATCTGGAACACAATCATAATCTTCTGATGCAAAGGCATGATCCAGGTCTTCATTTATTATATCATCTTCATCTTGTCTCTCACTAGGTGTTAAGGATTTTTGTTGCCATTCTTCAACCCATTTTGTATTCTCACATTCTTCCCATTCACCTGCAACACAAAATTGACAAAAACATGCAAGCTCCCTAGTCCATATAGTCCAAGTGTTAGAATTAGAACTCCTAAATGAATGCCATTTAGCTGATCCGCTGATTGTATTACAATCATATCTTGAAAGGATATTCTTCTCTTCAACTAGCCAGAAAAAATGTCTGATTGTAGAGTTCTGACTTGATCCTGTAGACAAACTTGTTTTACACCATTCAACAATTGCATGTGCATCTTTAAATTTTGATTTTTCTTCAAATTTGAGTTGCTCTCTACAAAGGGCTCTCTTAACACATGCACTGGCACCATCATGTTCTCCCTTCTTGTGTCCAGCCTCAAAAAAACTCCAGATATGTTGGATATTTATTTTCTTGTGCATCCTACTCAACCAATAAAACATTCTAGCATTCTTGAATTGCCCTGTGCAATTATTTGACCATATTAGATGTTGTGTTATATGAATTTCTCTCTCCTTTAAATTTTCATAAAAGGTATTAAAGCAATACTGGACAAACTCCGATGAGTGTAACTTATTATCACTCATATAGAAATGGCACTCTCTCAATATTTTTCGATCCTCTTCTGTACTATCAGGTGCATGTCTATAGACAATATGAACAAAAATTGTTACTTGCACTAAATTATAATATTGTGGTTGGATCTCATCTTGTGGTGCAAGCGTGTAGTTCTCTGCAAAGTCAATAACTGATAGTATACTACCAATTGGAAATGTATTCTTGCATATGTGAAATTGTCCATCAAGCCATCTAGAATTGTGAGAGTGTTTCACATATTTAGGTACGACCTTACTCTTGAATTCATTCATAAAAGCATTAACACTAAATTTTTTAGTTATTAGGTCACATCGTTTTCCAACTTTTCCATCCTTCAATGGATACTCAACAGTTTTAAATCTTTGTACATCAACTAATTGTTGTCCAAAATCATATGAAATATTTTCATGCAAACATTTCATCTAATAATGTAAGATTTCCACATACATCACATACACCAGAAACACATGCATTCAAAAGATAAAATTGCTCATTAGGTGGGTTACAAAATAAATTTGATATAAACTCCTTTACAGTTTCAGGTGGTATATTTATACCACATTCCTGCAACATTTCATTAGTATGCATAGTAGAACATATACATCAAAAAATATCATAATGATAATGAAATTGAACATGAGTTTTGCAACAACAGGTGATTCTTTCTTTGTTAATCCTTACATACCATAGTTTACATTTTTCAAAAGATCTTTGACTAATACTAATAGTTAACACCTTATCATCCACAATTTTTTTATACAATTCTGTTTGAGTCATATCTAAAAGGTGTTTTGGATGTGGATCATGAACTTTTGAACCGACTCTTAATTTAAGAACATCTTTGGCATTAGGGGATACTCTTGTATTATCATGCCAAAAAATTTTAATCAAAGTTTTGACTTCACCAATAAGTTTCATGTCAGACCTTGGGAGTCTGCCACTGAAGGTCCATAAATGGTTTGTCGGCACTTTCAAAGTTAACTCTTCTCTTTACAGCTCTTGTTAAAGTTTTACGATTAATATTAAGATATCCACTTATGTTTGAAATCATTCTTTTATCAGTAGTAGTTTTGTTTACTAAAGTTGTTGTTATTGCTCATCGTGCTGCATTACTATCTTTAGAACGAGATTTCTTTCCAATTGTGTCAAAGGCACTAGCAATAGTTGATACAACTTGTTTTAGAGACTCATCCTTCTTAGTTTTCACATAAATGCCTAACCTCTTCATCACTTTTCGCATTTTAGACATTTTTTATTAATTGTAACATTAATTGACATTGAAACCCAAATTTCTTATTATAAAAAAATTGTCCAAACAATCTGCTCGTGTGTGTCCTAATCTATCTCGATGAAACCAAACCATACAGATTGTCTAGCACATCAATTTTAATTGAAATTGTTCATTTATTTCATTTTCATTCAAATGAGTTTCTTTCTCAATTGGTGTTTCTATGCCTACATTTACATTGTTGATTTCAATCTGAATTGGTGTTTGATTTTCAGTTTCAATTGGGGTTTGACTTTCAGTTCCTTTATCATTACGATTAACATTACTAATTTTTGAAATTTCACGTGCAATTAAATTTGTTAATCTATTTTCTAGAATAAAATTTAAATCATTGATGCAGGAGCATCTTGGGTGTAAGAGCAATCTTGCATCACCCAAAAATATTTCTGTTTTCTTTTCAATAAGGGCTATCTTGTGCAAAGCTGCTATTTATGGAAGCTTGCTATTTTTAGTAAGTTGGTCATATGATCTTGGAATGTTCTGATTTCATAGTTGGAGGTTCATCCTAGTCATATCAACCTACCAGTTGAGTTTCAATGCCACATCATCTGTATTGGTGAAGTTATTGAGGTTTTTGGGGTACAAAATCTTTCAAGTCAATTTTGAAGGCCTTAGAGGCTTCGATCACGATTGACCCCCGACTGACTGGAGCTTGCGCGAGTTAGGCACTGTAGATCTCATCATGGCATTTCCAAAAAGTGGTTACAATAGAAAAATGGAGCTATGATTAAAAAAGTTATGGCCTCCGGAAGTTGGGCTACCTAAAAGCATATTTTATATTTCTTTTGAGCTGACCCTATTGTAAAAATTGTGAAAATAAAATAATTCTATGTATAGTCAGCCTTAAGGGCTAAATTTCTGGAACCTTCTCGGGTGGTGAAAATTGCCTATATAAAGAAGGCCTGTAGTGTTGTCTAGGGCAGTTCTGGTGGTAGCTCTGGGTAATAATTCGAGGCTTTGTCCTATAGAACATTGTAAGGGGAATGCTTGTGTGGCTTTGCATATTGTAATTCTAAAAGTTTGTAATTCCAAATTTGTGGAGATAATAAGAAGCCCATTTTCTGTTCTTGCAAATTGTTGTTGTTTCTCTGTTTCTGTTATGTGTTTGTGGTATTGAGGGGAGTACCCTTCATCAATCATTTCTATTGCAACTTGCTTCTAGCAAATCATGAACATCTTTATTAGAATAAGTTGTAACAATTGGATGTGAAGACATACCTGTATCCAATATTGGATTAGAAGATGCACCTGATTTTGTTTCTTCAACCTCTGCATCCATTATGGTGTCTTCATTGTCCTCCTCTTCTGAAACAATTGTTGAACTCGATGCTCCAACATTATTCGGGTTTCGAAGTCTTTCTCTTCTTTCTCATTGTTGTTTTGCCTCCTCTCTATTTTCTACAATCTCCTCAAGTGTCAGAACCTTCGTGGATCTCTTTCCACGTCGGTTTGATCCCATCTTTGCACCAAAATTTGAGTTCAAACAATCTTTTCTGAATGTCAGATCCAAAATAAGACAAAAAAAAAGAATGTTGGCAGAAATATTCTCTTTGTCTGCTGCAAATCGATAGAAGACAGATTGAAAAGTCGTCAATCATTAGATCAGGCTCACAGTCTGGTTTTTTTTATTGCAACGACTCTTTAAGAAATGGGCGCCCATTTTTAGTTTCACAAAACAGGCACCCGTTTTTAGATTTACAAAACAGGTGCCCATTTTTTGAATTTAAAAAATGGGAGCCCGATTTATAAATCTATGAGTGAGAACCTTACCTCCTGGCTTGGGTTTTGGTTTGGGATGGGATTGGTTCCACCAAGCCTGTGCTTGACCCTGCAAAAAAATGGCTAAGGCATTACAGAGTAAAATTTCTGCCTTGCCATGATTTTTAGGACAACTTCCCGAATGAATTTTTTGATAAAACGAAAACCCATTTTAGCTCTTATTGTGCAGATTATAAAAATATAAATTTTATAGTGATATGATGAATTTTAATATTTATACAATATTTATTAAGCCAACGTGGTACCTAAACTTGAAATACCAAGGTTAACTAAAACTTTAATAACTTTTTTAATTTTTTGTTTTTTGAAAAATGAGTTATATGTGACCAAACTACATAGAATTCTTTTCAAATTTAAAAAAAAAATTGAAAAAAAGTGAAGTTATCATCAAATTATGGTGTCCATACACCAAAGGTTTCAAAAATATACTTTATAGTTAATTAAAAATTAATTAAAAAAAATATTCAATAAAAAAATAAGATAAAATATTTTGACAAATCTTCAGTGTTTTAGGTACCTTTTCCCAAAAGGATTCCCAAAAATACATTCATTTACTTCAAAAAAGGGTGTTTGTACATGCGTGAGGTGTGGTCCTGAAACAAGCATTTTGAAAAAGTAGTTTTTAGACATGCATACTAAAATTCAATTTATACCATGTGGGTATTGAAATAAATTACATATTTGAAAACTAGATTTTGAGCACTAAATTTTATATTAGTGAAGTTTTTCAAGATTCAATCTTTAAGTGCTTTAAATTTGGACATCAATTGACATAAATTTTAAAAAACAAAGAAAACACTTCCACTTTTTGGCCAAAAGTGGGACTCAACTTCTTGCAGCCACCCTTGTAGTGGTAGTTAGGTTATGAGTGCCCTGAAAAACCCTTGTTTCTTTCTTAAGGTTAACATAGCCTTTAAAAAACCCATTGTATTGATGTAAGGGGCTTTGATTGCCTATTGCAGACAACTTGAGCATTGTTGTGTATATTTTTTTAGGTTGTTGATGACTTGTTATAGGTTGGGCTACTGCTTGGTGATGCTTAATTTTTTGCAACTATTCATCTAAGGGTTCAAGATCTTTTAAAAATATCTTGTATAGGGTTTTGAGGCCCCTTCAAAACCTATTTGTTCTTTAATAAAAAATAAAACAATAAATAATAGATAGCATAAATGAGCATAAACATGATTAATCAATACATGCAAACCTTTATTCAGTTGAATGCTTCCAATAAACCTGCACACACTAGAGAAAAAAATGTTTGGGGTTATTTGGAGACTTGCCTTAGTCAAGTCCTCATTTTGGTGTTTCCACCTCTATAGTAGCCATGTAGATAGATAGATCAAAAGATAAATTGATATATAAATGTTAAGTGATAGATATTGGATGTGATAAATCCCAAGATGTTCAAAGACACAAGAGAGATAGAAAGGTATTACTAGACTATCTTGAGAAAACCAAAAGAGCTATGGATATTGTTGTGAGAGATTATTGTAGAAAACTAGAGATTTTTATAGCAAGATGGATAGATAGAGAGCAAGATAAATTTGTAAAAGTTAAGATAATGCAAAATATTGCAAGCAATATTGTTAGAGGATTCAAGAAAGAAACCAAGAGAGCTTGAAGAGAGTGAGGAGGTGAATTTAAAAGAGAGAAGAGGAGGGAAAAATAGGCTAACAAGTCATTTCCACTGAAAAAAGTTAAAATGATCAGAACCAACATTTGAATGTCAGGATGTTGTAGGATGCATGTGCAACATGCAGACATCTACATGACACACTAGTGTACAAACAAATCACACACTACAACATTTTGGGTCGAATTTCGATGCCAATTTTGATGATAGTACCATTTGCATGTTTTTTTTTGCAAGTGCCCTCGATGGTGTCATTATAGCGATGACGTTGTTGTAATTTTGACACCCATGCAATTATAAACAAAAAAAAGAAAAACAAACGCTCATTTGTAATTTTTGTGAGCTGCGAAGAGGGAACCGTGCACACAAAGGGAAGAGGGCACTATACTTTTTCTTGCGAGATGCAAAGAGGGAACCTTGCGCGAAGAGGGAAGAGGGCACTGGTCTTTTGCTTGTGTGCACAAAGAGGTCGACACTGGACTTTTGCTTGCGTGCACGAACTTGGCCCTAACTCTACACAGATTTGAGGTAGGCCCGAACTGGACTTTTTCTTGCGTGCCCGAACTTGGCCATGTCTTTTTGTTATTTGGTTTTATTGCATTTTATTTCAGTGGTTTGAAGCTAGGGCATCCATTTCATAGAGGTTGTATCAGAAGTATCACAACACTCACGATAGGAAAATGAAAAAGAAGTATCTTTCTTCATCAGAAGTATCACAATACTCATGATAGGAAAATGACCAGACATGTGAGACTTTAGGTTAGGATGGAAACCAGGTATGAATATCAATCTTAGAATTAATAATTTTAAATTTTTTAGCAATATCAACAAGATAAGATTAACCATATAAAAACCAACTTATCTTACAATATAGAACTCAAATTATTAGTTATAAACACAGTAAATTCAGTTAAACACACAATATTTTGACATCCAAAGGTCCTACGATTTAATTTTCACCAACCATTGAACTTACAAAAAAAAGGGAATTTACATTAGCATCCTGATATAACTAGGGAAAATATGAGTGTGCTGCATTACAAAATAGAGTAAAATAAAAATCTATCTACATAAGAAAGAGGAACTAAACAGAAAACCTTACAGCAATAAAATATAACTATACATAACAATCTCTGAGAAGAATATAACTGAAAAACAAACAAAGTTCTAGTTCCACCATTGCTCCACTTCAACCATAGTGTCAGTTAAATTTCTTAAGAGGGCCAATCCAAAAACTGATAATAATCAAACGCGATCAATATTTTTCCTTTTATATTAATCAATACGATAAATTAGAGACTAAAATATATTGATTTCCTTTCTTTTAAGTCTGGTTTGGAGTTTTTTTGTGATTCATGGTGAGAGATTGAAATATTTCTTTTAAAACTATCTAAAACCCTCTTATGGTAAGCAGTGGACTTAAAGAATTCTATATCTCAAAAAATACTTGGTGAAATTACCTAAAACTTGGTGAGATATTAGTTTACTATGTATTCTTTAATCCCTTAGGGTTGTAGGTCACTTGGTGAAGGTTTGACCACATTTTTGAGTATTTTTATTACATTAACAAGGTTTTTAAGTGAGGATTAAGTCCCTATTTTTTATATCTCTATTAAAATTGTTTAAGATAGTGAAGGTTACAACCATACATAATATGTTGATTCATTAAAATTTCAGTCCATATTTATTGGTAATCGAAGCATTGTGATTGACCCTAAGGTTTTATATGTTATTTACATGGTTTTAAATAGTCATCCAATGAGATTTGAATCCTTTACATATCACTCCTAAGCCACAATCAAGTGTGACAGTCCCACATTAGATTGGTGATCAGTAATGTTTCACGGTGGATAAGTAATTGATTGAAGTTTTGAAGATTCCATTGAATTAAGGTATAAGAGTGCCTCATTTCCAAGATAAAGAACATTTAATGGATTTTTCATCAGTTAGTACTCTAGGAGTTTATGTTGGAATAGGATTCCCTACATAAAAAGTTCCCATACAACCCCCAAACGTATTTCTTTTCTTTGCGTGTATATACATTTGTAAGGTTTTCAACTACATGGAGGTTTGCATTCACTTATTTGTTATCGATTCCTCTCATTTGAATCTTATTTGTAAATTTTTCTTTATATTTTTGTTATCTAAAATTTTTTGTCGTGTTTCTCACTTCTAGATTTTGTAGGTTAGCTAGAACATTGAAGTGGGCCTTCATCATTTTTGTGTATGTTTTGTTTTGTATCGATACAAGAAGACACCACTACAAGAAAACATTTGTGCATTACACTGGTGTCCTTAGATGAGATGCATGTATATTTGAACCAAATAATCTTTGTCCTCTATATCTTCCACTCATGTAGATATTACATTTTATTTATTGTTTTTAAGTAGATATTTTTACTAGTTTACTTTCATTTAAGTATTTTAAATAGTTGAATATATCTAAGTGTAATGTATTGACATTGAATCTCAAAGGAATTGGGTTTTTCTTTTGATAAAATCACATTTTCTCCATTATATATAAACAAAAAAGATAGCTCAATAGATATCACCATTTTCCCTAGTTCACATTATGTGTACAGGTGCACCAATTGGTGCCTAAAGAAAGAAAATTAAGAAATAAATTTTCCTCAGGCGTATCAAGCCTCTAAAGGGAAGTCACCTTATCCAACCAAATGTAAACAACCATTAGATCTACCTCCATTACCAAGGACTAATCCAATGATATCCACTTCACATTTACCATCCTGGAGAAATAAGTACCATGATATATGTATATTCACACTAGTTGCAAAGAGGAAAAAGATTGATCCTTTCCTTATTAATATAATATGCGAAATCAGTTTATACGAGTATGCAGCCATAATCAATAGATCCAACATATTTGAAGAGATTATTTTTATTATCAACTCTACCAAATAGTAATTTAGACATTTTGGGGTCTTTTAGGATTCTTCTATATCTATTAATGACTCAATAAGTTGAAATAAAAAACTCTTAGTTCACTTCAAAAGTTTGTACACCAAAATGCTATGTATTCATTATTCTTTAATTAGTAAAACATTATTTGATTGACCTACTACTAGGGGTCCTAGCTAAGAGATTCTCATCAACATGTCCTGAATCACTAGACAAATAGACAATACAAATATGAGATATAATATGAAAAAAATAATACTTCATCTTTTTAATGGCACTTTCTATTGTTGTTGATACCAAAATTTACTTCTATAATATGCTACATGGGAAGGATAACAAATCTTAGAGAATAAAAATTTGCATTGGTTGACGGAAATGATTTTTGAAAGGGTGGACTTATAATGTCTCAAATCTTGAGTACGATGTTGTATGAATGTCTTCCCCTCATTCCCATGGCCCCACTTTTTGACTCCTTTTTCTTCATGATTTTTATGATCTCTTTATCTTACTACTATTTTCCTCAAATCCTCAAGCCTCTTGCTTCTTCTTGCATTATCACCAACACCAAAGTCTCATTCCCTCTCATATCAAATATCTTTGAATCCCAATCCCCACTCCCTCTAGTAGTAGATATATTTGAATCCTAATACCATCATTCTACAACTCTACCTATTTAGATGCATGAACCTTTACATCCCTTCTTATCCTAACATCCTTGTATTCCATTGCGCACACCTCCATCTTCAAAATCTTGTAAAATGTAGTACTCAAATACCACATGAAAATACATCTAAGTGACATATTAACTACTAATTCCTCATTCCCTCTCACCATTGCATCTCTCTAAATATGAATATCCTTAAACACCTATTTTTAAGCATGCTTTTCCATAAGTACTAATAACACTACATTATTATTATTATTCAAATACAACCAATATAATCTTTATTTATTTATTAAAAAAAAATGCTTCAATAATCATACATGATATCTATCATTTTCTGGGCTATCCCCTCACTCAAACACATAAATCTAGCCAAGTTAATATACTTTTCAAAGTTTTGTTTTTATATAAAATGTTTTCCCGAAGTGAAAACGAGCTCATGGTCGTCGATGATTATCTTTTCTGATTTTGGATTCAAAATTCTTATCATCTTATCAAAATCCATTTCAATATTATACCCATCGAATTGGAAAATGATTAAAAAGAACATAACTACTGATAAACTGAAACATATGGCCAGGAAAACAATATTGCCCAAATACCCACAACCAGAAATGTATACAATAACCATGATTTTCACTTAAAGTAGAAAGTTACACCATGCAAATCCATACTATGAAATTTCTAAGGAACTTTACATTCCTTAAATACAATGGAGTTGCAACTTTTCCTGCAACTTACATACTATAATAACTTGTAGCTCAATTTTATATATATATATATATATATATATATATATATATATATATATATATATATATATATATATATATATATATATATATATATATATATATATATATATATATATATATATATATATATATATATATATATATATATATATATATATATATATATATATATATATATATATATATATATATGCTATTAAAAAACATAAAATGGAGCTGCAAATTATTATAGTTATTTAATGCTCATTTTGCACAACATCATGCAGCCTATATTAAGTATAAAGTATTAGAGACTGTCATAGTTTATATTCAGTCTAAAAGAATGAATTGGAAAATTGTAGAGCACTGCAATTTGGATGAATGTGTCATGTCAATCCTGCATATTTCATCCTAAGGAATCTTCCTAGAAAAGTCCATTTAAGTTTGCGTCAATACGTCCCTATGAATGCTCGACCTTTAGGAAAGAGAGTTATATTTATTCATTTGATCAAGAATTCATACAAATAAATGTCCTAATCCATAATAGAAGCCATAACTTCTAATTCTTTTAAAAGCATGACTTGTAACTTTCAAATAAATGTGAACATTAAAAGTAGAAAACAATGCAACAACCATGGCTAGCATTCACATCTAGCTCTAGAATGCATGTGAAATCATGCCCTTAGAATTTGAACAATTTTGTAGGTAGGAGAAATATTTTTAGAGTAGTTTCAACATATCATAACTTGTTATTAATGGCATGATGTGTTTCACCCAGCCTCACACGTGTGCATGATGTGTTTCACGTATCCATTCTTAGAGAGTATATTCTTGATTTGAATCATGTTTTGGATTGGAACACCTTATAGGTAGAGGATGAGAAGCTGGCTTTGGAAACAATATGTATACTCCAGCAATGGACTTTGACCCTCAGAGGTCATAACATAGAGAAGGTAAGGGTCCTATGGGACCCTAGTGATGAGACCTCTACCACTTGGGAGGATGCTAGCATACTTAGATCTGCATATCCATACTTATTTGTAGGCTTCCAAGAGTAAGCTTAATCCTAGGGGGAGAGGATGTAATGCCCACCCTAGTATCTTCATATTTTGGGACTAATAGGATAATTACTTTGGTACTTTGGATTATATGTTTGGACTATTTCATTTCATGATGGGACATTTTATTTTATATATATTTGGTTAATAGAATGATTTATGGAGATAATGAATGATTTGGCATAAAATGATGAATGTTTAGGAATGAACTATTTGTGAAATGTTTCATACTTGTTTATATTATTATGGATCTAACCCTACTAATCCCTTTATATTTTGATGATTACATTGCTTCATGTGAGTGTAGGGTGAGGAGAGGCAGTCATAGTTACTCCTACGGGAGATCCACACGATGTCGCATTCTCCCTCCTTGTTTGCCCCTGTCTGTTCACACACACACACACACACACACACACACACCAGTTGGTGATGCAGGATGCAGGTACCAGACATTGAATCCACCTAGCTAAAGAGGTATGAGCGTGCCTTCAAAATCCTTGAGCTGTTGTTGTGTGGAGATTTTACCAAGCTACTATCAAGGAAACCCGTGGACTTAGATTCCTGTTAGGAGGTTACCCTAGTTGGGGGATTTGTGTGCAATATTTTGATGTTGTTTTGGGATTTATGTTTTGATGTTGGATTGATCTCTAGTATGAGTATATATTTACTACATATCTGAATTGTTATTGAATGTATGTTATATATGTATGTGTATATGTGGGTGCACACACATATACCTATGCATATATAAATATTATTACTTATGTGTTTTATTTATTTGTACAAAGGTATTTTTAAGTAAAGTTTATTAAATAAAAATAAAAATAATAAGTTAAAAAGGAAGTTTCTTTTGGTAAAACTAGCTATCCACAGGATTTGAACTAAAGACCTCCTAGAAGTTAGGCTAGTTTGATTCCAAGTGAGCTATGTGTTTTACTTGAGAGGTTTGTGCTCCCTTTTCTTGTTATAGCCTTATTTAGGGAATATTTTAATTAAAATTATTAAAAGGCTTTAATATTAGTTACGGGAAGTGTTTGCTAATTTTTCAACCAACCATGGAAGTTGGAGAAGTTGCTTCCTGTAAAGAAAATCCTCCAACCATATAGTTGGAGGTTAAATTATTTGGCTTTGGGAGAGTTTGGGAGATTGGAAGTTTGGAGTGAAATTTGGAGATTTATGTAAATATTGTTCCAGAAGTATATTTTGAGGTTTTTTGTGAGGTTGAATTCTTCTCTAGTTTTGTGAGGGAAAGTGTGGAGATTGTTTGAGGAAGGGGGGAGGATTGGTTTCGAGAGGAAAATCTATCCAAGAGGCTACCATCTCACCATTTCTCAAAGCTTGGAGGATTTGTAGTGGTGTGCTCCAACTTTTGAGAGGATTCTCTGCAGGACTCTAGGTAGGGTCTAGAACTGTGATGAATCTCTTTTCTTCCCTGTGTGTATACGTGTGTGTGGCCTATGTATATTGATTGGAATAATTTAGATAAACTATTGATTGATAGGAAATGTATTTAGTTTGTTATTTTCATGTTTTGAAAGGTATACATTCGGGAAGTTTATTGAATGTTTATGCAATAGTTTCTTAAAAATTCTTCCCGAGAGTCTGTGATTTATTATGATACTTTATATTGTGTATTTTATTGTTATTTTATGGTTTAGGAAAGTTTAGGAAGGTTTAGGGAAGGTTATGATGGATTAGGAAAGGATGCAGATAGTTTTCCCCTTTCCTTACTTTTGTAGTCTTTTGTTTTTAATTTGATGTTTTGATTGGATAATCTTGTTCTAGGAGTTATGTTGCATTGAGGAAGTGTTCTGGAAATAGTAGTGAGGTACCTAAATTAGGTAGATCTCAGGAAACCTTCCCTAGGCACTCTCCACAACTAAAAATCCCAATTTCAGACAATTACAGGAAAATTTGGGTACAATCTCGTATGAGCATTCTAGAATGTCATACAAGTTTGTACTAGTACCCATATGATCTTTGGTGGATTTTCATATGGGAGTGCTTAGATTTCTGTATGGGTAGCTATACAATGTCGTATGAGGTTTTAGAGGGTCCTACGGGCTCAAATTTGGCAGATTTTGGGCTTGTGATCTCTATAACCTATTTCTTATGTTTGGGTTGCAACTTGAATCACTTATGTATGTCCATATCTTGTTTTGTCAGCATTATAATGTGTTACTTATGATTTTTCAGTACTTGGCATATACTTGTGTTCTTATTATGAGGCTAGGATTCGTCTTGGTGGCCTGAGTACACAGGAGGGTTCCCTATACCTGGAAGATGAACCTTTTGAAGTACTTTATAGTTTCTTGGCTTGTGTGTGTGGGTAGGGGACTCAATACCCTAGGTGAGTGGCTCATCATAGGTGTTGGAACCCAAAGTGGTTGCTAGATGATCCTATGGGTGAATTGGTAAAAAGTGATAACCTAAAAGTGAACTTGGAAAAGGGGGGTATTCAAAAGATAATGAAAGACACATAATTAAGTCCACATAGTCCTGTTGGAGTATCAAGACCATTAGTAAATGCCAGGATGGATCCCTATTCATAAAGGGGGGATCAAGGTTACGTGGTTTCCAAGAAGGATCCCAATATGCAGGATATGTGATGACATTCACCTAGGTGGTATGCTAGAAACCTAACCTATGTGTATAGTATGATGATATCTTCTTACGTCTTTTATTTTGCTTTTGAGAGTTGGTTTTGTAAAGCCTTAGATTTCTTTAGGCCTTGTGAGTATCTAGGTTGTATCTCCTAGCACGAGGGGTGGAATTTCTTAGTTTCACATGGTTGGATGGCAAATATCTTTTGAGGTACTGTTCATGGTTCGTGGCTTGGATGTGTTTCAGATTTCCTACAGTGATAAAGATATCTCAATGTGTATCATGTATTATTGAAAAGAAAGATGTAAAGATCTCTTTGTAAGCCTTCAGTCCATTTGATGTAATTTTACATGTAATTGTATTTATTATCTGAAATTGAAAGAACAAAGCAATGTAATCAGGGAATGGTAGTTTTAATGTTATTTCAAGGGATGTTATTTGAAGATTCAAAAGTTGTAATTCAAAATGCAATCATGTATCCTTTCTTTATCTCTCCTATGTTGAAATTGAAAGCAATGCTCTAAATGTCAAGGTTTGATTGAAATTGTTAAAAGTAGTTATTCAATGTGTAGGTAAAAGGAATGAAAATGAAATAGAAAATTAAAGATATAGTTATGAAAGAAATATTACTTTCTTACCTTTCTCTTATATTTTGAAATGCAAAGTAAAGGAAAAGGAAATGGAATTCAATTTGACTAGTAATTAAATGCAATGTTTTTACATTGGTAAATAAAATCAATGAGTGAACCTTAAGGAATGTACTTGTGAATGTAATAATGATATGTTAGAATGTTAGAAAAAAAATTGTGAGTTGTAATTTTAGGTTAAAGACCTGATTTCTTATGGGTTCCCTGGGGGCACATTACACAGAACGATAAAACACCAAACTGTTTTTCTTTGTTTTTTATTTGATCAAAGTGACCGAATTTTTTTTTTAATCTACTATTTTTTTTACTTGTGTTTGAATTTAAATTTATTTGAAAATTTATAGGAATTCTTTTTTAATTTTGAAATTGAATTATCATATATATTTTTAAAAAGTTTGTAAATAATGTTTTAATTGTCTATGAATTTAAGTTTATTTGAAAGTTTATAAGAATTCTTTTTTAAATTTGAAATTGAATTTTCATATATTTTTAAAAAAGTTTTTAAATAATTTTTTAATTGTCTATGAATTGAAGTTATTTGTTTTTAAAAAAAAATTAAAATTAAATTATTATATATTTTTTAAATACATATATTTAATTTTTTCATCATAGTAGTTTTAAATCATTTTATTTTAATTTTCAAATTTAATTTTCTAGTTAAAAATCTTTTGAAAGAGTAATTAGACATAAAATAAAATAAAAATAAAAATGATATAATATAATTAGTAAACAACAAAAATATTTTACTTCGTGAGTTAAATATTTTTGTTGTTTACCAATTCTATTATATAATTTTAATTTTAATATAATTTTATGTCTAATTATTCTTTCAAAAGATTTTAAGCTACAAAATTAAATTTAAAAATTAAAATAAAATGATTTAAAACTACTATGATGAAGAAAATAAATATATGTATTTAAAAAATATATAATAATTAAATTTCATTTATAAAAAAAATCAAATAACTTAAATTCGACAATTAAAAAATTATTTATAAACTTTTTATTTGTTCAAATGTTCTGTCAATATGTACAAAAAATATTTATTTTATTATTATTTATTAAAAATTAAAAATTTGTTCTAAACAAAAATAAGTAAAAAAATCAATATGGTTGTAGTAAAATAAATTGCTACTTAGCATTATTCCATTAAAAAAAATTTGCTCATCCTGTGTATGGTATGGATAAAAGTCAGTGCAAATAAGTTGCACCGTAGCGGGTGCCATCCAAACAAAGCCCCTAAAAAAAGTGAGAACAATGGTTGTGTAAAAGAAAGATCCATACTTGTATAGATGATGTGGCATTACATGATTGGTGGTTTTTAGAATAAGGGGTACATTTTATTCAATTATGAGTAGACATTATCAACAATAACAACTTTAAAGTCACAACTATTAGTGTGTGTGTGAATTTTGTACCTAGTTGTAGACACAACACTTCAGTAAAACATTAGAGGTTAGTGAAATCAAAATATGCAATGAAATTGAAACTAAGCTAACCAGGTGATTTACTGCCTTCTAGTATGTGCGAGTATGGTATTCTCAGATTAGACCGAGATCAGTGACAATGCAACACCTAAATGAAGGATTTGGATGCAAAAGATGAATGTAGAATGAATGCAAATTAATCTATATTTTTGTATTTTCTATGCAATAAGAATGAAAAATCTGATATGAATCTAATCTAGATGGATTGATAAGAAACAAAATTGATCCAAGAATGCTATGTTAAATGATATGAAATGGTCAAAATAAAGAAAATCTCACAACACCTTGGATTCGCAAATGATAGATTCTTCAGTCGCAAATTCTCTAGCGTGAGGATGCAAGTTCATGGATCTCTTTTAGAAGAGCTGAAGCCTTGATTGTATAGAAATCCAGGGCTTGAAGGTGCACGGAAAAAGTCATTAATCACTCTTGAGGAACTCAGGTTGATTTTTGAGTCAACAAGGAATTAGAAATAGATAACTCACATAATCATGCAAGAACAACTTTTAACTTGAATCAGAAGTTGAGATCAGCTTTCAACTCAAAAGAGAGTTGAGTTTAATTTTAGAACAACTTGAAATTGATTTTTTGATTCAAAGTTTAACTACTTCTTGAATGTGCACAATTAATTATGAATTAATTTAATAAATAAAGTGATTTATTCTCAACTTAACTATTTTTGAACTTGAGAATAACTGATTTAAATGAAGGATTTGGATGCAAAAGATGAATGTAGAATGAATGCAAATTAATCTATATTTTTGTATTTTATATGCAATAAGAATGAAAAATCCGATATGAATCTAATCTAGATGGATTGATAAGAAACAAAATTGATCTAAGAATGCTATGCTAAATGATATGAAATGCTCAAAACAAAGAAAATCTCACAACAGCTTGGATTCGCAAATGATAGATTCTTCAGTCGCAAATTTGCCAGCATGAGGATGCAAGTTCATGGATCTCTTTTAGAAGAGTTGAAGCCTTGATTTTATAGAAATCCAGGGCTTGAGGGTGCATGGAAAAAGTCATAAATCACTGTTGAAGAACTCAGGTTGATTTTTGAGTCAACAAGGAATTAGAAATAGATAACTCACATAATCATGCAAAATCACGCAAGAACAACTTTTAACTTGAATCAAAAGTTGAGATCAACTTTCAACTCAAAAGAGAGTTGAGTTTAATTTTAGAACAACTTGAAATTGATTTTCTGATTCAAAGTTTAATTGCTTCTTGAATGTGCACAATTAATTATGAATTAATTTAATAAATAAAGTGATTTATTCTCAACTTAACTATTTTTGAACTTGAGAATAACTGATTTATGGGTTAATCAATTATTAAATCAAACTTTTATTCAAAAACTATATCATTAATTTTGACAATTGACATTAATTAATTAAATAGGAATTTAATCAATTAGTCATAAGATTTTTGATTTATTGTCAGAATTAAATAATATAATTTAGGAATAAATTTAATTAAATAATTAAGTGACATAATTAAATCTAATTAATTAAATATTCATAATATTCAATTAATTAAACTTTAGGATAAATAAGATTTATCGCCAAATAATCATTAAATCAAAGATAATTAGGATAATTAAGAATATTTCAAGGAATATTCCCCGATGCAGAATTAAGATAATTAATTAGGATCTTGAAGTGCAGATGTGCCTTAGGTTAGGACTTTGATGTCGATTTCGTTCAATTTGATGATGCAGAAGGTTAATGAACTTATAGCCCATTTTTGGGGTATTACATTTTCCCCCTCTTTGAAGCACTATGTGAAGCGTAGTGGTTCAAAGAATAGTCTGTGTTTGATATAGAACTTGATTTGAAAGATGAACCGATTTCGAGATAGAAACTGATTTGAAAGATTGGAAAAGTTGATTCAAGTCTTGATCGACCAAAAATCGTGATGATGTCAACTATAGCAACAGTGAACCGATAATTACGACAAAATATCAAAACACCTGATTTTGAACCTTATGATTACGAAGAAGTGAGTGACCGATTCCAGACCTGATCGTCAAAGGAATCATATTGGTATCACATCTGAATCCTTCAGTTACGAAGAACTAAGGAAATAACACTAATGAACCGATGGTTAGAAAAAGATGATATAGTTTACAAGATTGATTAGGATACCAGATTGATATGGATCTCGATGAATCTAATATGCCCCAAGCGATGATAGATTTGCCCCAAGCGACAAGGTCTTTAGATGAATCAACAACTAGACGTGGTTGTTGTCTTGAGAACCGAGAAAGAGATTGATTTACAGACTTGAATGATGTGCAATATCATGCCCCCTTCGGGATGAAAATTGAAAAAAGTCAGCGTTATAGTTTAGAAGCATGTTAATTGATTTGAGAATTGGTTGTACACGTTCCAGAACGCGTTCTACATCGGTGAGAGGTCTTGGAGGCCAATTTTGACTAGGTTTGACCATGAGTTGAGCATGGTTGACCAAGTTGAAATTTTGATAGTTTGATATAAGATTATCAGTTAAGTTGAATTTTGGATTTCTATGATGATTGAAGGTCGATTATGCAAGTAGTCGGCCGTCCTGGGTCCGAAAATTTTAAATCACAATTTTGACATAGTAAGCAATCTCAGATTTTGATTTTGATCCAAAAAATGGGTCCAGAACGTCGAAATTAGCCAGGGGTGCAATTTTCATGAAAAAGAAAGCACTTTTGAAAATTAGGTCAAAAGCTATATAAAAGCCGGAAGGGTCATTTTCAATTCATTATTCCCTTTTGACTTTTGAAACCTTGTGGAGTCGTTTGAGCGAGAAAATGGCAGAAATGAAGGTACCTGTGTCTTCTCACCATTTTGAGCATAGCCAGAGGCATCAGAGACCTCGACAGTATGGACATCTGGTAGGTGGACTTTTGTGCCTCGCTGAAAATTCAATTTTTCTTTGTTTGTAGCATTTTTAGCATAGTTTTCGTACATTTTTTATTTTAAATTTTTGCATGCACGGAAACTCGTACGAGTGTCCTTCTGGGCTCGTACGAATTTTCAAATCTAGTTAGGTTG
This sequence comes from Chamaecyparis obtusa, assembly GCA_027943335.1. Lineage (NCBI taxonomy): Eukaryota > Viridiplantae > Streptophyta > Pinopsida > Cupressales > Cupressaceae > Chamaecyparis > Chamaecyparis obtusa. The sequence continues at coordinate 462,611 of BSBK01001242.1, read as the reverse complement.
TCGTATCACTATCCCCCAAGAGTCATACAATGTTTCATCGGGTCCCTCATAACTCGTATGAGGAGATACATAGTGTCGTAGCATCATTCTTTGTCGTATGGTAACTAGTGAAAACTCGTATGAGTTTTGATGCCAATCTGCTTTGTTGTTTGAAAAATAGTGAGCCCAAAACTCAATTTTAGGTCAAATTTCTAGATTTTCTGAGCTCTTAGCTTGATTACTGAGTCTTTAACCTACCTTCTAAAGTAGTGAACTGTTTAATTTTTGTACGTGTAGCCTGTATTTCAACCATATTTCTGATAGGGTTCCTTGTTTTTGTGTTGTGTAGGTCACATATCTCGATGTTCATGTGCGCATCTCACATCTAGCTATGCAGAGACTCTGTATTTCATTGTCTGACCCTATGAGGGTTCATCTTGCTTTGTGCAGATTTGAGTATCTGATTCGGTTACCCAAGATTAGGGTAAACCATGGACCATTGATTGCCTCGATAGAGAGATTCCATTCTGAGACCCAGATTTTCTACTTGCCGACTGGGGAGATCACTGTCACACCAAAGGATGTTTACCGTATACTGCACATTCCCTTCCATGGTGGTCAGTGTCCAGAGTATGTGAGTTCGGGGAACTCTGGTTTACTGGCATTCAGATGTCTTTTCAGAGATGATACACATCTGACTGGTTCTATTTCATGGGAGACTTTGGTACAACACTATGGTCAGACCCATAAATTAGAGTGCATTATTGCCACGATGATAGGAGGCATCATTATGTCTGACCGTCAGCAGAATGGTCTATTGATGGGCTGAGCCCCGATGGTGGCACGTCTGATGGAGACTCCTTCTGAGTTAGCCTGGGGTCAATGTTTATTATCCCATATGTTCTCTAAGATGCATGAGGTAGTGTATCAGGAGAGCAAGTCTTTTGCTGCTGGTGCTTTAGTTTTACAGATTTGGGCGTGGGAGCATATCCCAGTTTTGAGACTAGTGTGTACGAGTCAGCGATAGCCATAGGAGCCCATTATATATATTTATGTTGGATATGTCGCATAGGTTCGTATGGGCCAAGTAGAGTACTGGAGGCGATGCCTTGATGACACAACATTTGTATGATGGAGGCCTTCTGTAGATATTGAGCCTTGGTCCACTGCATGAGAGCAGTTCAGTTTCTTCTTCCAGAGTCGTGTGTTGATTGGACAATTGTCCTCTACACTAGAGCGATTAATTATTACCAGGGTGTGGCGACAGTATGGACGAGTGCAGGATGCACCTCAGGATTATGCCACTTATGCTTGGATAGTCCATGAGATCGGACTTGAATGGACCGTGAGGCTTTCCTATGCCTTGTGTTCACAGGAGTACAGTGGTATTGTTGGCAGGGACTAGGACTACAGACCACAGGTAGTCGATGCTAGAGTGACATATGGTTATATTGCATGGCTCACAGACCACCTAATCTACAGGTTCTCTGATCCTATAGAGCTGATACCTTCCATGGAGGAGGATATGGATGTTATTGGGGCTCTGATGAGATAGGGTTTGAGACCCGCACAGGTTCCAATTTTGCACCCCACACCTCTGAGGCCTAGAGCGATGGCTTCTCTTCAGAGACCAATAGGATAGATGAGGCCCACTCATCCCACTAGTTCTACAATAAGTAGGCTTGCAAGTTCACAGAGACAGACTAGGGGAGAGGGCGGTACTTTAGGTAGTGTTGGTATTGTTGAGGAGGTACTTACAGAAGAGCAGTGTGTAGGTGGTGATGGTCCTGATCCATTACAGGGTGATACTGCTTTTGATTTAGGTGCTGAGGTGAGATGTCGTAAGGCGCAAAGAGAAGAGACCATAGAGCAGCCAACCACAGATACTGAGATGCCAGCAGCCGATGTTGATCTGAGTGTTCCACTTACTCCACATGAGACTATCAAATGGCTCAGATTATAGATTAGGGACCTGAAGGTACACAGTGCTCACTGGGAGGAGAGATTTCTAGAGGCAGATAGACATCGTGCCAAGCTTCGTGAGGAGGTTCATAGATTACATGCAGAGGTGACTCAGCAGACCTCACGAGCTATAAATTATGTTTCAACATACTATACTATTGTCCCTATTGCGCAGAGAGTCCCTACTTACTCATAGTACATGATAGCATCAGAGGGAGCTAGGGAAACCCGAGCAGAGGCAGTGCTAGATGCACCACCGCCACCTCCACCAGATGCAGAGGATCAGGCTGACAGTTGATCTATATTGATACTTTGATATACTCTTTGCTCATTTTGTACATTGATATACTGTTCTGACTTCTGATTGCTCACATGAGCCTATTCTCTTTTGTACACTGTGCCAGTAGTGCACCCTTGACTTATTCCGAGTTTTATGATATATATGAGATTGAGATTTTGGTTGTGACTTCATGTGTACTTGTCATGTTTTGATTTTATGATGATATCATGTGATGTTTATATGCTTATGAGATGAGTAATGTAGAATGTATGGATGGATATATGTAATGCAATGATTTCCTTTCAAATGTATGGATTAATGCAATGTGATTTGATAAATGGATAATGTATGAAAATGTATGATTTTGATTATGCTTATGCAAATGTATGTAATGCAATGTAAAAATGTAATGAGTATGATGATTATGATATGGAATGCATAAATGCAACAATACACATGATATGTTTTGCAGGTGATGAAGATAAGTACTCAGTTTTATGTCAAAAAGGATGTCTACCCCATGATGGCAACTGCTTGCGGTTTTGTGAAGAGACCTTCGTGTGAGATTTCAGCTCTTGTTAGATTTGAAGATGCGATTGAAGAATCGTTTAAGTGGTTGGAGTTTATCCAGTCATTTTGAGATCATGCAAACATGCAGAATGTAAAGAGACATGCAAAATGAGATGCAAACCTAAGACCTAGGACCTAGTCACTGATCATGTGTCAGTCATTCTCATCATGGAATTTTTAGGTAACCGAATAAATCAATACAATGCCCACTAGTTAGAAACCATAGACATATGAATATCAATTTGTATGTGCAAGAATAAATACAACACCCACTGGCTAGACAACCATGGACATATGAATATTGATTTTGTTTTCAGAATGTCGGATTAGATATAAGCACCAAGGCATAAACGCCAGGATGACTTGAATATCATGTCCATTTTGATATAGCAATTTGTATAAGCATCAAGACATAAATTTCATGATGACCTGAATACGCCTTGCGAAAAAAAGACATCAAGCAATGAAGAGATCATTCCAAATCCAATGTGAATTACCCGTAGTGACCCTTTATCGTTCACATCCTTAGGTAAGATTGCATTTCACAGTAGGAGAAAGAACTCACTCAAAAAGACAACAGTTATATCAAACTTCCTTGAATTTTTCGGGTATCAATGGTCGAGGTACTCATGGCCATCCAATTCAAGATAGAGGCTCTTACAGACGGACACCATTTCAATCCAGAATTTCCAAAGTTGTTAGATTTTCACATACAAGCAGAAGACAAAGAAAAGATTATGCCCCCAGTCATCACTCTCTAAATCCTGTAAAGGACATCATTGAAGATCTCAAAGGACACAATATGCAAAAATCTTAATGCGAATCAGTAAGCATACGTAAAAAGCATAGATTGTTTTCAGTTTGTTGTTGATGTTTGATTGTGTTGTTGTAGATGCAAAATCCTTTATGGAGAAGAGACGGACTGACTGACTCGAACGTAGCTTCAAAGGACCTTGACTGGATATGACTTCTCTAAGATATACTGGAGGCCATAGGATATGACATTGATTTCCCCCAAGTGTTAAACATTGAGAGGAGACATACATTTTTGCAAATTGGTGTACAAACCGACTTATTGAAAATAGGAATATAGGAACAAACCAAGAGATATTTACAAACTAAAGCAAGACTGAAAGCTGGGAAAGACCAAGATTGCATTGATAGATGGAGCGTTTTGAACAAGTGGCACTTGTTTGCTGGGTTTTCACCATCTTGGCAGAGATTCTATTTTTGCTACCAAGGCGCTTGTTTCCAGGTTTTCACCAAGGCACTTTTTCTTTTTCTTCTTTTTTTTTGTATTTTTTTTTTTTCAATTTTTTTTGTATTTTTTAATCTTTTGATGTTTTTTTTTGTATTTTTGAATCTTTTGATTTTTTTTGTGTATTTTTGAATCTTTTGATTTTTTTTTGTGAATCATCAAGGCGCCCATTGCTAGGTTTTCACCAAGATGTTCATTTTTTCAGGACTTTTTTTGATTTTTTTGATTTTTTTTAGGACATTTTACCATAGACTGAATGCCTTAGGCGTAGAATTTCTTCAGATGGATAACATTGATTGGTTCTCAGAGCTGTTCTCCTTCATTCGTTGAGATTTTATAGGCGCCAGAGCCAAAAGTAGTAGTGATAACAAAGTGACCCAGCCAGTTGGGTTCAAACTTCCCCTTGCACTCTCTATGTGATTGATTTTTAGGATTCTCTCTCAAGACTAGATTGCCAACCTGAAATTCTCTATGTCTAACCTTCTTGTTGTAGCCTCTAGACATTCTTTTCTGATACACTCTGAGATGATCATACGCTGCTTGTTTGTGCTCATCTAGTAGTTCAAGTTCTTGCAACTTAGACACTCTGTAGTCATCATCAGTTACTAGACCATGCATTCTGATTCTTAGTGATGGGATTTCAACCTTAATAGGTAGTACCACTTCAGACCCATAAACTAAAATGAATGGAGTAGCCTCAGTGGGCATTCTGATACTTGTTCTTTAGGTCCAGAGAGCTAGATTGATCATGAGATGCTAGTCTCTTCCTATTTTATTAACTGTATGGTGAAAGATTTTCAATAGATTCTTGTTAGAAGCCTCTGCTTGTCCATTCTCTTGAGGATAGTAGATAGATGACCAATGTTGTGTAATCTTGAATTTAGCACATAGATCATCTAAGTCTCTATTCTTGAATTGGCCACCATTATCTGTGACTATAGAATGGGGAATACCATACCGACATATGATGTAGTTCAGGATGAACATAGAAATTTTCTTGCCTATTGCTTGTGTCAAAGGAACTGCTTCTACCCATTTTGTGAAATAATCTGTAGTTGTGATTATATGGGTATGTCCATTAGAAGAGTGTGGATAGATAGCACCTATAAGATCAAAAGTCCACTGCTGAAAAGGCCATTGTGTATTAAAGGGAATTAGATCTCTCCCTAGTACGTGAATTAAGTTACCATGTACTTGACACTTTTGACAATTCTTTGCATATGTGATAGCCTCTTTTTCCATTTCAGGCAAATAGTACCCAGCCCTAATAATTTTTTGAGCTAGTGTTAAACCGTTAGAATGTGATCCACATATACCATCGTGGACTTCCTCTAATGCACGTTGAGACTCTTCCCATTCTAAACACTTAAGTAGCATACCATCTCAACCTCTTTTGTACAGATCGTTACCAATGATGACATACCGGGATGCAGTGTTGATAAGGTTTCATTTCTTATACTGGTTAAAGGAATCGGGAATGATTTGGTCTTGGAGATAGGAAAAGAGATTTTTATATCTGGATGAATCATGACCTACAACAGTGCAGATCATGTGGGTGTCAGGGGAATCATATGTAGGATAAGATAGTCCTTCCACCAGGAACTCATAGCGTAGCTTATGTTCGGGCTACTGTAGTAGAGTAGATAGTGTTGCCATTGTATCAGTAGCCTTGTTCTCCAATCTGAGAATCTGTTCAAATGTGATAGATATGAAATATTTCTTTAGATCATAGACCATTCTCTTGTATGGGATCAACTTTCCATCCTTTGTTTGATACACATCATTGACTTGGTGTATTACAAGTTGGGAGTCTCCATGGATGTGTAGTTCTATTACCCTCCACTCAATTGCTATCTTCATGCCATTAAGGAGAGCTTCATATTCAACAATATTGTTTGTGCAAGGAAACTTTATTCTGAATGCTTTGGGTATCAAGTATCCTTGAGGCGTGATGAACAATATGCCTTCTCCAGATCCATTCTGTGTATAGGATCCATCAAAGAAAAGATGCCAAGCCCTAGAAGATATGTTCATGATGGATGAATCAGGAAATTCCATTTGTAATGGTGTATCATCAATCATTGGTGCATTAGCTAACTAATCTGCAATTATTTGTCCTTTTATAGCTTTTCTTTCAACATATTCAATGTCAAATTCACTCAATAGCATTACCCATTTAGCTAATCTACCTGTGAGGGCAGCTTTGCTTAGTAGGTATTTTAGTGGATCAATCTTAGCTATTAGCTGTGTTGTATGAGCTAACATGTAATGTCTCAGTTTCTATGATGCAAAGATCATAGCTAGACAAGATTTCTCAATCATTGAATAGTTCTTCTCATATGCTACCAATGTTCTATTGATATAGTATATAGCTCTTTCCTTTTTGTTGTCATCATGTTGTGCTAGCAATGCTCCAAGTGATGTATCTGTAGCGGAGACATATAGGATCAATGGCTTCCCTTGAATAGGAGGCATTAAAACAGGAGGATTCGCCAAATATTTCTTGATATGGTTAAAATTCTTTTCACAATCCTCATTCCATGCAAATGTCACACCTTTATGTAATGTTCTTGTGAAAGGTTGTGAGATGTCCACCAACTGCGATATGAAGCATCTAATAGACTGTACTCTCCCTTGTAGTGTTCTCATTTGGCTAATGTTCTTAGGAGGTTGCATTTCTATGATAGCTTTAACTTTTGCTGGATCTACTTCAATTCCTTTCTTTGAGACAATGTAGCCTAGGAGCTTGCCAGAAGTGACACCAAAAGCATACTTCTTAGGATTTAGTCTGAGACTAAACTTTTCCATTCGATCTAGTATTTTGCTCAAATCATTTAAATGTGTAGATCTTATCATAGATTTTGCCAAAGTATCATCAACATAATCCTCCATAGTGTGATGCATCATGTCATGAAAAATAGATGTCATAGCTCTCTGATATGTAGCACCTGCATTCTTCAAACCAAATGGCATGACGTTCCAATAGAAGGTACCCCATGCACATGTGAAAGCAGTCTTCTCTTGATTCTCTAGAGAATTTTTATTTGATTGTAGCCCGAGAAACCGTCCATTAAAGAATACATCTCATAGCCCGCAGTCATATCCACTATCATATCAATATTTGGTAATGGAAAATCATCCTTAGGGCATGCCTTATTTAGATCTCTAAAATCTATGCACACTCTTATAGATTTGTTTGGATTTGATACTGGAACAATGTTAGAGATCCATTTAGCATAGTCAATAACTCAGATGAATTTGACTTTTAGTAGTTTCTCTAATTCAGCTTTTACCAAGAGTGCAACATGAGGATGCATCTTTCTCAAATTTTTCTTAATAGGTTTGACCCTTGGAGCAATAGATAGATGATGCATTATAAGATCAGGATCCAACCTTGGCATATCTAAATATTTCCATGTGAAGTTGATCTTTTTCTCTATTAGAAATGTAGTAAATGCTTTCTTTTCTTCTTCTGATAAGGATTGTGCTACATGGATCATCTATGGTTCCTCTGTAGTTCCCAAGTTGATTGACAGAGTAGGCTCTATGAGCACTGAAGATTTGTCTTGTAAATGACTTGGAAGGACATCAAACATCTCATCCTTAGGTGCCTCAAAGAGGTTTTCACCTTCGGATACGTCTTTTTTCTTTACTATTTTTGGTTCTGAGACTGCCACAAAGTGGTTTTCACCCTCATAACTCCTTTTCTTTTTATTTTTATTCTTTTGACTAAGATATGTGATGTCTGATTCCATCATGCTGACGCTCGGTTCACTGATGGAAGTCCTCATAGGCTCAACTGCATTTAGGTAGCAAGCAAGGGCATAGTCATTGGGAAAGGTATGGATATCTTGGTTCGGATCTACAGAAGTCTGGTCAAGAAGTTCAAGGTTTTGGATAGTCAAAGTAGGGGAAGATTGGGAGATAGTGTTTATGGATATGGTGATGTCATCATTAGTCCTAACCTGACTCTCGAGTTCAAAGGTGATATTACAACTTAAAATGTTCAATTTGTGAATAGGCTCAACGTCATTGTGGGAGTCCACTTCAGCCATAGGTGGATCAGACTCGTTGTGTTCATTATTTTGCTCTAGACTTACGTTGGGTTTATATACATATTGGTGAATGGCATCAACATGTTTCTCTGTAATTAGCTCGTCTTCCTCTGGAATGGCTCCCCATTCATAGTCATTAGATTCCTCATCTATGCCTCTAGGGAAGCTGAGAATATGTGTGAAATCCAGATGGATTCCCCAAGAAGGATTTCCTTCTGATTTTGACTTGAATTCATATTCATGAGAGTCTGTTTTAGAATCGCTATGTTGCTCTAATTGTTCATCTGTTTGGACAGTTTTAGTTGAATCCTTTTCTTTGATTGCAGTAGTAGGTTCTTGTGTTTCTACTACATTAATTCTTTTGATTGGATCATCCTTAGCTTCAAGAAGATCTTTTATTTCTTTAGGTAGACGCTCATAAGGAATGAGCTTAGTGGTGGTATCAGAATCATCACTGTCAGATTATTTTGTTTCTTCTTTCGATTGAATTTCTGTTGATGGTTCAATTTGTTCTAAGACATAAGGAGAGTTGTTGTTAAGATAAAAAGGCTTCTTCTTATATCCTAGACCTGTTGTATTCTTGTTTGTGCGGCCATGATGATCAAGAGGTGACAAAAGACCCTTACCTTGTAATCCTAGAGGTCCTTTTCCTGTATATCCCATTTTAGCAATCAATTTTTCCCCTGGTCCATATGACTTCTGAGGAATTTTGCTTGAAGAAGCGTCACATTTTTGGACGGATTGGGTTTGAGATTCATCCTTATATAACCATGCAAGCACACCTTCATCTTCCTCAAACTCTTGTTTAGATACTTGTTTCGTGACAAAGCTTCCATTGAATTTGATCTGAGATTCTTTAGCATTAGGTTTTATCTTGTCTAAAGGTTGTCCATAAGATTTTGGGGACAATGAGAGAGATGTGAGAGATAAAACTAGTTCCATTGTGTATTCTCCCATACCATTGTCCTTAATCTTGACTTCTTTAGCAATTTCTTCTATCTTGGATGTTGAGGCAACATCTGTTTGCTTAGTAGAAGATTCTCTGTTATTAGGAACAAGTTTGTTTGCACTTTCCTTCAACACATTACAAGTTGTAGACAAGTCAGCTGGAATAGTCACCTCTGCTCCTTCATAAGGGAATTTCACACATTGATGGTATGCGGAAGGAATAGCTCTCATTTCATGTATCCAGGATCTCCCTAGGAGAATGTTGTAAGCCAAAGGTAGATCAAGAACTTGACATGTGATATCTCTAATAACTGGACCTATTCTGATAGGTAAGACTATTGTTCCTTTGGAAGATCTTCCTTGCTTATCATATGCTTTGATATTTATCTTCTTCTTAGGATCAATGAAAGCTTCAGATAATCCCAAGTGTGTGATCAAGTTGTAAGAACAAATGTTTAGACTAGCGCCTCCATCTATCAACACGCGTTTGACATGATGGTTTTGAATCAAGACTTCAATATGCAAGGGATGGTTATGCAGATGACTCAAGGAATTATCATCTTCCTCTAAAAAGGAGATATATTGCAGAGATGTTAGATGACCAACCATAGTCTGGAATCTATTTAAATCAAGGTTGTCGCAAACATTGGATCCATGCAGAGCTTTGTCTAGAATGGTTATATGAGTTGGAGATATCCAAAGCAACTCAAACATAGAGATTTTAGCATTTGTGTGCTGGAGTTGTTGGAAAATACTGTATGAAGTAGGTCTCATGTCTTTAGGATTTGAAGATTTAGAAGCAGCCTTCTGTTTGGAAGCAGATGATAGATTGAAAGGCACCTTAGGGACATTTGATGAATCTGAGTTTTGTCCTTGCATATGTGCTTGAGATTGTGATCGAGTAACTGCATTAGCTGATTGATTGTCTCTATCTTTTCTCACAATTGTGATGACATTGCAACTTTCAGATAGGCATGGTTCAACCATGTTTATGACAACATTGTTTCCAGAGTAGGCATAATTGACTTTAGCACCCATATTAGGCTGAGAAGATAAATCTCCTTGACTATGTTTTGAAAATGGTTCTGTGAATGTTGTATGATCATTATTGCTCTTATGATTGTCAATCATGATTTCTCCATTATCAATTTTGTCTTGAATGAGATGCTTCAAGCGTATGCAGTTATTAGTTTTATGACCCTTGCTACAATGGAAGTCACATAAATCATTCTCTCTCCACCATTTCGGTTTAGGTTCTGGGTCAAAGTGTTTGATCTCAGGCAAAGTGATGATATTGTTAGCCAACAGAGTTTTCAGAGCGGATTCATAGGATTCTCCAAGAGGAGTCAACTTGTGTTTAGGATCAGTAGCCCAAGGTTTGTATTTAGTTGGCTTTTTGTTTGACTTTGTTGCTTTGGCTTCAGAAGCTTTAATGGCTTGGGTACCAACAGTAAGATTGAAAGCGGGTGCCTTGGATGGGGCATGGACAGTATCAACAACACCATCTGTGATGATGCCTTTGTTCTTGTTCCCATTTTTTTTTCTTATCTTTAGAATTAGATTCAGATTCATACTTGTCCTTTTGAAGAGAGATGTCTCCTTTTTTCACAAGTACTTTCTCAATTTTGATCGCATTATCCACCATCTTATCGAAAGATGTATGATTTTTCATTTGTAAGGGATAGTTGATTTCTGGAACAAGATTGTTGATGAAGATTTCCAGCTTCTCAATTTTTGGAATAGGCCTAGCATATAGAGAGAATTTCTTCCTCCATCTTTTGAGAAAAGTCAAGAATGGTTCTCTCGGATATTGTTTCAGATTGCAAATGTTGATCATAGTGACCTTATGTTGAATATTGTTGATAGAACAGTTTAATTAACTCCTCAACGGTCTTGGTAGTAGGAGGCATTCTAGAGAACCAATGAATGGCTGCCCCTCCTAGAGATCAAGGGAAGAGATGCATTAGATAGGTTGGTTCATGCATGAACTTCATAGATTGAGTACAGAATTCCCTGACATGATCTTGAGGGTAAGAGTTTCCATCATACTTATCGTACTTAGGCATTTCCACTCACTTCAGGAATGGTGGCATGTACAAGTCTTTGTCAAACAGAAAAGGGCATAGAGCCTCCATGGAGAACTCCTTAGGTTCCTTTTCTTTTTTGATTTTGTTAAGTTTAACTTGCATGGCATGCATTTGTTTCATCATAGCGGTGATTGGAGTTTATTCTTCATGCGTGACAATATCTTCGACATTAAAGTTTGGAGGAAGTTTAGCTCCTTGATGAGCTAACTCTAGGAAGTATGCCTCTCTATCTTCTTTCAAGAAATGCTTCATCATTTTGATATCTATTAATTTCAGAAGGTGTGGGTTCTTGATCCGCACCATGTTGAGAGTGAGGTCCTTGGGACCCATGGTTTGTCCCTCCTTGAGACATGTTAGGAGTTTTAGGACTTTGTGGGATAGATTGATGCAGAGTTTGTTGATTGCCTCCTTGAGTTGGAGGAGGGGGAATGTAACCAATTTTTAATCGAAGATTGCCAAGACCGTCGTCTTTGTAAAGACCTAAATTACAGAGTTGTTCAAAGGTTGGACCCACATGAGAAGAGAAAGGTAGAGTAGTGGGGCCTTCTTCAGCTTTCTTGTGTGTGGAAGCCCTAGTTTCCACCATTAACCTTGGGTGAAGCAAAAGAGCAAGATGAAGACAACTGAAGAATGAATTGATTCAAAAAGATTGAATGATGCAACCTTGTCAAGATTTATTGATTAAAGATTAGATTGGATGTAAATGAAGGATACTGTGCCCTAGTAGTATGGGTAGACACCCAAAAGATAGCGGACACGAGCTCACAACACTTAGCTGTTTTGATATAGATCACGTTGATTGAAGATGTTGACAAGGTTTTGACACAAGATAGAAAAGACTCAAATCGATTAATTAGAAGGCCAAATTAGACTCAAAAGACCACTTTAGGAAAATGATTGAATTCTTTCTAGTTTCTACTCTGTTCCTGACACAGTGATTTGTATGACAGAATCTGGAAATAGGCTGTAAAAATAGGATTTCTGGCAATTTTGACAACTTTCTGGTAATTTTTCAAAATTTCTCATACGACTTTTGACAGGCTCGTACGACAATGTGTAGGCTTTGAAATGACAATTGACAAACTCATACGACAGTTGATAATAGATTTTGACTTTTTGCTTTTGACTGGTGGAAAAACTCGTACGACACTATACAAGTTGTCATACGACAATACAGGGGTTCTGAAATGACTATTGCTCAAAACTCGTATGACTTTTTGACTCTGAAGGTTGACTTTTGACTCTAGAAAGGGATTTTGTGTCAGATTTTGCAATTTTCTCAATTTTTAGAATCAGTGTGTTTGCAAAGTTTTCTGTCCAGATTTGAGGAGTATACCAAGATAGTTCATTTTCAATAACCAAGTAGATAAACAAGCATGCAGAATAGCAAGCAAGTGATTTCAAGCACATCTGAAAATAATGAATAGGGGACAAAGCAACCCTGCACATGAACAATCAAGTGACTGAATGTGCTAATCCCTAGAAGTGCTAATTGTGTATGTTCCAAGAAGTTTTTCAATAACGCACATAGTCCTAGAAAATGAAAAATTGGCCTCACTAAGGTTTGTAGTAATGGTCTGACTCTGCAACTTTTATGATTTTAAGAGGGTGAACTCCAATCCAGGCACACCGGGGTTTTGACATAGTCTGAGAATTTAATACATTAGGAGTTGCTAGGGAGATCTGACAACCCAACAAGAGATCACACCTGTGAAGATTTCCTTCACAAGGACATTTATATAGCGGTTGTCGCTACCACGATGAAAATGGCTATTACTGCTTGAGGTTCAGCCCATGTGGTTGACCCAATTAAGGGAATGTCCACTACGGTTAACCCTCGCTAAAGGTGACTCACAAAAGATACCATAGGGGGACTAGATCAGATTCAATGATCTGGGTTTCTGGTACTATCCAAAAAGGAAGTAGAGCATAATCCCCTAACCTCTTCACTTCACAAAAATAAAGTAGATAGATTAATTTGACACACTAAGACCAAAATTTATCTCACTGAGATTTGTGATGTCAACAACTTGTGATCTATCAACCTCTGCAGAGAGAGAATGTATCAATCAAAAGCTGAGGACTACAAATTAAGTGAACGTGAGACAATCTCAGTATCCTTCCCTACCTACAAGGGGATCCTTCGTCAAGAAGAGCTTCACATGAATAAATAAGCGAATGAAGCCTACTCTCTCGAGATCATCCGCAAATAGTGTTAATAGGGCCTATTTACTATGTGTAACAGATATGCAAAAAGCAAATCTATGTTCGTTTTATAGCCCAAAATGAAGTTTGTGATATGAAAGCAAAAAAAGTAACACAAGCTTGACATGCGAGAGTTCGTTTTATATCCAAAATTGAAGTGTTATTAGTTTGAACAAAATACTTGAATTCCTCACAACACGCTTAGTAGATTTTACATGTTTTTAGCAATTTTGTTGCACTTTTCCAATCAGAATCAACAGATACCAATTCAAAAATAGAGAATTTCGATTGTTAGGGTTAGCTGTCAGTCCAAATCTAAAAATCAAATCTGAAAAATTGCCTGGAAATCTGAAATGACAATTGAAATCTGGTGTCCAAACTCGTACGACAGTGGGTTACCTCCCGCATGACAGTTGGGAAACTCGTACGACAGTGGGTGTCTTCTCATACGACAATCGAGCTCCCAAATGACAATGTGTAGCTTCTGATATGAGCCTTAAAATTATCAAATATCGTACAACTATGGGGTCTTCCTGGTATGACTTTCTGACAAAAGTCATATGAAAAATGTACGAACATAAAATAAAAATCACAGTTTTAATCAGAAAATGACAAGAAATTGATAGAAATTGATAGAAGTGAATTGGAAACCCATTTTAGGGCCCCACGGTGGGCACTAGAAATGTGTGTGAATTTTGTACCTAGCTATAGACACAACACTTCAGTAAAACATTAGAGGTTAGCGAAATCAAAATATGCAATGAAATGAAAACTAAGTTAACCAGACGATTTATTGCCTTCTAGTAGGTGCGAGTATGGTATTCTCATATTAGACCGACATCAGTGACAATGCAACACCTAAACGAATGATTTGGATGCAAAAGATGAATGTAGAATGAATGCAAATTAATCTATATTTTTGTATTTTCTATGCAATAGGAATGAAAAATCTGATATGAATCTAATCTAGATGGATTGATAAGAAACAAAATTGATCCAAGAATGCTATGTTAAATGATATGAAATGGTCAAAATAAAGAAAATCTCACAACAACTTGGATTTACAAATGATAGATTCTTTAGTCGCAAATTCACCAGCGTGAGGATGCAAGTTTGTGGATCTCTTTTAGAAGAGATGAAGCTTTGATTTTATAGAAATCCAGGGCTTGAGGGTGCATGGAAAAGTCATAAATCACTTTTGAGGAACTCAGGTTGATTTTTGAGTCAACAAGGAATTAGAAATAGATAACTCACATAATCATTTGAAATCATGCAAGAACAACTTTTAACTTGAATCAAAAGTTGAGATCAGCTTTCAACTCAAAAGAGAGTTGAGTTTAATTTTAGAACAACTTGAAATTGATTTTCTGATTCAAAGTTTAACTGCTTCTTGAATGTGCACAATTAATTATGAATTAATTTAATAAATAAAGTGATTTATTCTTAACTATTTTTGAACTCGAGAATAACTGATTTATGGGTTAATCAATTATTAAATCAAACTTTTATTCAAAAACTATATCATTACCTTTGACAATTGACATTAATTAATTAAATAGGAATTTAATCAATTAGTCATAAGATTTTTGATTTATTGTCAGAATTAAATAATACAATTTAGAAATAAATTTAATTAAATAATAAAGTGGCAGAATTAAATCTAATTAATTAAATATTCAAAATATTCAATTAATTAAACTTTAGGATAAATAAGATTTATCGCCAAATAATCATTAAATCAAAGATAATTAGGATAATTAGGAATATTTCAAGGATATTCTCCGATACAGAATTAAGATAATCAATTAGGATCTTAATGTGCAAATGTGCCTTAGGTTAGGACTTTGATGTCGATTTCGTTCGATTTGATGATGCAGGAGGTTAATGAACTTATAGCCCATTTTTGGGGTATTACAATTAGTACAACATTGTTCAAAATATTAGACTTTAAAGTGAAGGGATTTCCACAATCCATGATAATCAACTTCAAGAGTTTATGGATTAGATTATGTTTCATGTTTTTGCATCAACATTTCGAATCACACTGTGCAATCCATCATTAGGATGAAACATAGCATAAGAGAGCATAAGGAAAATTGGATAAAGTTGCAGGTTTGAAAGGATTAAATTGATTCGATTTATAGAATAAGGAGTACATTTTACTCAATTATGAGTGAGTAGACACTATCAACAATAACAACTTTAAAGTCACAACTACTAGTGCACCATTGCTAAAAATAATGGACATCAAAGTGAAGAGATTTCTACTATCCATGATAATCAACTTCAAGAGTTTATGGATTAGATTGTGTTTCATGTTTTTGTATCAACATTTCGAATCACACCACTTCGTAATCCATCATGAAGATGAAACATAACATAAGGGAGCACAACGAAAATTGGATACAGTTGCAGACTTGAAAGGATTAAATTAACTCAATTTAATCATTTCTGGTCTGCAACTTTATCGACTCAATTTATACAATAAGGGGTACATTTTATTCAATTATGAGTAGACACTATCAACAATAACAACTTTAAAGTCACAATTATTAGTACAATATTGTTGAAAATATTGGACATCAAAGTAAAGAGATTTCCACAATCCATGATAATCAATTGTAAGAGTTTATGGATTAGATTGTGTTTAATGTTTTTGCATCAACATTTCGAATCACACTCTCCGATCCATCATTAGGACGAAACATAGCATAAGAGAGCACACAGAAAATTGGATAAAGTTGCAGACTTGAAAGAATTAAATCGACTCAATTTAATCCTTTCAAGTCTGCAAGTTTATTGACTCAATTTAATCCTTTCAGATATGCAATTTTATCCAATTTTCCTTATGCTCTCTTATGCTATGACTCAATTTAATCCTTTTGCAACGTTATCCAATTTTCCTTGTGCTCTCTTAAATGCTATGACGATGGATCACAAGTGTGATTCGAAACATTGATGCAAAAACATTAAACACAATCAAATCTAGAAACTCTTGTAGGTGAATATTGAACATCCAAACTAGTAGGATGCACTCAACAAGTCCTCTCCTCTAATTTGTAAAAATATATTATCATGTTAAAATCTATTATCACCATGAGTTAGGAGATTTCCATAATTTGTAAGATATGAAACTTGTGCTTCTAGATTATGATTCTATAAAAACTTTTATGCCAACATTTTGGGCACCAACTAAATAGCCGAATATTTGCACCCAGCCACATGCCTCTTCCACTCCTTGCATGGCATGACCATATATGCTCGTATGTAAGGGCATGTATGGTCATACCATGCACGGAGTGGATGAGGCATAAGGTTGTGTGCAAATATTCGACTATTTAGCCACTCTCAACATTCTCGGTCACACTCTAAACCATCATCATGACAAGAGAGGTTAAGAAGACGAGGGTTCACGGATCCGAAATGTCGACACAAAAAATTATTCCACAATCAGAATCTAAAAGCACAAGTTGTTAAATACTAAATTGTCATAATAGAATATAACTCTTAAAATTTGTAAACTCTTTTTGAGGAGGAGAATCATTCAACTTTGGAGGTGGTGATTTACAGAAAACCAATGCAGCCCACATTGTCAGTAATTATACCAACTAATCTGCACTCCCCCTTATGTTTATTTAAGTTCTGAACCATATCTGGGGAAAGCGTACCATTGTTTGGAAAACTGTACGACGTCAAGATGACCGACCAGGAATTTTCCAAATTTATTGGACGGAATGTGAACGTTTTCTCCCAGAACTCTCGTCAATGGCGCAGCTCCGGTTGGCTGCGAAATTACAGGCCTTGGAGCAATGTGTAAAAAAATCAGAGGCCTTTGAGCAACGTGGGTATTCGCAGGTGAAGAAGAGAGGCCATTGTTGCGTATTCGCTGGGCACGTGCGCATTTTGGACACGACATTGCGTGACGGCGAGCAGGCGGCGGGCGCAGCCATGACGGCCAATCAGAAGCTCCAAATCGCGCGGCAGCTGCGATTGGTGGGAGTCGACGTCATCGACGCCGGTTATCCCTTCGCCTCTCCCGCCGACATGGAAGCCGTGAAGATGATCGCCCGGGAAGTGGGCAACGACGTGGGCGATGGCGGGCACGTGCCGGTCATCGCTGCGCTGGCGAGTTGTAAGAAGGCGGACATTGATGCTGCGTGGGAAGCGGTTCGAGGCGCGCGGCGGCCCATGCTTCTTCCTTTTCTGTCGACGAGTGATATTCATTTGAAGCACAAGCTGAATATGTGCAGAGATCAGGCGCTGCGTGTTGCTTCTGATATGGTGGCTTATGCTCGTACTCTTGGCTGCCCCAGATTCAGTTCTGTGCAGAAGATGCCTCCAGGTATGCAAATCTTTTTTTTCTTATTTTTGGTCATGCATATTCTTCTGTTCTGATGATGAATCATGGAGTTTGATCTGAAATATTGATGCTAAAAATTGCTAAGAAGTATATTTTTTACATTTTATGGATTGTGGAAATCTGCTTTTGTTAATATGCTCTTGTTCAAAGTTAGACATCGTGAAGTTTGATCTGAAACATTGATGCTAAAAATTGCTTTATTTACATTTTATGGATTGTGGAAATCTGCTATTATTAATGTGCTCTTGTACAAAGTTAGGCGTCATGGAGTTTGATCTGAAACATTGATGTTAAAAATTGCTTTATTTACATTTTATGGATTGTAGAAATCTGCTATTGTTAATGTGCTCTTGTACAAAGTTACATGTCATGGAGTTTAAAATGAAACATTAATGCTAAAAATTGCTTTATTTATATTCTATAGATTGTGAAAATCTGTTATTGTTAATGTGCTCTTGTACAAAACTAGACCTCTTATGGAGGAGGATGGAGCTTAAATTGTATTTTTTAGGAACAAAGGGTCCCATGATATATATATATATATATATATATATATATACACAATTATTTATCTAATCTCTTGCTCCTACTTTTTAGATCTCCAAATTTAAGAGGTAAAAATAGGGTGGGGCTAGAAATTGCCTCACCAACTTAAGAGTATTCTTTGCCACATGTCAATCATATGCTTTTTGATTTTAGAATGACAATTTTTTTTGAGAGAATGATTTTTTTAATTCATTTTTCCTAAAATTAAGGAGTGTAAACTTTTAAGTTGAAATGTAGTACAAAATTCATGAGAGTGCTAACTTTTAAATAATCCTAAAAAACCTCAGCAACATGGGCTCTATTTTTTAGGAAGCCCCCTTCCATAGGACCCTAGCCTTAGTGATTAAAAGTTTTAAGGTACGCTTGTTCTCTTATGATGGATCCATTTTCTCTCTTGTTGTTTAGTGTAATTTAATTTTATTTTGAAAATGGGCTAAAAGTTTATTTAATATAACGTAAGAGGTACAAAAAATAGTAAAACACTACATCTTTATCCTTTACAATTAACTTTACTAAAGTCTCTAAATAGTTTGGAGGAAGATCCCCCCATTCCCCAACATCCCAACCATCAATATGCTCAAAGGCCCATTTGGCCAAACAATCTGCCACTTTGTTCCATTCCCTTGGGATATGACAAAAATAAACATGATCCCAAAACTTGTAAATATGCAAAACTTGAGTAACTGCTAAAGCAATTTGCCAATTAATTCCATCCAGCCTTTCGCTTATTCAATAGCTCCACAATAATTTGAGAATCAGACTCACAAATAATCCTTCTCCAACCAAAGGACCATCCTCTCTCAACAACCTATAAAATAGCCAACGCCTCCATCAGATTATTAGAGTGTTGCCTTTTATAAGTAGAGGAAAAAGAACACTACATCACCATCACTGCCTCTCCCAATGGCCCCAATCCTAGCATGTCCAGGATTTCCATGGGAAGGAGCTATCTATGTTAACTTTTAGAACTTCTTTAGGAGAGGGCAACCATCTCCCTTCCCTATGAATCTTTTGTTTGACATACCTAGGTCTTTTGTCAACTTTGAAGGCCCCATTACTTTACCCCAAATTCAAATTCCTAATAACTGCATTATCACTAGGATCTATCTCCACAGAAAGCTTACATTTTGCAAAGATAGTTTCCAGAAGTCTATTAACAATTTTCTTCCATGCTCGAGTCTCTGCCAATTTGATGTCCTGAAATATTTTGTGATTCCTTTCGAGCCAAAGATTCTATAGAATGAGAGTTGGACCAATTATCCAAGTAGCTTGTAGAAAATAAGTTTTAGCTTGAGGCCTTATTAGACTTCCCCAAGATTCCACTAAAGAGGTAGCATGAATACAAATGTGTTGCCACACCTCCCACTACCAATGCCAAATCACTCTAGAATACTGGTATTGGAAGTAAAGATGAGAAGTGTGCTCCTCATTTTTATAACAAAGAACACAAATGAAAGGACCATGAAAGCCCCTCCTACAAAGATTCTGCCAGGTGAGACACCTATCTTGAGCCAATAACCATAAGAAAAAAATTATATTTCGGTGAAGAAAATCTATTCCAAACCTGTTGTCACCAAGGAGCACCCATTTGTCCGTCAAGTTGCCTATCCAACTCCAAGTAACTTGAAGCAACAAAGAATTTTCCTTTAGGATCCGAACCCCACACTAGAATATCCCTTCCATCAAGAGAATTCCAATGCTTACTAGCAAGGATCTTGGTTAGTTCCTGACACTGTTCCACATTCCCCTAGCCAGGCCAATCCTTAGGAACCTTCTACCAAGAAACTTCCATCTGACCTATGCTCTTAACAGTCTTATAGTCTTCAACCTTTTTCCAGCCAGCTCCAAACAAACTAACACAAAGAGGTAGGAGATGAGGTAACTCTTGCAAAATAGGGGGATGACCATCCCAAGAATCCAACCAAAAAAGAGCATCAGAACCCTTATGAAAAATCCAAAACAACCCTTCCTTAATAAGCTTAGCTTCACGCTTAAGAGTACTCCATATCATATAACCCTTTCCCGTCAGTTCATACATAGGCACATCCAAGAAGATCGTCTCGGGGAGATATTTATGAGTAAGAATTCTAGTCCAATCCTGGTCTTGACAAGTACAACACTGCCAATATAGCTTTGTAGATAAAACCTGACCAATCATACTAGCTGGTTGAAGTCCGAGCCCACCTTTCTCCTTTGGCATGCACACTGAGTCCTTCTTAACCAGGATGCACTTTAAAGAAATCAAATTACCAAACCATAAAAACTAATGGGAGAGTGCATCAAACTCCTTAGTGAAGCTAGTAGGAGCAACTTGCACAAAAAATTTATAGATAAGTAAAGCCTGAACCACAAACTTCAGAATAGTCACTTGACCAACATAAGAGAGCCATCTACAACTCCAATGGATTACTTTCCCGCAAAACTTGTCTAAGGTCCCTTGCCAAAACTCCCTTCTTTGTGCACCAATAGTAATGGGAATCCCAAGATACACAAAAGGAAGGGATCCAATTTGAAATTTCAGAATCTTAGCAATCTTGTTCTGGATAAGCCGAGAAGTATTGAGGAAAAAGATGGAAGATTTATCTTCATGATTTTTTTCCCCTAAAGTTGCTAGGTAAGTGTCCAAAGCTTTATGAAAATTCATAACTTCATTGATCCTAGCCATTCCCATCAAGGTGGTATCGTTAACAAATTGGAGATTCGAAAAGGGAGGCATTGAATTGCCCCAATCCCAACCCTGAATCAATCCTTGTCTCACACGAGACTTGATAAATTTGCCCACGCTTTCATCCATGATAATGAACAAATAGGGTGAACGATGATCCCCTTGCTAAAGACCATGAGAAACACTAAACAAATCTGACAGTTCCCAATTACTAAGAACAAAGAAGGAAGATGACGTAACACAACTCAAGTTCCAGTTGACCCACTCACTTCGAAAACTAAAAGCAAGAAGAACCTTCTACAAAATATCCAACTTGACCTTGTCATAAGCTTTGGCCATGTCCAATTTCATGAACATTGCTTTCTCTTTTGAACCTATCATTGAACGAATAACCTCTGTAGCAATCACAATTCCATCAAGAATCAGTTTGCCTTCAACAAAACCTCCCCGCTCTTCAAATATTATAGTCTTGAGACATATCTTGAGTCTTTTTGCAATTAATTTAGTGATGATTTTGTAAGCCACATTTCACAAGGCAATTGGTCTAAATTGGTCCAAACTCTTTGTATCTTCCTTCTTGGGACTAAGAACTAGAAAAGTGGAATTCAAGGCTCTCAACATTTGTTTATTTCTATGGGACTCCTGAACCATCTCAAGAAGATCAAATTTGATAATATCTTAGAATTCTTGATAAAATTCAATAGGAAAGTCATCTAGGCCTAGGGCTTTACCTTTCTTCACCTGGAATACAACTTCCTCTAATTCTTGCATTGAAACAGGCCGAATGAGAACTTCATTCATCTCATTTGAAACTATGCCAGGAATGCAAGCCAAAATGGATCTTTTTTCCTCTCTCACGGGGGGGGGGGGTGGGAGAGAGAATCTTTAGTGAACAAAGTAGAGAAGGATCAAGAGGCCTCCTTGGAAATCTCACCCAAGGAAGACAATTGGACACCTTCTGAAGACATAAGAGATGAGATTACATTATCATTCCTTTTGGCCTTGATAGAATTGTGAAAGAAAGCAGTATTTCTATCCCCCTCCCAAATCCAATCAATATGAGACTTCTACTTCGAAAAAATCTCCTCTCACAAATCCCATTCTTCCAATTCCTTAATCGTTCTAGACTCTTTTCTGCTCAAATCCCCTATCTCCTATATCAATCAAGTAATAGTATACTGTCAAAATTATGTTGCTAACCTATTGTAATGGAGATTTCCAAAGCATTGTTTGTTCCACCTTTCGAGCTTGCATTTCACATACTGTAATATTTCAAATAAAATAATACATAGCTCTACCATGAGATGGCTTACCTTCCCGCCCCTAATCAGCCACGAGAGAGAGAGAGAGAGAGAGAGAGAGAGAGAGAGAGAGAGAGAGAGAGAGAGATTGAGTTGAAATTTGAAGGAGGAGCTTTTTGAAACTTTGAAGGAAATAACTAAGACCTTGATCAACCAATGATCAGATCCCCTCCAATCTAGGATCTCAGAGTTGGTAGTCCACCTATTCCCTAACCAGTAACATGAAACAAGAAATCTTTCAAGTCTCTAAAAAATAGCTTCCTCTCCCATTCTCCTATTATTCCAGGTGAAGATATCATTATTTGATTTCACATCAATTAGATTCAGAAAAGAAATATTTTCCCGAAGGAGACCAACATAATGGTCCAGTCAAGCTAATCCACCTCTTTTCTCCTCCAAACTAGAAACTGTATTGAAGTCACCAGCTATAACCCATGGAAGAAGATGCAACAAGGAGCACACATATCTAATGTGGTTCTAAAGTTGTGCCTTATGTCAGAGATCGAAAGGGGCATAAACATTGGTGAAGATGCAAGTTTCCCCAAAATTGAAACTAGTAGCAATCATAGACTAGAAGGGTGGGATTGAGACCCACGAAAGAGGATTAATATTCTTTGGGTTCCAAAAACAAGTCACGCCTCCCGGATTGGCTTGAGCGTGTATACCCTAACACATGCCACAATACCACACTCTAGGAGCTTTGCTGAGCAACCCATTAACATGCAGCTTGGTTTCCTAAATAAAAATAATATTTGGAGAATGAGAGTCAATTAACTCACAAATAGCCTTTTTTCTAGGGGTGTTATTCATATGACTCACATTCTAAGACATAACAATCATTTATGGGATTTGGAGGAATGGGAGTCAATAGTATTTATTGACCCAGATTCCACCAAAGTCTCCCCAATTAACTTTACTTTAGCCTAATTTGGCTTGCGACCTACTTTCGAGGTCTTCTCCAAAGTACTTTTCTTAAGGGGTTTTTTATGCAATCCCAATCCTTGAGAAGACCTGCTAGTTTTACTAGGGTCCAAACTCACTTTCATAGGAGACAAAAGTAGAACATGTTCAGCCTCCACATTTTTCTTGACAAGAGCCCCACTTCGAATAGGAACATCAAGAATCTGAGAGGGTAAATCAGTATCCATCTGCCCCTCTTACAATTCAAATAAAGCCAGATCCTTATTATTATTCTCACCATCTTCAAGCAAAGTCATTTCCAAAGGTTAATACCAGAGGACATCTCAACGAGAATCCCCTCTTCTTGGACCAAATTTTGCAAGGCCTCAAGTCTATTAAAGTTCTCCTCATATTGTTTGTCCTTCAGTGTTCTCTTCTAGCCTCTCCCTTTATTCTGAGGTCTAACTGGAACAAAACCTTTTTTTCTTTTGTATCTCCAACCACCATAGGAGCCTTCCCCTTATCATTCTTGGTGTCAAAATTTGAAGGAGTGTTAGGAACAATTGTAATCGGATTAAATGGAGGACATTGTCTTTGTAGATGAACATTGTATAATAGGAAATGGTGAGAATGCTAAGCATGTAGATCGCTCACCAAATTATTATGTTTTACATTAGAGAAAATGTTCTCCCAGAGGCTCACCCTCAAACAAATGAGATCAGGACAACCCAAAAAGGATAAAGGGGTGCCAATGCAAGATCAGAATCAGGGTTCACCTTTCCCTTGACGTGATGGAGAGAATGTGTGAAAATGATAATGTAAATTTATGAAAGGAAATTGATATTATAATAAAGGAAATGACAACTAATAAGATTTGATATCAGATCTGATGTATATAAGTAAATGCAAAAGGGAAATAGGAAGGATGAACTCACCTTGAAAACAAGAAGATGAGGATTGACCTTCATAATTGATTTTGACTGTCGCAAAGTTTTCAGAATCATACAAGGTTCTGGATCTAGAACTCTGATGCCTATAACTTCTGACTATGAAAATATCAAAGCTAGAGGACAAGGCTGAAAATGGTGACCTAGTCTAGGACACTATTCTAGAATTTTGACCTAGTCCTTTCAACTCCAAATTTGATGAAATTTGTAGGAGATATGTAACTGGTTCTAATATTCCCAAATATATATCTGAAACTTTGCAACATGTTTCTGGACACAAAGAAAAGGGGGAAAAGGTTGTGGAAACGAGTTTGCCTTGATCAAGCCCTTGTATAGGAATCAACCTTGAAATGAAATTGAAAGTGCATAAGGAAGGTAATGTAAACAAGATAAATGTAAGTATTCATCTTGCATGAAAAACTCTCATAGATGGATGTTAGGATCCGATAAACCCATGAAGATGCTTGTATGTGTACTTGAGATGTAGAATCAAGGATGTCTTCACAAATGCAATGGATCTACGCTTGCCAATCCTATATCTTGAAAGTATGTATGCTTGATAGCTTCAATGGAGAGGGAGAGGAAATAAGAGTGGATGTGTGTGTGTCTTCTTGCTTGATTGAGAATTCCTCTACTTGGCCACCATGGGAGAGAAATTTACACCAATTAGAGAAGATTTCCTTTGCTTGAATGGATCTTGAAGAAATGGAGACTTGGAGATCTAGAATTGGATGCTTGCCTTCAAATCTTGAATCCACCACTTCAATTGCACAACTTGAAATCTTGCTTGAACTTGAAATAACCAAATAGCTTGCATATAATGTTGTGATGTCAAAATGAGAGGTCTTGATGTCCTTTTATACTTATTTAAGGATTCAATATTGTCAAGCTGACCAGAAACAAAGATTTGGAAGAAACACTCCCCAATTGGGCTTGGAGCCCACTTAAGCACAAAGCTCTAGGATAGGGCTGAAAATTGTGGCCTTGTCCAAGACAAGGCTGCAAATTGCAACCTCGTCCAGGCAATGTTTTCAAAGTTTGCCTGGGTCTAGTGAAGTGTGATAAGTTGTGGAGGAAGAAACTGAACATTTGGGACTCAAGCATAAAGACATCCAGACCTTGAAATCACCAAAGTGGGACCTAAAAGATCATAGAGCCTCCAATTATGGGTGCTAACTTTTTAGGATGGTACAACCATATTCATGACAAATATGACACCTAAATAGGAATGTCTCATAATCAAGTCGTTGAATCTAAGAAGAGGATCCAAGACAAATGTCAATAGAATTTGATAAAGGATTATTTAAATTAGTCTCAACGCACATGCGAGCATAAGATATTACCTTTTTAACTCGAGTTTGAGTAGCAAAGCCCACATGTTTTCCTAGAAGAAGAGAAATTGAATGAAGGATGTCATCCCTCTAGAATTCAAGCGAGAGTCTAGGAAGATGAACCCATACAAGAACTTTTGAAGGCATCTCCTCATCATAATTAAACCCCACATGCCATGGTTTGATGAAGAGCCTAACTTGATTAAAGAAATGAGTGCCTCCCTCAAAGGCTTTGTTTCTATCAACCATGCATGTAAAAACCACCATGAAATAATTATTTGCAACCAACATAATATCTATGTCTCCTTCAGGGTTCCAAACTTGTCTTGCCCATGACTCCTAAATTTGCATAGAAAATCTAAGTCCCATAAACTTGCAAATAAGTGCATGATTAGTCAAGTAGGAAGCATTCTCCGAGACTGATTCTAGTTGGATAACCAAAATAGGTCAATCTTGAGACCTTTGTAAGCATCCATTAACTTTCTTAGTTTTGGGGTCCACCCCAAATCCAAAGAAGAACCTGCGCTTGATGAGATCTTACTTAAATGCCCCATTACTTCTACATGGAAAGACAAAAAGGTTCCAAAGAACCCATACTACCAAAAACCAAAGGCTTTGGAGAATCCACTCTCCCCCATGATCAGATTACAACCACCAAATGAAACCCTAGCCCATAATGACAGACGACCAAAATAGAATGCCTCCACCCACCAAAATAGATGTCAGCTGATACAAAACAAAGAAAAAAAAACAAAGTAAGAACCCTCGAAACTCAGTGGGGAGGTAGAAACACCTACAACAACCTTGCTCTACCCAAATACCACCGCCCCAACAACACTTCCTTCCACTAATAACAAGAAACCCCCTCCCTTAAAACTATCCCAAACACCCACAACACACTCAAAACAAAGGCCAAAGCAAATATGTTAGTCACCAGGCAACAAGCATAGCTAGGGCACGGCCCAAGCTTGCACACACAGAATCGTGATCCTCATATTGATTTTCAAAAGATTAAGTGTAATTTAAGTTAGCCTTAAAACTCGTTTCTAATTATTTTGGTGTTTAATATTTCAAATTTATTTGGATTTTTTTTTCCACTTTTATCTTTTTATTATAATTTTGTAGTAGGGGATAGGATCCAACACGGTCTAATAGTTGTGATAGGAGTTGTTGATTTAATATCCACGCTTGTTGATTTAATACTCACAATTGTTGATTTAACGTCCAATATTTTTCACAACATTGTAGTAGTAGAACTGTGACTTTGAAGTTGTTATTGATGATGACGACTACTCATAATTGAATGAAATGTATCCTTTTTTTAAAAAAAGAAGACAATCATGTGATGCTACATCAGCTGCTCAATTATGAGTGTCTCTTTTGTGTGACTATTGGTCTCATTTTTTTTGGTTGTTTTGGACATCTTGGCAAAAAAACATGCTAATGTGGCGTCACATTTGATGATGTGGCCCTCAAACCTTACAAAGTGCAAAGTTAAGATGCACAACTACTCTCTCCTCTCCCTTAATATTATAAGAAATCTTGATAATGAAAAAAATGTACACAATTTTAAGTATTGTGGAGATTATTTGACTTTATTAGTTTTAAAACATCATTCAATAAATAGTTGAAAGTTAATTTGATATATGAATATTTATTATATTTTAATGTTTAAGTAGAATAATTTAAATGCAAAAAAGTATTAAGCCAATTTCTTCAACAACTGTCTACCATTTATATGTATAATTAAAAATTTCCTCATCTTTTTACAACTATTGATTGAGATCTTAGTATCAACTTCTTTCACCTCAGATTATTTACCATTGATTGTGGTCAATTGATAGTTGTGAGAGAAATTTCTACAATATATAATTGATAAAATTATATTTTATTTTTAGATTATAAAACTTATTTGCATCAATGAACTTATTTTGGACACCCCTTAGACCTTGGTTCTTAGCCGAAGTTGAACTTTCAATAAAAAAAATATAAATTTATTTGCATCAATAAAAAATATCAAATCATACAAATAAATTCTATCCAATTAAATAAATTATAAAACAAAACTCTAAACATTGATTTCTCACATGATACCAGAACATTTGACAGTTTTTTTTAATATCAAATAAAATAAAAAAAACACTTTAATAAAAAATGAAGAGAACAATTGACTTTTAACTCTAAATCACACTTTAAATGTAGCAAAGTAGCCTGCAATTCTATGTCATCATTTCTCATTATTCCCAAATATCCTAATTTGGCTACCCCTTTATAATCTCTAGTTATGCAACCCATACCACTCATGGTTGGATTGCCTTTTGAAGAGTTGAGCTTCACCCACTCAAATTCAGGTTCCTTCTAGACAACACTTTTTTGTAGATTAAGGGGAAGATTAACCTTTCAAAACTCATTAATGAGGGAAGATAAATGTCATTTTTATAACTATTTAAAATAGAAAATGAAGTGTAGACTATAAGGTTATTGCTTGGAATGTTTTAATTCTATATTCTCATTAGTGAACTAACAAAAAATTGAATGCATTAAATGATTAGCATTCCTCTTCCATAAAGATAAAAACTAATTAGAAAATAAATTAAAAATATATAACTATTCATTAATCTTTATCAAAAATTATTTTTCTTATTGTTTATATTAATATTAAGCTCTCCCTATGCAACTCATATCACTCATGGCTGGATTGCCTTTCAAAGTTCCATCAAGTTGACCTTCACCCACTCAAATGTTCCTTCTAGACAATACTTTTCTCTAGATTTAGGGGAACTATTTTAAATAGAAACTAAATTGTAGACTATAAGATTGTTGCTTGAAATTTTTTAATTCTATCACTAAACTAACAAAAAATTGTATGCATTAAATGATTAGTATCCTTCATTCATAAAGATTAAAAATAATTAAAAAATAAATTAAAAAAATATACCTATTCATTAACCTTTATTAAATTTTATTTTTCTAGTTGTTTATTTTAAAAATATTTTATGCTAATAGATATAAATTTTAAATATTTTATTGATAGTTATTATAATCAGAATCTCTCATTATAAGCATCAGTAATCCATTAATACATCTCGA
The DNA here is from genome assembly GCA_027943335.1 of Chamaecyparis obtusa. Classification (NCBI taxonomy): domain Eukaryota; kingdom Viridiplantae; phylum Streptophyta; class Pinopsida; order Cupressales; family Cupressaceae; genus Chamaecyparis; species Chamaecyparis obtusa. The sequence continues at coordinate 434,127 of BSBK01001242.1, read as the reverse complement.
CAGGGAGCGAAGACAAGCTCGAAACCCCACTAGAGCTCAAAATATCAATTGGAGGCGGTCTAATTTAAATATTAGTGTTATTCCTGCAATTTTTTGCAGCATAATGTAAACTTGAAAACTCTGCACGAATTCTTGAGAAAATTTAGGCCGCATATATTTCATGAAGATTATAAAATCGGTTAAATATCGTGCAGCTTTTACGAAGGCTTGTATCATGGCTTAAGCCCAGGTAAGAGATATGCCAACTGGAATGGTCGAAACATTTTAGTTTGACTGTTTGATATTGAAGCATTTTACACTCGTTAATTCGTATACCTTATAGCTAAAATCATTTATCTGTTCGTGCCCAACTGAAACTCTTAGAGAGGTTTCGTCGATTGTCCGATTTCGAATCAACAGAAAATACAATATAATAAATTATATGGCACGCTTTGGAGCGTGTAATATTACTGTTAATATTAACAGGCAACCTAAAACATAAGTTGTATCAAATTCATAATCCAGACTTGTGCAGATCAGTTGTATCATTAGAAAGAAAGAAAGTAAGAAATTAGTTTTAAGGTTTATGAGGCTAAATACATCACACAGTGATTTTTTCGCATGTCTGGCTTGTTTTTTCTTTTTTGTGCAGCTTGATGTTGAGTGTCTATATTAAATTACAATATAATAAATTATAAGACACACTTTGGAGCGTGTAATATTACTGTTAATATTAACAGGCAACCTAAAACATAAGTAGTATCAAATTCATAATCCAGACTTGTGCAGATCAGTTGAATCATTAGAAAGAAAGAAAGTAAGAAATTAGTTTTAAGGTTTATGAGGCTAAATACATCACACAGTGCTTTTTTCGTATGTCTGGCTTGTTTTTTCTTTTTTGTGCAGCTTGATGATGAGTGTCTATAACTGCTCAACCATCTCCTCATTGAAAAGATCAATCCAAGAGTTTACCGTCAAGAGAGTAGTAAAACTGTCCCTGCTGTCCTTAAAGACTTCACATACTAAAATGAAATACTTTTCTGTTTTCACTTTTCGAAAAGTACAGAAGATACACACTCTTTCTTCCCAAACTTCTTTTGACCTTTTTCGAAAACCCTTAGACAAGACAAGTCTTTATCACCAGGAGACTTCTAATCTTTTAGGATTTCTGAAGAGGGTGCCCAGTAATTTTCATGCAATTTAATTTTATTCTAATCATCAGGACTCTGAAGGTCTTGAAATCATAACAATCAAACTACTCATCAGGGCAGAGGCTTTCAGTAGGACGGTTAGAAGAGATATACAAACTTCCATTCATTTTGTCTAGTGTGCTTTTAACGAAAACAGCTCTAAATAAAAACCCCCTTCATCCTTAATCAATGCATCGCCTAGGATGCAGCTATGACTTTTGACAAGCATGGTACAAAATACTCAAATCTGGATTAAATTGGGATTTCTTTAGAAATTTGAGCCACCATGTGGGTGTAGCCTAACTGAAATTATTGGTGTTCACCTAGTAATCTAATCTCTTTGCCCCTTTCTCTTCATTCATTGCCTTGTGTCAATTACTTTTAATGAAGTCTCGTCAACGAAAACTGCCTCGTACCGATTACTTTTAATGGAGTCCCTTAAACACAGATTACTCAGTTGAGGCTGGCTCAAGTTCTCTGTTTGTAGCGTAGTAAGCTGCTTAAATTGTGAAAGTATCAAGTCACAGAAATTGACGAGCTTAAACTACTGGCAGGACTGATCCAAAATTTTTGTACAAGATACTGGGAGAGGTGATCAAGGCAGGAGCTACCACTGTTGGCATTGGGGATACAGTGGGATATTTATTTCCTTTCGAATGCTACAAATTGATTGCAGGCATCAAAGCCAATACTCCAGGCATTGAGAATGCCATTATTTCAATTCATTGCCACAATGACCTTGGTCTTGCAACTGCCAATACCTTGGCTGTAATATTCCTCTTCTATCCTTCTCACTGCTTTCATTATCTGCAACTGCCAATACCTTGGCTGTAATATTCCTCTTCCATCCTTCTCACTGCTTTCATTATCTGTAAATTTGTGCTATTGGGTATTAAATTTACGAGTTTTCATAATGTGAATTGCAGGGTGCACTTGCAGGAGCAGGTCAGTTAGAGGTGACTGTTAATGGCATTGGGGAAAGAGCTGGAAATGCTTCGCTAGAAGAGGTGATAAAAATCTAAATGGGAACATTTAGAGAGTACATTTACAATTTCAAATTCTTTGGGTTGTTTAAATTCTATCCACTCACAAACGAGATAGTTATGAAATATTCACAATTTGCTCATTTAAACTTCTTTTTCTTGGTAAAGCTTGGTTTTTTGTTAAGTTGACTTATATAAAAATGAGCCAAGCCACATAAGACTGGCACACATTTTTAATATTTAAACCTGAGTTCTACTCGCAGGCATCCACGTTCATACAGCTCAACCTTGTTACACATATGGGCTGCCTAATTGTGCTAAGAGCAATTTGAAATGTGTATCTCATTTGAGTGTTATCTCTTGCCATTATAAACAATGTCTTTAACACATACTAGTCTGCTTTTTTACTTGTAGAGGTGACAAACACTCTTGTATATAGCTAGTAAAAATCCTCTTCAACACGTCTGTTGATTTGAATCTAGTTTGCTCACGCAAGAGCAGTCCATTCTAACCATTGCATAAATCTCATACAAGATATGGTTATTAGTTACTGTTATTTAAGAATTGTTCAATTATTTAGTTTTTCTTTTTCTATTTCTTTTGTGGGTAAAGCTTCATTGTTGTTAAGGTAAGTTTATTTCATGTGGGCCTACTGATATGCGATTTTGGACTCAAATCCAAGTTCTGCTCATAGGTATCCATGCCCATTTAGCATAAACTTTCTGTATGTATGTGGGGTTATTGGTCACTGAATTGCAGTGAGGGTAATTTGAACTTGGTCGCTTTTAAGACCGTCATATCTTACTATAACAAACCACCCCTTGAACTAATTGTTAAGTTCTCAATATTGAACTAATTGTTAAGCTCACAAATATATTGAGAGGTGGGGGGCAGGTGGCCGCGAGCAGGGGAGGAGGTTAATCAGTGTATGCCAATTTTAACTTCAAAACTTAAAGCAATATTAATACCATTAGCGCATCTCACATTAACATCAAACAACTATGCAAGTGATAAGCACAACTCCACATCCACACAAGAGAACACCAGATCTATGTGAAAACCCAAAAGGGGAAAACCATGGTGAGAAAAGTTGCTTGGATCTACTGCTCAAATCCAGCCCCACAAAATTATAAAGAACTTACAATGATTTTATAGGCATCGACCCACAAGAATACAACCCAAGAAAGAGCCACCAAACCCCAATCAGATTTGCAGGCACCAACCTACATGAGACATCAATCCCTTAATCCAGAGAACTGAGCACCAACTGAGATAATGAGACACCAACCTCAAATACAATTAAGATAAAGGAAATACAAAAGATATATCATGCGGACCTTCCAAACTCAACCTTCATCATCTTTCTGATCTGGTTTACTTTAAAACACTCTCACAGTGCATATTGGATATGCATCTTAGTTCACATGCTTCATGTATACTTCTCTTTATTGAGTATACAAATAACACAACTTCTACAACTTCGACCACCATCACAACTGGAATGAAACTGATTGGCATTATATATGCATTTCAATATCGTTACAACTTTATGTCAACCTAGAATTTATTTACATTGTCCACAAGTCAGCCAAGGATGAATACTGTTGGGTGGATATTTTGCAACTGACAGTTTTGAGGGAAAAATCCAGTTTACAAAATTTTGATACCAGCCACAGCGTGTGAGATAGTGTCTCTCCTACCTTAAAGGGAAGGCTCCCCCTTTTCACTATTCTTTGGATCAACTCAAGGTAAGCAAGAAGTTAAGAGATTATTAAAATAGGGTGTTACAAATATTCCTTCTTCTTATCTTTCAAGAAGGAATCCACTTACCCGAAGAACGAGTAATGGGCAAAACTTTAATCTCTAAACTACACTTCTATCTAAAAGCTGGAAACAGTGATATTGATAAATCACACCAACTCATAGGCTGATTGAAAAGCGTACCGGTTTGGCTCTATGACCTATTTATCTGATCTATAAGAAACACCTCTAACATTGGGGCACACAGACTTCCAGAAGTAGAGATTTTTCTAACTATTCTAACAAATTATATGAAAATGAGATGGTAATATAATCTACAGTCATAGCTTCTAGTCTTATATTACCACAATTGCTCCCAGTCACAACTTCGGCTCCAATTGTTTCTAATTTTCAAATTGCTCTTAACAAAACACGAGAATCACATAAACAAAAAGATAGTAAAACCAAATTGCAGTCACAACTTCCAATTTGATTCACCACAATTGCACTTAGTCACAGCTTTAGCTCCAATTGTTTCTTTCTATTTATATTTCTCCAAAATAGTACTACACAATCACAGTTATGCTTGCACAAGTTTGGCATAGCTCTCTTGCATAAAATAAAGATGAAATTTACAATGAGGGCTCATTCCTTTTATAGGAAAAGAAATGAGAATAAGGAGGAAAAAGTGGGAGCAACTCAACCACTTTGACCCGGTCCAACTAGGTGAGAAGAATTATTGGATTACATGTCATAAGGACATTTAATCGAATTTACATGTAATTGCATTGCATGCAATTCATGTTCTCCAATCTACAAAGCATGAAAACTAAAACAAAAAGATGAAGAAAGGAGAATTAATCCTTGAAATTATCAAGGAAAGCCTTATATTTGGCAATACAATCATGAATAAGAGGAAGATCTGGAATCTTCATGGTTTCTGTAATGGCTTCAATTCTGATTTCATTGTCACATGCTGATTTCACAAACTTTGTAACTATCCACAAGAGAATCCCTCTATCCACAAGAGAATCCCTCAAGATCATTAACTTCTAGAGAGAAGTCAGATCTGCGTATTGTCTTTCGCCGTCTGGAGAAATTTGACCTTTTATTAACCAACCACTGATCATTCATGTATCTCTGATAATCTATCTTATTTTGGTTCCACAACTGTATGGATATGTCCTTGGACAAGTCTGCACATTCAGGGCTTGAAAGAATCCTGAAAATTTGTTTAATGACGTCTGGATCTAGGCTGAAAATAACCTTTCCATTTGCATCTTTGACTGTCTTGCCTTCTCTTGATGTGTCGTAGTTCCTTGTTGGCAGGTTCTTCAAGCCTTTGCAAGAAATTAGCCATATCAATATTCCCTATCCTTGTATCTGTAACTTGATCCAAAGATGATGAAACAAGTGAAGGTGTAGAATGAGCCAGCTCTTTATCATACTGATATTTCATCTTTCCTTTAGCTTTGGTAGGTGTTGACATATCCTGTGCTGCAACATGGAAATCCCAAAGGGTAAATACATCATTTGAAGAAACTGGATCCATGAGAGGATTATGTTCTAGTTTGCAAAGATGGATCTATGAAGAACAAGGTATTTAGAGTATTGATTAGATACTCAATGAACACACATGTTGGCTGGAAACGAAAAGAATGGCATACGTTTATGGATGAAAAGGAGTGAAAATGGACTTATGAAGATGCATTGCATAAGGGGCTTTATTTGTGTGGCCAAGAATGCAAGTTGGAAGTGCATGAGAATATGTAAATGGTAATTTTGGCATTAAAAGAGTGACCTTTTTAGCAAAAATGGACCCTTGAAGGATGATTACATGTAATGAAGGATGACATGTTTTCACATGAAATGGACTTAGGAAATGTAACTACATGTATTGATGAATGAAGGATGAATTAGCATAGATGGATGCACTTGCATTCTTAAGGAAACGTCTTCATCTTTCATCAAAAACAACAAACAAGCAAGCAAAAAAGAAAGAAAAACACAACCACATAGCTCTTGCTATTGACCCAAACATGTTTAAAAACTCCACATGCAATTTCGTTTTTGAGTAAAAGATGATTTTATGCATTGCAAAATGGAGGATTTAATCTTATTTAAACATAAAAATGCACAAAACATGGGTTTCATTTGAACAAATGGAAACGAATGAGCCATAAAATGCATCATAAAAGGAGAAAATAAGATAAAAATTAAAACAAAAACCATTACAAATACTTACTTGGAAGCCAATGAGAGAAAAATGGAAGGAAGAGAAGTTGTAATAGCTTTGCCTTCTCCAAAAACGGGTTCTAGAGATGTGTTTACATCCAACCACTCCAAACTTTTGACTATTTCCAAGACTCAAATATGCTAGGCATTTTTACATGTAATGGAGGCAAAACGAGCTCTCAAAATGCAAATGCATGGATGTTTTGAACAAGAATGATCACTTCCAGCCAAAATGGATTTAAAACATGCATTTACATGTGCTATTTGACATGTTTTAAGCTTGAAAAAGACTCAGCAAATAAAAACGCAGCCTCTACATGTCTTTGCACATCACGTTTTTGGACAGAAATGATGTCCTAGACCAAAAACGTTTTTAAATAATGCATACACAGCCACGTTTTTGGAAGAATATGGGTTTTTAAAGAAAAAACGAGTTTGAATGTGGCATTTACAAGCAAAAACGGGTTTGTAAGAGGCATATACAGCCACGTTTTTGGAAGAATATGGGTTTTTTCATCAAAAACGGGTTCTAAACAAGTGATTACTGTTATACACTAAGTTTGCACCCTTGTCTCAAGCTCTTGTGGTCTTGATAACCTAGTATAACATGAGAATCATCTCCAGGTGTGGGACCTATGCTAACTGAGATGAGACCTCCAGGTTCTAGGCTGGTTCCTCTTGGATAATCACCTTAATTTGCTTCTAGACATGAAAGTAAATTTTTGAGGGAAAGGGATAGAAGGAAATGCTTGAAAAAGAAATGACTTGAAAGCAAACTACCTACTAGGTGATACACCGAAATTAGGGTTTGGATCTCAGTATAGAGGAATGAAATCAATGAAAGGCTTAGGTCTAGTAGGTCACAACTTACTGAATAGGCTTGCATAAGTGTTTCATAGGAGGGCCTGAACATAAGACACAACCAATGACCTACAAAGAGACATTCACTTTTGCAACTCGGTGTAGGAATGAGACAAGACTATTAGGGGGCTGAAGTATACGCACAAAAACATCTAAATCAGATCAAACACAGTAACACACACAATTACAAAAAGTAAGAGGGATCAGGAACCCTAAGATATCACTTAAAACATCATATACTTTAACCCAATAAGAGATGATCCAAACAAGGAAGCATAGGGACATGAAGAACTGTCACAAAATACCTCTGCAATGTTGTAGAAGTGAATGTCATCACCATGCAAACCAATCAAATTCAAGCATGTCAACATCAACTGTCAGAGGACCCACCTAGCATTCGTCACCTGAGAATAAAGTAAAATCGACGGTCGGCGCATGATCGCATGTGTCAGAAAGACTCCTTGTGGACATACACCAACTGTAGATTTCATGCAAATGTCAGAGAATTTTGAAACGCCGGAAACCTGGTCCCACTGACTCATTGCCGAATCATTACTATGTGGACCAATGAGAAGCCGCCGTTGTGTACACGTAGCAGTGGACCCGCCAGGCATGAAGAGTTACGTCACCAAGGAGAATCAACGGTTGTCTTATAACCGCATACTTCTGACACACTTCATGAGAACACACGCCAGCGGTCAATTTCCTAGCTTCTGACATCCCTGGGCCCGCTGACAAAAATACAAGTCATCGTCCCTCGACCAATAAAAAGCCCCCAAGTAGGACACCGTGGCGGTGGACCCACAAAAGCTTGAAGCACTAAGAAAAGGGAAGATTGACAGTTGTCGTAAGATCGCAAGCCTCTGACAGACCCTATGAGATCTTACGACAACCATTGATCTCATCAACTGGGACCTCACCTAAATCACTTAACCCCGGAAGTCTTAGCGAATTCGCGGCCAAAGGAAATTCGCTTAGTCGCTGAATAGAACTCTTAACCTCGGTTAAGTTTGAAGAATACGCGAACAAGGCATTCGCAGAATCGCTAAACCAAAAGTCCAACCTGGGGTTTCAGTTAGCGAATGCCCGACTGAAGGTAATTCGCGGAGTCGCTGAATACTCTAGGGCACCGCCATTTTATTTCGCAATCAGGAGAAACACTGCAGTCGCCAGTTCGCCGAGAGAAAAAGGTAACCGCCAGAGAACTTAGAGAACTGGTGACCGAAGGGAAATTAAAAGCACGTGGATATAGGGATTTTTAAGTTGCTGAAAAAGTAACATGAAAATAGAATGAGGGACTTAGGGTTTGCAGGGTTTATTTAGCACCAACGGCTACTTTTTTTGAAATTTTTTACTTGTAGGCCAGGGAGATAGAAAATTTGCAGAGGCCAAGAAACCAAACATAAGATCATGAAAATTTTAGGGATGCTTGGCAAGGTGAAAATAGAGATTTTGGAATAGGTTTTAGCCAGATTTGCATGTACATGAAAATTAGGGTAACATTTTGGCGAAATCTGTTGGATGTCAGCCTGCTAGACATAGATCAGTGGCCTTGACATAATCCGTTGGGCATGGGGTCATTACAGGAACACAAAACTTCGACAGAGACAAAAATGGGACTAGGGAGACAAACTTGTGCAGAGGCACTTCTTGGAAAGCAGGAAACTAACCTAGAAAATAGGGAAAGAAAGCAGAAAAACACATATACAGAGATTCACAAAGAGGGATTAACCTCAAAACAAGGCTTCAAGTGGAAACCATTGACTGAAATTGGCAAGGCAACTCCTTCCATATTTGATAGTTGAAAAGCATTGGATCCCCTGCACTCTGTTATAACAAATGGCCCACTCCAAAATGAATCAAATTTTGTATGCCTGCCAGGTCTTGACCTGAACTCATCCCACTTGAGGACTATGTCTCCAACCTTGAAATTTCTGACCCTGGCTCTTTTATCAAAGTTTCCCTTTGTTTGAATCTGGTGGAACTCCATATCTTTCATGGATTTGTCTCTGATTTCCTCCAATTCCATCAACTGAGCATATCTGATCTACAAGGGATCCTCCTCAAATAGGGCATACTGAGTAGCCAAGTCCAGGGCTGGCAATTCAGCTGAGATGGATAGCTTGGCCTCTTTGCCATATACTAGCATATAAGGAGAATTACCAATGATTTTCTTTGGGGTAATTCTGTCTAACCACACTGCAGACCTGAGCTTAGTATGCCAATCTCTCTGATTTTCTTGAAGAGTCTTCTTGATTATCCTAATCAAGTTCTTATTTGTTGATTCAGCTAAGCCATTGCCTTGGGGGTAGTAATTGGAACTGGTATTCAGATAGATGCCATTTTTGACTGCCCACTCTGAGACTTTAAGGCCTGTGAATGCTAATGCATTATCTGATATAATGGAATCAGGAGTGCCAAACCTATGAACTATATCATCATAAAAACTTAGGACAACACTCTCATTGGCCTCTTTTAATGCAATTGCTTCTGTCCATCTAGTGAAATAATCAGTTGCAGTAATCATCCATTTATGGCCTGCACTAGATGGAGGATTGATCATTCTAATGAAATCTATACCCCACTTCATGAAGGGTTGCTCTGTTCTGATTGGTTGTAGGGGCAAGGCTGCAAGCCTTTCTTTTCCTGCAAACATGACACACTTGATGCATTTTCTCACATACCCATGACTATCCTTGAAGATAGATGACCAGTAGTACCCGGCCCTCATGATTTTAAAAGCAGTAGTCCTAGGAGAAAAATGACCACCAGTAGGTCCATCATGAAACTCAAATAGAACATCAGCTATCTTTTATGAATCTATGCATCTTAAAAGGACACCACTGTGATCCTTTCTAAAAAGAACTTCATCAATCAGCACAAAAGGAACAGATTGCAATCTATAATACCTCCTTTTTGCTGAATCCAAACCTGCAAGACATTGTCCTGTCTTCAAATAATTGATCATGTTAGGCAACCAACTTGTTGCCTTGGCTTGTTCTTCTGTAGAATGCACCATCAGAGATGCATCTATTGTTTCTGATTTCTTTGAACTTTCATCCCCTGCCAAATGTTCACAAAGACCTCTTCCTCTAACTAGCTTGGTAGTTTGAATATCTATGTCATATTCCATCACCTTGGTGATCCAACCAGCTCTTTTTTCATTTAGGTCTTTGGAAAGCAAAAATTCTTTGACACTTGGATGAGTAACTTTCAAATGTACCTTGCTATGGGTCAACAAATATCTGAACTTTTTAAGGCTCTTCACCACAGCAAGCACATGTTTTCCTACAAAAGAGTATCTCTGTTCATACTCCTCTAAACCTTTGCTAAAGAATGCGATAGGCTGCTCCAATCCATCTGAATTTTTTTGAGTCAACATTGCAGATATAACATTGTGACCTCCATAAGCATAAAGGATAAAATCTTTACTGAAATTTGGGTTTAGGAGAGCAAGGGCTTCTGTTAAGGCCTCTTTGATAGTCTGGAAATTAGCTCTTCCTTCTTTGGTCTAACTAAAAGCTGAACACTTTTTTAACATGGCTGTTAAAGGCTTTAGTAAATCTGCAATATTAGGCAAGAACCTCCTAACAAAATTAATCTTTCCTATGAAAGATTGGAGACTTTTCTTGTGGTGTGGTAGGGGTAGCTCTAGGATAGCTGCAATTCTCTTAGGGTCCACTGTAATTCCTTTTTTGGATACTACATATCCCAATAGTTTTCCTTCATGAAATACAAACACACATTTCTTGGGATTAAGAGATCCCAAATTCTCTACACCTTTCAAAAATCTGCCTCAAATGTTTGATGTGATCTACTGCATGCTTTGAATAGACAGTTATGTCATCCAGATAGACCAGCACAAACTTGTACATTAGGCTCTTAAAGGCCATACCCATTGCCTTTTGAAAAGTAGCACCTGCATTTGACAAACCAAAGGGTATTTTTTGATATGCCATGGTTCCCCACTTGGTTGTAAATGCAGTCTTATATTGATCCTCTTCATTTAGTAAAATCTGATTGTATCCTGAATAGCCATCCAACAATGAAAATCTCTCAGATCCAGAGACACATTGTAGAATTTGTTCCATAGAGGGTGATGGATGGCGGTCCTTTAATGAGGCCCTGTTAAGATCCCTGAAGTCAACACATAACCTCAGCTCCCCATTCTTCTTCCTGGCTGGAACAAGGTTGGAAACCCAACTAGTATGCTTGATGGGGTAGATGATACCACTTTCTATTAGTTTGAGTACTTCTTTATGCATAAGTGGCTCAAGCTTGGGATTAACAGGCCTTTGTTTTTGCCTCACTGGTTTGACATTTGGCTCCAATTCAATAGTGTGCTGAGCAAGGGCAGGATCAAAACCTTTGAGGTCCTCATATTGCCATGCAAAAACATCACTGAATTCCTTGAATAGCTGTGTGTAAGCTTGCTTTTCCAATTCAGTGTTTACCTTTCCAAATTGTAGGCTCTTACCTGGTTCCAACTCTAATTCAACACAATGTTCTTGTTGAACTACTAGGCCAGCTTTGTTTTTCTTAACTTCATCATCCTTGTTGAAGACGGTCTCTAAGGTGACAAGACCTCTAGGCATCTTATTAGACTTAAGTTGTATCACCTGATCACCATAGTTTTGTGATAGCCTATCTTGATTGTGTTCTGAAAAGACATCTTCTTCAAACAAGAATTGCAGAATTTGTTCATCATTGTCAAACACCTACCAATTGACATCATTATTAGGAATAGATGGCCTGACAATCACCTTGATATGCTGTTGGTCTACCTCTTTTGAAATGCTATTTGGAATATCATACTGAGATCCGACAGCAGCTAAGCTATCTGCATTTTGATTTAGTTTCCTAGGGATAGCAACAATATTAAAAGCACAAAAATCTTCGATTGCATCCCAAACTCTATGTTTGTATGCTTTCAAAGTGTCATTTTTTGTTGCACTTATCCCTCTTACTTGGCTGACAACTAATTCACTGTCACCATAAACTTTTAAGGCCTTAAGCCCTCTTTTTGTAGCCCACTCTAGTCCATTGACTAGACTTTCATACTCTGCAGTGTTGCTAGTGCAGGAGAAACTGAATCTAAAGGCAGTATAGTACCTTTCTCCTTTTGGGGACACTAACATAGCACCACCACCAGAACCATGTCTACTTCTAGCTCCATCAAAAAATAGTTCCCAAACCTGATTGTTCTGATCCTCTGAATCAGTATCTTCTTTGAGAAGGCCTGGCTCTATGACTCCACTTTCTTGTATCAAATAACTTCCCAAACCAAAATCCCAAACAAGATTTTCTTGGGCCTCTGAAGCTCTTTCATCTAGAAAAATATCAGGGATACTCTCTATCTTTGTGTTTGCTTCACTAATAGTTTGGAAGTCACTGTCATCAAATATGGGGCAGTTTACATTGATGGCATTGGATACATATGGCTCTATATGGTGTGCTGCCAATGGTTTTGACTTAATGGTGACCTTGGTCCCATAGCTTGTATGAAATAGCATGTGAGACCAGTCAGAGGATAGATAACCTCCTATCTTGGCTGTAAACTCCCTTGAAAGACATATAGCAAATAATGCAGGGAGATCTATGATAAAAAGGAGGATGGAAAAATTAGGACTAGCATGTAGGATTAGACTGGTATCCTTAGCTACACCTATAGTATTGACTGAGGATCCATCAAGTTGGGTACCCTTCTTTTGGAAGGGTTCATATTTCAGTCCTAATCGGTCAGCTACTTTCTTGGGCATTACAGTGCTAGTAGCTCCACTATCTACCATACAATTATGTACTAAAGATTTTCCAATAATTAGAGATACATAAAAGGGAGGTGGCTTTGAGTTCCTACCTTGTGTGGCATTGCCTTTGGAGTTGCTACCTGGAGCCTCCTTTTCTTGATCAGTGTTAACCAACACTGGCTTTGCAGCTTCTTTTGCAGGTTGAGGAGTTGCTACTTCTGTCATGGCCTTCCTCAAAATTTCAGGCTGTCCTGGAAGAGCCAGAGAGTCCCACATGGACATGGTGACATTCACCTTCTTCATGTTGTCTACAATATTAAAAGGTGTCACAGTGTGTACTCTCTGTTGTGTTTTCACTATGATGGGCTCCACTTCTTTGGAATGTTGGCCTCCTTTGCTTGTGATGACAGGAGTCTCCTTAGGTATGATGGGAGTAGCTCGCTGCAGTGGCTCTGCAGATGTGGTGGCTTTGGCATTGGAATCTGCTCTTTCCATGTCCTGAGCTCTTCTCTTTGCTCTTGTCTAGGCAACAAAAGCAGCTTCATCATTGACTCCATTGAAGTCTGGTTGTTCCCAATTGAAAAGAGCAGTTTCATTCTCTTGTGATTCTTGTTGAGGAACTGAGCCACTGGATGAAGCCTCTGATTGAGCTTGTGAGGTGTTTTGAACCATTAGAGCTTGGTTCATCCATCCATTTGAACATGTAGCCTGATTACAAGGAAAGCACCATTCATTCTCCATAGCCATATTATTTTGACTAGGAACCATATCCTTCACTGGATTTGCAGAATTGAGAGGTGCAGGGTTATATGGTTGGAATGGTCTCTGATTAAAACTTTGCCTTTGTCCTTAATAGCCTCATTGGTATAGTGGCCTATTTTGTTGATAAGGCTGTCCCTGATTTTGATATTGCTAATTAGGACCTTGGCCTTATGGCTGAAATGGTGGTCTGATTCCTTGACCTTGCTTCTTTAGATTTGTTACTTCTTTAGTCAAGGTTTGCAACAAATTTGTCATTTCTTGCTGACTGCTTTGTTGGCTGTTCTTTATCTCTTGCAGCTCTTGAGAGAAACTAGTTGTTAGCTCTTGACCACTGGTACTAGCCTGAGGTGCTAATATGGTGGGAATAGGGGTAAATGGGGGTACTTGTGCAGGTGCAATGGGCTGAAGGCTAGGAAAAATGGGCATTGAAGGTCTTCTAGCAATCATGCCTGCTTGAATCAAACAATTTTCAGCCCTGACAGCTATGTCAAAGGCTTGGGGTAAAGAGGTACCACCCATGGACTGGATCATGACAGAAATTTGGCCATTCAAACTTTGCAAGTAGTATAGAAAAGCATGGTCAGCTGATGGTCTCACAGAGACTGGAATTCTATTCCATGTTTTAAGGAATCTACTATTGTAATCTGTCATTTGTTCTTGAGGGTCTCTCTTAATGGTTGTTAACTGCTCAACTAGAGACAAGTTATCTGATTTATCTTCAAAATGTTTACTTAATGCATCCCCTAACTCATCCCATGAAGTAATAGAACCAACAGTTAGAGTTCTAAACCATTCAAGAGCCTTACCTTTTAGAGAGGCTGCTAATAATTTTGTGGCCACATCCTCTTGAGTTATGTTGTGTATGCTGCAGATGGTGGTCACATCTCTTATGTGTTCAAAAGCAGTTGTCTGCCCTTCACTAGTGAAATCAGGTATACTCTTAAGTGCCACCAAGGGTACATCATGATGTTGAGCAAAGTTTAATGGGCTCCCTTGGTTGAATGGTGCAAAGGCAAACGGTTTAGCCATTGTAGGAGCTGGAATCTGAAGATTAACAACTATGTGAGTTGTATTTGCTGTTGGATTTGAATCTTCTTCTAGATCTCTGGTTGGAGATCTGCCCCTTCTTCTGAAATGGAAGGGAAAAGGTCTCCTTTCTGAAGTATCAGGAGGTGTTGATTGAACTCTCCTTGCAGGGGATGTTCTTTGAATTGACTTGCCTTTATGACTTCTTCTTGAGGGCAACTCTGAAAATTTAGTGGACTTTGAGCTCCTAGTCTCAATCTTTCTCATAAACCTCGAACAAGGTTGGCTTGGATCTTTGAAATCAGTGGAGTCACCAGATATACTTGGTAGAACAATTCTAAAAGCCTGTATTATGCAATCTGTATATCAGAGATAACATAATCTTCAACATGAATCTAATTCTTTTATTGTCCCACTGGGCGTGCCAGAATTGTTATACACTAAGTTTGCACCCTTGTCTCAAGCTCTCGTGGTCTTGATAACCTAGTATAACATGGGAATCATCTCCAGGTGTGGGACCTATGCTAACTGAGATGAGACCTCCAGGTTCTAGGCTGGTTCCTCTTGGATAATCACCTTAATTTGCTTCTAGACATGAAAGTAAACTTTTGAGGGAAAGGGATAGAAGGAAATGCTTGAAAAGGAAATGATTTAAAAGAAAACTACCTACTAGGTGATACACCGAAATTAGGGTTTGGATCTCAGTATAGAGGAATGGAATCAATGAAAGGCTTAGGTCTAGTAGGTCACAACTTACTGAATAGGCTTGTATAAGTGTTTCATAGGAGGGCCTGAACATAAGACACAACCAATGACCTGCAAATAGACATTCACTTCTGCAACTCGGTGTAGGAATATCCACCAGTAGCAGATCCCTATATTCTCTCAATAGAAGCAACAGAGGCAGGGACAGGTGCACTAGTAGATCATACAGGGACAACAAGAAGGCAGTCATGAGGCGAAGCCGGGCCGGAGTGTAGCGACGCAGTCCATCCAGATTCGGAGTTTCGTGCTCGATATCCCCTTATAATATTAGGGCAAGATCGAGAGCCGGTTAGAGATCAAGATCGAACAGACACGCCCATAGAATTTGAGGGCCCTGCTGGAATTAGATACTTGTTGCCTTCGAAGCAGTTGAACTTCTATATCCGAGCCCCCTACCCCTACCCCGCCCTATTATAAATGAGAAGACTATTAGGGGGCTGAAGTATACCCACAAAAACATCTAAATTAGATCAAACACAGTAACACACAATTACAGAAAGTAAGAGGGATCAGGAACTCTAAGATATCACTTAAAACGTCATATACTTTAACCCAATAAGAGATGATCCAAACAAGGAAGCATAGGGACGTGAAGAACTGTCACAAAAAACCTCTGCAATGTTTGTATTATCAATGGGAGATTTACAACTGTATAAGCCAGAGGGTAGAGATGATACCACAGATGACCCTTAAGAAAAGATGAATTTCCTCTACAATTGTTCAACTCTGAGCTCTAAGGCTCCAAAAATACAATATATACATACTCCTTTGCACGCAGGCAAGAGTCAAAAATCTAACTAGGGTTAGAGAATTTTGCATTGGAATAATGACAAACCCTAGTTCTGTCAATTCTGATCATCAATACATCTCTGCAATATCATGGCCGATCAGATGTCTTTGAGTGCCCCTCCCTGTACTTTACAATCATCCTGCAGACAAGCAACCCGAACTCATCTACCCACCTGCAACTCCACTAAGTCATGAAGGCTCCAAACTTGATTATATTTCCCTGGGAGCGGTACTATTCAAAAGGTGGCGCCAACTCTTTCTAGCGTCTCCTGGCGTGAAAATGCGGTACAGTACCTTGCAACGCCGGCCAACAGTCAACTCCATCACCCTCTCAACCATAATCGTCCTGAGAATTTAATTCCTGAGCTAACCGACGTTGTGCATGGCCGAAAGAACGCAAAACCCTAGCAAAACTTCGCAGGAAATTTGAATTTAAATGTTAACGGCTAGCCTGGTCATTTCAAAATGCGACCGTCGATAAGAAACCCTTCCCGGCAAATGAACGGCCATGATGCACTGAGAAAACAACTTAAAACCCTTCTGACAAGTCAAGACCACCGTGAAAGTCAGCGGCCAATGGGAAACGAGCAAATCGACATGTCAGCATATTTGGACCCACCTCGAGCCCTTCTTCCTTTAAGTCATTCGGCGACCACGCGACCGAAGACCTCCTTATTCGCGAAATCCATCTCTTTACCCTGGTCTGGTTAAGTGATTCAGCGAACAAGGCATTTCGCTGAATCGCTAAGTCTTTCGTTGACCCTTGGTTAAATCAAGCAAACACGAGAAACCCCTTTAGTCGCTGATTCGCAGAATGCTTTTAACCCTGGGCCCAGAACCACCACATGTCACCCTTCTATTTGTTCTGGCCGCTCCATCAACAACCACCTCGGCAACCTTTCTGACAATGGACCCACTGAAAATCCAGTCATCACCACGCAGACCAATCAAATTCAAGCATGTCAGCATCAACTGTCAGAGGACCCACCTAGCATTCGTCACCTGAGAATAAAGTAAAATCGACGGTCGGCGCATGATCGCATGTGTCAGAAAGACTCCTTGCGGACATACGCCAACCGTAGATTTCCTGCAAATGTCAGAGCCTTTTGAAACGTCGGAAACCTCGTCCCACTGACTCATTGCCGAATCATTACTATGTGGACCAATGAGAAGCCGCCGTTGTGTACACATAGCAGTGGACCCGCCAGGCATGAAGAGTTACGTCACCAAGGAGAATCAACGGTTGTCTTATAACCGCATACTTCTGACACACTTCATGAGAACACATGCTAGCCGTCGATTTCCTAGCTTCTGACATCCCTGGGCCCGCTGACAAAAATACAAGTCATCGTCCCTCGACCAATAAAAAGCCCCCAAGTAGGACACCGTGGCAGTGGACCCATAAAAGCTTGAAGCGCTGAGAAAAGGGAAGATCGACGGTTGTCGTAAGATCGCAAGCCTCTGACAGACCCTATGAGATCTTACGACAACCGTTGATCTCATCAACTGGGACCCCACCTAAATCACTTAACCCCAGAAGTCTTAGTGAATGCGTGGCCAAAGGAAATTCGCTCAGTCGCTGAATAGAACTCTTAACCTTGGTTAAGTTTGAAGAATACGCGAATAAGGCATTCGTAGAATCGCTAAACCAAAAGTCCAACTTGGGGTTTCAGTTAGCGAATACCCGAATGAAGGCAATCTGTGGAGTCGTTGAATACTCTAGGGCACCGCCATTTTATTTCGCGACCAGGAGAAACACTGCAGTCGCCAGTTCGCCGAGAGAAAAAGGTAACCGCCAGAGAATTTAGAGAACTGGCGACTGAAGGGAAATTAAAAGCACGTGGATATAGGGATTTTTAAGTTGCTGAAAAAGTAACATGAAAATAGAATGAGGGGCTTAGGGTTTGCAGGGTTTATTTAGCACCAACGGCTACTTTTTTTGAAATTTTTTACTTGTAGGCCAGGGAGATAGAAAATTTGCAGAGGCCAGGAAACCAAACATAAGATCATGAAAATTTCAGGGATGCTTGGCAAGGTGAAAACAGAGATTTTGGAATAGGTTTTAGCCAAATTTGCATGTACATGGAAATTAGGGTAACAATTACATGCCACGTTTTTGCATGAAATGGGAGCCTCTATCAAAAACGTGTTCAAACAATGCATACACAGCCCACGTTTTTTAAGAAAATGAGAGTTTTAGACAAAAAACGGGTTCAAACAATGCATATACATGTTTTATAAAACATGTCTTTGGCTGGGTAGACCAAAAACGCACTCTTAGAGAGTGATTATATGCTTTATTTTTGATGTTTAGTACTCAAAACATGCCCAACAAGTAAAAACGCACTCTTAGAGTGCAAATGCATATTTTATTTTGAGTAAAAAACTCACTCTAAAGCCAAAAACGGGTTTAGAAGATGTCATTACATGTTTTATTTTGTAAAGACTTTAAAAGGTTAAGTCTTTTACATAAGAAGTGGACTCTTCAGATGCATTTGCATGTTTTAAAATGAATGCATTTGGAAAGAAGAGCCTTTTACATGTAAAGCTCACTCTCCGGTTGCATTTACATGTTTTATAAAACATGTTGAAAGCCATTTACATGTAAAGTGGAAAACTCTACATGTAAATGCATGTTTTATTTTTAACTTAACATGTAAAGGGATTCTTTTAATGCATTTACATGTGAAGAAGAAAATAATAAAACATGTAGTTGCTTTACACATTTAAGTGATTCTTTTAAGCACATGTTTATTTAAAATGCTAAGTAAAATATTACTTTAAAAAACTAAAATAACTATTAACACAAAAAATAAGTAATATTATGTGCAAATGTTTATTTTATAAATTAATATCAACCCATATGTTATTAAAACATAAAGTAAAATTTAACATTTAAATAAAATGATAAAGTTATATAGTCACTTAAGTGAAAAATTAAAAAGCAACTCAACTTAAAAATATATCATAAAGTGCACTTTAATCACTTAAGTAAAAAAATTTAAGTGATAAAGTAACTTAAAAACATAACATAAAGTGATTAAATGTTATATTTTTCAAAAAGTGCAACTCAACTATTGAAAATAACATCAATTTTTTAAATATGCAGTTGAGCTTGGAGAGTCCACTTTTTGGGCACTTAAATGACCATATCTTTTGATTGAAAGGTTCGATTAACCTCTACGATAGATTGAATCGAAGGGAAAACCGAAAGCAAGAGATTAGACGAAACAAAAAGACCAAAAGCAAACAAAAACACACTAAAGGACGCCGATGGACTCAAAAATCAAGTACAGGAAGTCAAACTGAAAAAACGAAAAAGACTTGACGAAAACCTTCAGCTTAAAGATTCACTAATCAAATTGACATCAACTGATCAATCATTATTGGCTAGTTAAATAGTGAATCAAACATAGAGAAATACGAAACTGTAAGGCCCACCCCATTTCCACCTTTTCCTTGATAGTTTGATGTCGGAGGATTAAGGGGTGTTGAAGTATCTGGATGATTGGTAAATCCCTAACAGAATTGTAACTCGAAATAGACCTATATATTGTACCTTCATATCAGTACCTATCAACTAAGTGTCACAATGACAGAGGTGATATATTTGAGTTATTAATTGTGTAAGTGAATCTTGGATGCAGTATGTTACCCTGCAAATCATAGATCCAGCTAGACTATTAAGGTTCCATTGAGTACTTTTGTCGAAAGGATTAGATTCAAGTAGTCGAGATGTAAATGCCAAATTAGTATGTGTTAAGTCTTAAGTTTATCTTGGATTAAATTAATAAGTTGATGTGATGATTCTAGTAACTCCTACGAGGAGGATGAGTAATGTTTTGATGATGTATTATATGGTTATACCATAGTGACAATTTGGTGATATTCTTAGAACCCTGAACAAGGATTTGTTAGATCCTAGACTAATAGGATTATTCTGCATTTTGTTTTCCTAGATTAGGAAATTTAATCATACTTGTGATAAAAATTTGTTGGTTGTGTTTTGGCCCGAACTTTTGGGCATTACAGAAACTAAGTTTAAAAGTTTCGTACTGTTACCTACATTTTGTGATGACAAAATGCATGACAACAAATACCTTAAACCAAACGTGTAGTCGGCTGGTCGTAACCACAATATGTTACACCAAGAGTAGGAACATGCTATGTGTTGCCCAACATGAACTCAACTGGTCCCAAACTACCTTTACACGCTTCCTCTGGCTAGTGCACGTTACCTTCCTTTGGTGCATCCAACACAACCTTATATGTAGTCAATGAACTAGCATTGTGAACACTATCATCGCTAACTTTTTGAATACATGAGCAACACCTTTGAAACTCTTGAATATTTGTCTGTGTATAGCCTTACTTATCTTCCAAACCATTGTAGAAATTTCTTGGACATTCATTTGATTTTTGTCTTTTCTCTTAAAATTCATTATTTTGCCACATTAGAATAGTGATATTCAAAAACATCAAAATTATGCTCCAAATTTGAGGAAGACAATTGACAATACAAAAAAGGAAGATAAAATTCCATAACCAGATTTCGTAAGTTCAATGTTCAGAATCTTATATTAGTTAGAGGACATCATTTTTAATTTATGTTTTTTGGATCCACCAGGTGCTAGGTTGGATCCTGGTTCAGTTTGCAATGGATCTTGGTACAAGTCCAGTTTGCCTGCGAGTCTCTATAGGGTGCATAAATTTGGTATCAGTTTGTTTGGGGTGAACTCAAGATGAACTTGGGTGAACCCAGACAAGCAATGGTAGGATTTTACATTCTTTTGGCTTTTTTAATTTTATTTTTGTTTGACTTTGATTGGGCACCATCAACCCTAAACGTGACCTCTAAAACACATGAAACACCAAACTTCATTTTAGTTCATTTCCTTTGCAAACAACAAATATCATTCCAAGAGGCATAGCATTCATTTTTTCTTGTTGGATCAATAAAGGGAGTTGAAGATTGATCTTTGAAGGTTCTACAACAATCGCATTGTCATTCCTACACATTTACATGTGTCAATTGGCTGCCAAGAAGATCATAGAGGAATATTTTGCAAAGAGGTAAATTTTTTATAAAAATTTCCTCCATTTTTGCATTACAAACATGAAACAAATTCTTTGCTTTGTTTACCTATGTTTTATCCTTTTTTTTATGAATGTATCAAAGATTCAAAAGAGCTAGGATTTATTTATCAGATGATTTTTGTTTATGTTTTGAATGTATTGTTTACAAAATTTCATGCCATAGTTTTCACAATGGCAAATAGTTCTACTTCCACTACTCAACCTAAATTCAAAATTAGTCCGAATTCTCCTCTATGGAAATATGTTCAAATGGTACAATTGATTGTAGGTGGTGGGGGTTACATTTGGATTTGCAATGGATGTGATGTTCAATATTCGAGTTCATATAGTTAGTGGCGTCAAAGCCCATTTGTGTGCAATACTTGAAAAAGACATCAAACCTTGGCTTGGAAAGAATGGTGCATCCGTGCCTTTAGAGACAGTGATAGGATACATTATGGGACACATACAAGTAAATGAACATGTCGCCTATAAATCAAGTTACCTATTAATCAAAAAAGATCAAAGGGAATGCAGGTTCCATCTAATCCCAATGTTGTGGGATAAAACCACCCATTTTGGCCACTTCTTATCTCCAAAGTGAACAACCCACAGCAAACAAGATACCAAAGGTACTTTTGTAAACTATATCTTAAAATGAGAGTCGAGCTAACCAACACATAACAAGATGCATTTTTTCAAATGGGCTGGCTTTCAATGTTGTCCGCACACCATATTGGAAAGAGATGTTGAAAAAAGTTAATTGAGCTCCAAAAGGAAGGGCTTGGGTTATGAGAAGGTGTGTGACACCTTGTTGGAACAAGAGATCAAGATGGTTGAAGATTGATTGAAGCTCATAAGGGATTCATGAGTTGAGACAAGTGTGTTCATTGTTTCATACGGGTGGAAAGATTCAAAAAATTGCCTCTTGATTGGTGTCATAATTGTGTCCCCTAAAGGGGCAATGTCTAGGAGAGTTGTGGATTGTTAGGGGTAGGTGAAAGATGGACAATTTATTGCTAATATTCTAATCGCAACCATTGAGGAAATGGGATACCGTGTAATATCCGCTTCCTGACCAATTTAGTATGGTAGACTATTGGCTTGTTGAGTGGGTTCTTGTAAGCTAATGACATAGGGCCAGGGAACTCTTAGTGACAATTTATCCAACTGGTTGGCAATATCAGATGTTTATTTGAGCTCTGGTGATTATTATGTGCATAACACCCTTTTTGGAGTGATTTTGGTTGAGTTCTCCAATACTTCTATTTTTAGTAAGCCACCTTTGGGCACCAACTTAGCTAGTTGTCATCATCATTATTTTTAGTATAGTTGTTGGACATTGTTTTTGGGGTTATCTCGATATTTGATATAGTCTAGTTGTTTTAAATTAAATAACAATAAGTTATTAATTAATAAAGTTAAATTAAAGAATTAACTTTATGGCTATTTTAGTATATTTGATAAAAGGACCATATGGTGCCCAAGAATAAAGTGAAAATGTTTTACTTATTTGAATGGGCCTTTTTGGGACTTGGATGCTACATTGGGAAAGCAAAGTGATTCTAAAATAAATTAAAAGAAGTAAAGGCAAAAGGGGGCATATGGCCTTTTGAAGAGCTATAAAAGCAAATTTGAAGAGTTTATTTGTGATAGCCCTATCTGTAACAAATATTTAATAATTAAATGTAAACAATAACAAATGAATGATTGAATATATTAAGTGTATGGTAAATTATGTTGCTTGTTTAAATAAATTCTATTTGATCGTGCCTCTTTTTATTGTCACGCCAGCTCAAATAGGTAGACGATATTCCCTCCACGTAAGGCGATGTTAATAAAACAATTTAGATAATAATTAGCAAGTGAAAAACATAATACAGAAAACAATTATTACAAATGGATAGGTGCTGAGGAGACGTGTCCTTGGGCATCGTATCTTTTCCTCCTCAAACGTGATATAAAGGAGCAATCACCGTCGGCCATAGGGTAACGGGAATCACTATTCAAACTATTATAAATTGGGATTCTACACAACAAAATCGTATATGCGTAATAGTAGTAGAATTGGTATACACTTGAAGCTAATTAAGAATAATAGCCAGTAGAACCATTATTTCAACAAGCTACAGTGGCATCTACTGAACTCTTGTGGGATATATATATATATATATATATATATATATATATATATATTAAACTAGGCTTGACAAATATATTAAATTGGTACGTATAGAATTAATTTGATTATGCACATCAATAATTATTCAGGGAAAGGCCTGTGTAAATCCAGCCAATGGGTCATTCCCAAGATAGATAAAAGATCAGCGTCCCCGAGTGCCTTGCAGACACGTCCAAGAAAGGCTTAAGGGCTTGGATTTGGAAAAAACCTTGAGGGGAACCGTTGAGTTTGGTGTCAAAGCAACTGCATATATCCTCGGCATTCTTCTAGACTCAAGTAATAACAAGCATAGCATGAACGTCTTAACTTACTTAAATTCACCATTTGTTTCTATCAATTCATATAGGATTGCTATCTTATATTATAGCCTGGATTTGACTTAACATGATCTAAAGAATTCAATTCAAGTGTATTAAACATAGCCCCATTTATGCCTAAAGTAGTTGAACTTACTTGGGGACATTACATTATTTCATATGTTGGATTTGATATTTTTATTTTCTTCTTTGTTGGAGGAGCTTGTTCTTTTGGAAGGTTTGCGAGGAGGAAATCCCTTCCATTTGGTTGCTGGAATTAAATAACACTGGAATTGTCAAATTCTAGTATTTGACAATTCTGGAAGTTTTAAATCTGGAAAATGGTTTTTGGAATATGGTTGGAACCGTTTGGTCCACCTGGAACTCACCTGGAATTCATAATGAGAAGATGGAAAATGTTGTTTGCATATGTATTTCAAAATATTATAAGTTTTGCTTTACCCCCAATTCCCATTTAAGTGGAATTGGAATTGATTTTCCAATTCCACCTATTTAGATGGAAGATTCAAATGCTGGTTTTGGGGGTAAATGGGAATTAACAAATCCCTATTCCAGTTTCATGTTTTGAACACAAACATTGAAAATGTCAATTATGGGATTTGACAATCCCAATTCCAGTCTAATTCCAGCAAACAACGAGCCCTTATACACAACATCTTCTAGGTTTGTGAGAGACCTGTCGTGACCTTTCCACACTGCCCCATTGCAAATGGGGACCCCCCTACTTTTTAGTTTTCTTGCCCCTTTTGGGTTTTTCGTTCTTGGTGGTTTTGGGATCGGTCTCCTAAAGTTCCTCCCGTGTTAATGGGAAGTGGTGAATTTGGCTAAGTCTAGAGTGAAGAGAATTGCTCCCTGCCTTTTAATGTTTCAATTTTGAAAGATTTTCTGATTGGTAATTGTGATTTCAGATGAAGTATTGGGTTGAAAGCCCTTTGAAAAACGAGCCAGTGAAATTTTGGGTCATTTGGTGAAGTTCCTAATTTTAGGGATTTCTATTTTTAGGAAGCCTCAATTTGTCTTAATTTTGAGTTTTGAAGTGGTTCCTTTTTTTAGGGTTTCCTATTTTTTAGGGACATCTATTTTTAACATGTTCGATGAGCATTGGTAGAAATAGGAACATAGAACTATTTGGTTTTGGATTTGGAAAGTTCAAAAGTCAAGTAGTTGGTTGAAAGATGGTTAAGTCAAAAGAAGCATCTGGAAGTAAAGATCGAAAAATCGCTAAGTCTAGAAACATCCTTGAAGCACCTACAATTGAGAAGTGTGAAGAAAATGGTTAAGTATGGATCAAGATGGGCATCAAGTTGAAAAATAGTTAAGTCATGCAATCTTCTCAATTGCGCGAAAATTTTGAATTGAATGGAAATGCTGAAAATGATAAAGTTGTGATCAAGAAGGGATGGAAACACAAAAAATGGCTAAGTGTTGGTTGAAAGGATAAAGAGGAAAGTTAAGAAATGGCTAAGTATTAGAAAAATCCTTCACCAGTGCTCAAATGCGCCCTAGGCGCAAATCATCACTGGTCAAGGAAAACTTTTAAAATGATGAAAATCCTCTACATAGTGCCATATGTGCCCTAGACACCAATCCAAGATGGACAAGGAATATTGAGAAGGGTAGAAAACTTCTAAGTATGATCCATCAACGCCAATTCAAGGAAGGCATGGAGATCAAAATTCAAAAATCCTTCTCACTTCTTTGAACACTTCCAGGTTTGAGAGACTGCAACACAAAAAAATGATTAAGTAAGATCAGGATCTGCCTCCAATGGCCTTATGCACTCATAAGCGCTGATTCTATGTGCTCAAGGAAAACATTTAATTTTTTTTTTAGAATCCTTCACTGAGTATGCGTCCAACAACAATAAAGGGTCATGGATTGTAAGGAAAGGGGGTCTAAAATCCTTCTATGAGTATCAAAATACACCCAACAAGCTCAAATGCAGGTGCCAATTCTTCCACAAGAACAGATTCGTACCCAACATCGCTGAGAACAAAGGACAAACTAGGACCATTCGAAAGTTTGAAAAAACCAAATGCTTCTCTATGGTAGGAATACACACAAGCATGCCAACTATGGAAGATCAAATAACTTTTTTTTTCAGAAGGATTAGAATCTATTTACCAAGCCCGGATATAGTTTGCCACAAGAGTTGAAATCCTTTGTTGAATGTGATGTGTGGCCCATGATTTCAAGCCAAGCAATGACAAATTACCTCCCCAACGACAATCAGAGGCATTGTGTTCTTTTTTGGAGAGACAAATAGTGTTGTCCAGTAGAAAATTTCAATCCTATCATGTGCTCATCAGCGCTAATTGCATACACTCTTAGAGTTGCATCCAAAGTCAATGAGTCTGCAAAGAAAAATGTTTCAGCATTCAAAATCCTCTGTCATAGCAGAAATGCGCTCAGAGTGCAAACTCGTATAGGCCAAAGAAAGGCTTGAAAATGTAAAATCCATTGCCAACTCTCATATGTGCCCGAAGCACAAATCTTTTGTAGTGGGGAAATTCCACTCAAAACTTAAAATCCTCCACCGAGTTCAATATGCGCTATGGGTACAAATTCGTCGAAGTGAAGGAATTCTCTAAAATTTCTAGAATCCTTTGACAAAGTCTATATGCGCTATGAGCACAAATCTTCGCATAACATGGAAAATTATACAATTCAACACCAAGGGTGAAATGCGCTCAATAGCGCAAATGTTACACAGGCTAGAAATATATCGAATGTTTTGAAATCCTTCAGTAATGTGAATATGCACTAACGGGAATGAGATACTTATTTCAAATATTATAAAAACTTTGCTATGTCTATAGTTATAAAATGCTGTATCCAATAAAGACTCGGAGATGTGTTTTTGTGAGGCATTTGAAATGATGAGAATATATTCGAAGTTTGAAAATACGAGCCCATGTCTAAAGTGCACTGAGGGGTTGGAATGAAATGATTCAAAATTTGCTAAGCATGGTGTAATGTCCCCTTCCTAGCAGTAGGCCAATTAAATGCCTAATTAGTCTATCTATCCATCTGGATAGGCTAATGGCTTCGTTTCAGAGGATGCCAGCCAGTCACAGGTTTGCGTGGGCAAATATTTATTATTTGGGCTCTGTTTCTATAGTCAAAATCAATTTATTTTATAAAGTGTTGTTATAAAGTCACATTATGTCTTATTATAAAGTCACTTTATGTTTTAAAGTTACTTTATGTTATAAAAGTGACTTAAGTGAGCTTTTATCCCACATGGCTTAGTTTGGTGTGCTTGCACTCACTTCGAGGTTATAAAAGAGAAAAGTACATCTCGAAAAACATACCATGAGATATTATAAAACAAAGAAAAAGAAATCTAGTTGCTTTGTGACTGGTTATTCCAAGGATGCAAACCCTTCGGAATTCGAGGAGAGATTGGACGTAGCCCCAACTTCTCTTCTAGAGGTGGAATCACACAGGTTTCACAAATTGAGCTCCAAGTTCAAGGTAAGAAGTAAGCATATCTAGTTCCAGCATTTATTTTCTCAAGAGGAAGGTCAGATTATACTTCCAGCAGTTCATGTATTTAGAGATTTCCATATCAACACTTCCAGATCAAATCTGCCAGTAAATATCATTGATATCAGAATTTATGAATGAAGTTAGCATTGGATTAGGGAGCCAAGAACACACACTCCTCTAGGCAATATCGTTGTAGATAGAACTAGTGCGTTGAGCATAGCTTGCACGCCAAGAACAGTCAGCAGTGTGCGGACGCTCCTCTTACCGTTTCAACTTGTATGGGAGAGTGAGCTCTCGGGCTTCTATAAAGGAGCATTGCGAGAGTCTAAGTCTGCAGTGCGGACTCCCTTCTAGACACACTACCAGCACGGGCCCAGCTGGCGTATTGATCACTGCTGCATTAAGTGTGTAGCAGAAGAGTCCCTTGCCGGGCACGCATCAGGGTCGGGGGTGAGTGAACTCACGTGCACTTCCAGGGGCACGTAGCAGGGTTGTGGCCTCTCTGCAACTTGACTAAGGGTAGGCGTGTCACAGTTCAGCCATTCCAAGGTGACGCACATACAACCACACTCTAGTGGTAGCCTAATCCGCCTTGTCTATACAAGCTTATAACAGCCCAGGTGCACGTCTTTATTTCTCTTAAGTCTATGCAATAAATCTGTATGAGTGCAGTTATGTTGTAAGGAAGATTCTTGTATTGGTTTGAGTTGGATGCTGGGATTTAGTTGAAGGCAGTAACTTCATTAGATAAACATGTACGCGTACTACTGATTTGATTATAATTCATTGGCTGTATTTCTTCTTATCCATTAAAAAAGAAAATCAGGGCAAGGACATTGATTGTTCATTCTAAAATACTAGTCTATGGGAAAGTGAATAAAGTATTTCATGCAAACATCTTCTTGTTACAAATGGTAAATTATTATTTTGATCGTGGAATCCTTTCCTCGGATTAAAAATTTATGGGAAACTATTTGTGAAACAAACTCTGTCAAGTTTTATTCAGAATCTTCTATCAAAGATTAGTTCGGATCATTACACATGGAAATCAAGGTTGCAAATTACAAAAGACATAGTAAATTTTCGTGTAGATATGGAAGTTACCTATGTCTTGTATAAGTCCAAAGTGGTTATTTAATAAAATTGTGGGAAGTGTTAAAATTGGATAAAATGTTCAAAAAGCCTCTTAGAAATTTGATTCATGCCTTTGCAATGAGAAATATTGGAAATCTATTTAAGAAATTGCGATGAATTGGTTTAAAAGTTTGAAAATCCTCGACCATTTTCAAATTTGTGATAAGAAAATCAAATGGCCACAATGGATTTTAAAATTTGTTAAAAGAGAAATCCAAGTCGAGATGGAAAATAAATTGGATTTTTTGAAATTAATTAAATATTGAGTTTTGCATCCAATATTTAATTGATAAAGTGTTGGAGATATTTAATTGCTCAAATATTAAAATTCCAACCCATTCGAGTGCACACCCATGGAGAAAGCTTGTTGATGAAGTTAAATGCTCAAAATAGCATCTTTTGAGAATATTGGAAACTTGAAGACAAGTGGCGGTCTTTGTAAGAGAATCTCTCCCAGAATGGCAACTTGGAAGGAAATTTAATGTAGTTGCCTAAAATTAACCCATTGCCAATTTAGTAGGTTGAGGATCGAATTCCTATATAAGAGATGATTTCCCATTTCATTTTTCACGATGAAGCTAGAGAAAAGCTGAGGATTTTGAAGGATTTGTGAAGAGGTGTGAGTTTTCAAGAGGAAGCGTTTGAGTTTTGAAGAGAGATTTCTGGAGAGAGAAAATCTCTCTCTAGAGAGAGGTGAACTTGTGGAGAGTTTGAAGAATCAGAGGAAGAGGTTGTGAAGTTTGGAGAGAAGCAATTTTGTAGTAAGCTTGAAAAGTTAGAGAAGGGGCATAAAATTGTGGAGAGAGTAAATTTCTTTCTAGAGAGAGAAGTTCTATAGTGAATTTTCAAAATTTCCATGAATGAAAAAAATTAATATGCTTTTTATTCCTCGCATATTCTTATGCTTGTTATTTTATTTTGCAGGAAGGAAAATGGCAGATCCTAGAGGATCGAGTTTGTCCAGATCGGCCTTGATCAAGAATGAGCAGAGGGGATTTTATCCGGAGTCAAAGATTGTATCGAAGTGGAAGGATGTCAGTGACACAAATTTGGGTGGCCTCAACATGGTTGAATTCAATAGAAGCTTGTTCGGTCACAAGGACCATGCTCCCACATACCTAGCCAACTAGATAGTCATGAGTGGGATTGTAGCAATAGTTGGATTTCTTCCGGCCATCCAGCATGCAGAACTGATTGTGGAGTGTGCGAAGCATTATAATCCAAAATATAGGACAATTTGAGGTCCAAATGACAAAGTGCTAGCTGACCTCCAAGGATTTCAAAAGCCTTCTCGACTTACAAGTCAATGGTGTTGAAGTCAAAAGAGCAAGCCCTTAGGGCCTACACTTGCAGGATTGACCATTGTGAGGGGGTGATCAACCAAAAATGGTTGCGGAAGGTGAAGGCTCACCATTCTAAATTACCCAAACAATTGGTTTGGCTGGACCTTCAACAAGAGTATAGTGACTTGGTGATGATGTTAAGCAAGATATTTGGGATTCCATAGTCCTTTATGTTTGAACCCTAGATGTGGTACTTCATTGAGCAGGTGACGAAAGGGATCAATGCCATGGACTGGGCAAGAATGATCAATGATAATCTGGACAAGCAATTAGAAACTTGGAAAAATTAGTAGAGTTCTACATGAGCTCTTATGTCGTATACATGCTGGCCAGGAAGACAAGGTATGAAGGATTGAGATGCAAAGGACCAATAGGAAGTGGTCTAGGCCATGCGAAAGTGCACGAGTGTTATCCCCAGTTGTAGCTCTATGCTAAGGATGACTTCATGAGGGTTAGCGATGCCTTCACCATGCGCATCGTCAGACCTTTGCAAGGCGGCTTCCACACAAGGCTTTTAGTTGAGGCGATGAAGTTGGTAGAGAAAGACGGGGCGTGGTTCATCCAGTTCTCGACTTTCTCCTGCATTAGGCTGCAAGGATTCTCTTTCGAGCCATATAGACTTCCAGGGTATCCAATTGGTAAGATGGTGTTGTTGGAGGTCACCAAGTAGTCTACAACATATGACAAGATTTAGAAAAGGAAGAAGTTGGGACTTGAATTTCCAATCGCCATAGGAGATGAAGATGAAATATGTCCTTGTCTACAGACAACTGAAAGATCAGCAAATGAGCTACATTTATACCTTTTGACATTTTACCCAGCAAGACTAGATTATGATCCCTACAATAGAATCAGAGTAGTGGCTGGTGTGAAATACCAACACAAGATTCACCTTGAAGATTTCTGGAACACACTGCAGATGAGTACGAGGTCAAAAGGAGGATGTTTTCCAGATTGCCACTCAATATGATCAGGGCATGCAAAATCATCCAGGTATCGGATCAAGTAGAAGAAGATACAAATGTAATCCAAGTTGGGTATGAGATGGAAAGAGAGGATCCTCTAGCTATATGATTGGTCCAAGAAAGAAATATTGGATCTCAATTCAATATTGGGACCAGTCTTGAAATTTATGAAATGATGGGTTGAGTGTCAAATCAACAAACTGAAGGTGACTAAAGATAGCTTCAGTTACAAATTGATGGGACCAAAGCAATAATCAGGAGTTAGAATCAAAGGAGAAATTCCACTAGAGAATGCTGAACAAGAAAAAGGAAAGGGTATTGCTCGAGAAGTACAGTCAAGAAAGAGTCCTAACATGCATAGTGAAGATCCTCTGCATAAGAGACAAAGGCCAGTGATAACACCAACATCCCCTAGCAGGACCCCGAGCCTGCAGGAAATTGAGTCTTTCACAAGGGAAGAAATTGAAGCTAGTGAAAGAAGGATGCCACAAGGAGATTAGATGACTCGGCTAGTGCAAGATAGAGAAAACATTAATGCTTTTCAGGAGTCCACCCAACAAAGTAATCAAGGGCAAAGAGTCTAACGTCTCCAATTTTTAATAAAGTGACTTATTAAGTGGTCCTGGAATTTAAATCATATCATAAGGACATTTAATTAATTAATTTAATTATTAAATAAAGGGGCCAAAATAATAAAATAATAAATAGAATGATGTTGGTCTGCTTGTAACCCTTCGGGAAACTTCCTAGAGCCTTTTATAAGGCCGTGTTTGGCATTGTAGGAATTCATCATCAAGTTATTTTTTCTTGTCTATTTGCAATTCCAGTCGGAATTGAGTTCTTGTTGCAATTTTAGAGGTGCAAGACCCTCCCTATTCTATATTTGCAGTTTCAGTGGGAGTCATATCTCACCCTAATTTGTCGTTGGAGATATCGCTTCAAATATTTCGCTTTGTACTTCATTGTCAAAGTTGTAAAGTCTCCTTAGGAGACAAATTTGGAGATTGCCTCAAAAATAAAGATATCTGCTTGTTGGAGATCTATTGATAAAATTTATAATATTATTGTTTGTCGAATCTATGCACACATTGTGTTATTGTCACTTATTATGCCATCACTTAATATTGTAGATTAAATTGGAAGACTACGGCAATAGTACCAAAGGGTGCAAAGTGTCGAAGGGTGCCAAAGGGTGTTGTACAGTGTGCGGAGTGCAGTCGTGTGGTGTGTGGTGTGCGTGCAGTGTGCGGCGTATGGCGTGCAAAGTGTAGAGTGTGGCCGTGTGGTGTGCGACATGCAACTTGCAGAGTACAGTTGTGCAGTGTGTGGAGTGCGAGTAGCGTGTGGAGTGCAGACGTGCGGAGTGTGTTTTGTCGTACAGGAAAAACTTGAGTTCAACTATCATTACATATTTAGTGCCAAATTGGATTTGGTACATCATAGTGGTCTCAGAGTTGGTGGTCTTGCCAGCTTGTCAAGAAATTCAGATCGAATCAGGGCACTTGGTGATGGAATGAAATATGCATTTGTGGATATGACAGTCTTGTTGAGGGAGGTAAAAAGAAGTCAGTATCAGCTTTGCCAGACCCTAGCAAGAGGACAAAAGGGAATTGGCAAGATACTCAAGTGCTTGGAAAATGGAAGAATGAAGGGCGACATGTCATGAACACAACGGTTCATTACAAGACAGATGATGCCGATTTTCCCTCCAAGGATTGAGTAATTGGAAATGCATCTGCTCACTTTGGCTGAGTCATTGAAGCAAATCAAGCAGGATGGACATATCTCTCAAGGACTACATAGACCTTTGAATGAAGTATCCATCCTTTGAGGGTAATAGGGTCTACAACAATAATCTGAAGTAGGAGATTGGTAAAGGGCTACACCACACCTTAAATTCTAAAGAGGATAAAGACATTCTCACAGATTCACTTTAGCAACAGGAGGATATGGGCAAGCAAGAATCAACAATTGTCCATTAAAAAGGAGAACACCTAAACTTTCTAGACAAGTGCAAGGATAAAATAGATGTTTGCATAAATTTTGTCAAGCCAACAGTGGTTGATGAACTATATGAAGATGCAAATTCTACCAATAATACTTTGAATGAGAAAGCTCTATAGTTGGAGATGCAGATCAGTAATAGTATGATAGCATATGACTTTCTGCATCAGGGACCAACACTTGTTGAAGATGACAAGGAAACTTCAAGGGATCATGACAACTTTCTTGGCAACTGTGGGCAAGGCATTGTTTATATCAAAGTGGAGCAACAAAAACTTGTTGGGGTTTTGCAGGTGATGCTCATAGTCGTGGTGCGACATCAAGTGTCTAGCAGATACGACCATCAACATCCGTGCTTGGTTTGGGATCTTGGAGCTTCATAGTGGGCAAATAGTTTGATGATGGATTGCTTGAGGGCAAGCAATCTCTGGGCGGCGAAGATTTGTAATGTCCCCAAATTAATGGAGTGAAATAATTAATTGGTGGTTCCAAAATTGAAATGATATCATAAGGATCTATTTAATTAATTAATAAATAAAAGGGGCCCAAATAATAAAATAATAAATAAAATGAAGTCGGCCTATTTGTAACCTTTGAAGAAACTTCCTGGAGCTCTTTATAAGGCCATGGTTGGCATTGTAGGAGGTTGTTGTGGAGTTTAATGTTTCTTATGTATTTGTGATTCTAGTTGGAATTCAACATTGTTTGCAGTTTGGGAGGTGCAAGACCCTACCTATTTTCTATTTGCAGTTTCAGTGGGAATCATTCTTCACCCTAGTCTATCGTTAGAGATATCGCTTTAGATCTAAGGGATGTGGCCGCATGGGGGTGAGTACGGTTCTGTACGGGGATTGTTGGCCATTATTATTTTAGTTGGGCATGAGGTGTGCATGATTTCCATCTCTTCGTGTGAGTCACTTCGTCATGGGAAGAACAAGTTGCACCCGAGCTTGGAGATTCCAGACCATCATTTTTTGAAGGTGATTGATTGGCATGATAGCATGAAAGCTTGGGATCCCAGAGTTTCCAGATTGCTTGAGGACAAGCAATCTTTGGGCTGGGAGGATTGTATTGTCCCCAATTTTTAATAAAGTGACTTATTAAGTTACGTAATTAAGTGGTCTTGAAATTTAAATCATAACATAAGGACTTATTTAATTAATTAATTTAATTATTAAATAAAGGGGCCAAAATAATAAAATAATAAATAGAATGATGTCGACCTGCTTGTAACCCTTCGGGAAACTTCCTAGAGCCTTTTATAAGTCCGTGTTTCGCATTGTAGGAAATGATCGTGGAGTTATCTTTTCTTGTGTATTTGCAATTCCAATTGGAATTGAGTTCTTGTAGTTTCAGAGGTGTAAGACCCTCCCTATTTTGTATTTGCAGTTTCGGTGGGAGTCATTCCTCACCCTAATTTGTTGTTAGAGATATCACTTCAGATATTTCATTTTGTACTTCATTGTCAAAGTTGTAAAGTCTCCTTTGGAGATTATCTCAAAAATAAAGATATATGCTTGTTGGAGATCTATTGATAAAATTTATAATATTACTGTTTGTCAGATCTATGCGCACATTGTGTTATTGTCACTTATTATGCCATCACATAATACTGTAGATTAAATTGGAAGACTATGATAATAGTACCAAGGGGTGCAAAGTGTTGAAGGGTGCCAGAGGGTGTTGTGTAGCACGGTCGTGTGGTGTGCGGTGTGCGTGCAGTGTGTGGCATGCAATGTGTGGAGTGTGGAGTGTAGCGTGTGGAGTGTGGTCGTGCGGCGTGCAGAGTATAGTCGTGTAGTGTGCGAAGTGTCATAGCGGTGTGTGTTTTTGCCGTACAGGAAAAACTTGAGTTCAACTATCATTACGTATTTAGTGCCAAATTGGATTGGTACATTACAAGGAGATACTGCTGAGCAAGGCCTTGAGACCATATTAGATGAAGTAATGGTAGAGGCAGAAGTCCCCACTGCAGAGGAACTGATTAGGTTTGAAAGTTATAGTAATTTCAAAATTCAAGTATCGAGGCACATTATATGATTAATCTCTCGAGCCAAGTGTGTGTTCTAACCTAATGATATACATAAGAAAGACAACCTCAGTTTCTAAGGATCTTCACAAATAGTTATCCAAGAAATGGGATAAACATAACTGAGTGGAATCCAATGCAAATAGAGACACAACACTTTTCTCAAATGAAAACTCCCTAACCTTTAGGCTACTTGGCAAAACCAAAACCAATAGAACAAAAAAGTAAAAGGGACAGAAAACCAAAACCACTTGAGCAAAGCAGCTCAAGGGAAAACAAACACTAAACTATGAAAAAAAACCCAAAACAAACTAAACTACGAGAGCAAACCAAAATCTCACAAGGGGAAGGGAAACAAAACCAAAAGGGACCAAACCAAAATAGGAAACCCAAAACGAGGAAACCAAAACAGGGAAAAAAAGGGAAACCTAAACTAACTATGTATAGGGTAGGCCTTTGGAAGGAAATCTACAGTCGAAAGTAATGCTTGAGGAATTGTCCATTGACAGACAATGAAACTTCTCCTGTTAGAGTTTTCAACTTAAATGCATTATCTCCCAGTATTTCAAAAATCTGATAAGGACCCATCCATAAATTGTCAAACTTGTCTGTCATGTCCCCATTCTGGATGACATCGTTTAGCGTGCCGGATCAGTCTATCACAGGCTCTCGTAGACTGGTGGTGATGTGGAGAGAGTCATTTTGTAGATCAGTGGTCGTATTTGCTCTTGGAGAAGTGATTTAGAGCTTATTTTTATTATTATGAGTTATGCGGGCCGCACATGTTATAATTTTAAGTTGAGTTGCACTTTTTATTTTATAAAGTTATATTATTATAAAAGTGCATTATAATGGGATTTTATAATGGATGCTTCTAGAAGTTCTTAGTAACTTCTCAAAAAGTGAATAAATAAGGGGCTTGGGCATTCATTTGGACAAGCTGATTTGAGGATTCTTCTACTTTTCCATATTGGAGCAATTTGTAGTCATTTGGTCTACAAATTTTCATTAGATCTTTGGGAACGAAAACTCTCTTGGATTTGCATAACTGAGGAAGTGAGATATCTTCTGAAGGGTTGCACATTGGAAGTGGTATTCAACCATTTCATGTTGAGCTTATTTGGAATCCTCAGATTTACCTGAGGGTTTGTGTTTTGGTTGTAAGAGGAAGAAAAAGCAGGTCCGAAAAAGCAATCCGAAAAAGCAAAACGAAAAAGCAAAACGAAAAAGCGGATCCGAAAAAGCAGTCCGAAAAAGCAAATCCGAAAAAGCAGTCCGAAAAAGCAAATCCGAAAAAGCAGTCCGAAAAAGCAGACCCGAAAAAGCAAAGCAAAAAAAACAGAATTGTAGCCATCTACAATCAGCTGTAAATTGGGATCAGTTCGGGTGCAATTGGAGGTGTCTACATCAGCATACTTCATCATCGATTTGATCAACATTTGGTGCAGCATTTCCAAGTTTTTATACATTGTTTGATATTGATGTTTTGGGTACCAAAATGGTAAAAATCTGCATAAGTACAGTCACTATATAGCAGTCCAGAATTCCTTTGAATAGTCACTGTTATTTCTCATTGTAATTGGATTGATTTAGTGAAGTGCATTCTATGGTTTGGTCATTACCATAGTTCATTGTTGAAATCTGAATTTGACATAGTTGTCACAGCCCATTATACTCTCAGAATTCAGTCATAATAATCAGTCTTGGGAAAATTGATCATTGCATTAATAGCAGAGTTTCTCTTTGTTGATATAGTCATTGTAAGGTGCCAAGTGATTGGAATCTCTGAATGTTATTATTAGTGCTGTTAATGTTCATTTCAATATTGGTATTGTTATCTCAATTGTACTTGATGCTCAAAACAATTACAACCTTGAAACACATTATTGCAAACAAACAATTCAGTGCATGTCAAGTGTTTGACGAATTGTCTCAGTTCAGATTTGGGGGTTTAGTGACCTTTATAGTAAGGGTCATTACATTGTCATGATCACCTCTCTATTCATGGGCCTTACCCAACACACAACCAAGGCAGAAATTCAAAAGTCCTTAACTCTGGCCACTTTTCCAAACCATCTCTTGACTACTGCTTGATACTTTGCAAACTTTTCAAATGCTTGATCTTGTTTCTCTTTCAAGTGCAACAATTGGGTCAAACACTCTATCTTTACCCTCCATATATTATTGCATAAACTATAGTGTTGGAATTCTCAACTGAATTGGAAAAATTGGATCTTGGCTATAAACCAAATGATAAGGGGATACCCCTAGAGAGCTCTTAATCCTGGTTCTGTTGGCCTAGAGGGAAAATCTCAACTATGTGTGCCAAGCTTTAGGATTTTTGTCTAGTAACTTCTTGAATGCCCTCAACAAGTTCTCGTTTGTTGATTCTGCCAATCCATTTCCCTGCGGATAGTAGTTGGATGAGAACTTCAGTGTTAGATCCTGTATTCAAATGCTCAGTTGGAAAACTTCAAAGATGTAAATGCTGAGCCATTGTCGCGCACTAAAGCGTGTGGGCATCCAAATCTAGTGATAATATTCTCAAGGAACTTGATGACCACATCTGTTGTGCATTGTTTGAGAGCTTGGGGTTTTGACCACCATGTTTAGTAATTTGTAGCAGTCAGGATGTACTTGTGTTGTGCTAAAGAGGGTGGATTAATCATACCGATAAAGTCTAGGCCCCACTTAGCAAATGGTCGCACTTCAACGACAGGCTACAATAGCATGGAAGGATTTCTTTCACGTACAACAACTGCTTGGCAAGTGTGACATGTCTTCACGTGTCCATATGCATCCTTGAATAATGTAGGCTGGTTGTATGCTGCCCTTGAGATTTGATGAGCTATAGCCAGATTGCTTATGTGACTAGTTCCAAATTTGCTGTGAAAATGTTCAATGATTTTCTTTGCTTCTTCTTTTCCAACATATCTCAAATAGATCACATCATGATTCTTTCTATGCAACACAACCCCTTGAAGCATGAACTATTGACTCTTCATTCTCAAAGCTCTCCTTTGTAGAGAATTCAGGTGGGAAGGGCAGTTATGATTCAGCAAATAGTAGACAATATCATCATACCACTCATTCGGAGATACTTCTCCTAGAACATAAACTACTTGTACTAATCTAGGTCCTGTTGTAGCTATCGTTTGTGTCAAAGCCTATCCACAAACTAGCTTTGTAGGTTGTATCTCGATGT
Source organism: Chamaecyparis obtusa (assembly GCA_027943335.1). Lineage (NCBI taxonomy): Eukaryota > Viridiplantae > Streptophyta > Pinopsida > Cupressales > Cupressaceae > Chamaecyparis > Chamaecyparis obtusa. Next base: position 396,303 of record BSBK01001242.1, on the reverse strand, counting down.
CATATTTCTGAATGGTGGTCACCCATTTTCCTCTTCTTTCTCCTAACTCGTTCTACATTAACAATGTCTTTACTGCCGCATCAGGAACTATAGCGTATACCTTGCTTCTCAGAATGTACTGTCTGCATTTCTTTATCGCCTTTACTATAGCATAAGCTTGTTTCTCAATATTTGGGTATCTCAGCTCTGCATCTTCCAGTGGTGAACTCATACAAGTGATTGGATGCTCATCTTTCTTTTCTTCTCTTTGAGTGAGGATGGCCGCTCAAGTATGGTCTGAGGCAAAGGAATATATGTAGAATGGTTTAGTGTAGTCTGGGCTGACCAACACAGGGGCATCTACAATAGCTTGCTTGATTTCTTTAAATGCTTTCTTTGCTATAGGTGTCCAATCTATCTTTGCACCCTTCTTCAACATGTCATTCAATGGCTTGACTATCTTGGAAAACCTAGTTATGAACTTCCTTATGAAGTTGATTTTTCCAAAGAATGACTTCAATTCTCTCCAACTGGTGGGCAAAACTTTCTTGAGATAACTTCAACACGTTCTGGGTCAATTGAAATTCCGCGTTTTGAAATTACATGTCTCAATAGTTTTCCTTCAGTGACACCAAACATGCATTTCTTTAGGTTTAGTGAAATCTCATACCTTCTGCATCTTTGAAAGATTCTTCTCAAATCATTTAGATGATCTTCTCTATGTTTGGAAAATATAGTGAGATCATCGATGCATATAATAATGCATTTTCCAACCAAATCTTTGAAGGCGTAATCTGTGGCCCTTTGAAAAGTAGCTCCAACGTTGATCAGGCCAAAGGTCATTCTTTTGTAAGCGAATGTGCCCCACTTGGTTGTGAATGCAGTCTTTAATCTATCTTCTTCTTCTATTGTCACTTGGTTATATCCAAAATAACCATCTAAAAATGATGTCATTTGAGATCCATTTACAATCTGCATTACTTCATCCAGGGACGACATCGGATAGTTGTCTTTCTCTGAAGCTCTGTTGAGATTTTAGAAATCTACACACAATCTTATTTCTCTGTTCTTCTTCCTAATTGGAACTAGATTAGCGACCCACATCGAGTGTTTAAATGGGAAAATGATCCTTGCTAGAGGAGCTTCTTAACTTCTCGATGTATCAATGGCTCTAGTGACGAATTTATCGGTCTTAGTCTTTTCCGAAATGGTTTACTGCCTGGCTTGAGTGGGATCGTATGTGTGATGAGGGAGGTGTCATATGTATTCAAGTCTTCATATCCCCAAGCTATCACGTTTGGGAATTCTTTCATAAGCTTTAGGATACCTTCTTTCTCTTCAAGTGTACAAACTTTCCAAATGAGCACATTTTTGACTTGTTCTTCTGTTCCCAAGTTTACCTTTTCACATTCCCATCCTTTAGTTACTTGATATTTGAGGGCACTTAATCTGTCTGAGTCAAATATTCTTTCTAGCTCTATCATTCCTTGGGGAATGGTATCTGTCCTTATATTCATGATCTTATCAATCTCGAACTATGCTTGTTGCAATTCTCCATCATCAATAACTTGAGTTGTAAACACATCCAAACTTGTGAGAAAGTCGAGGATATGTTTGTCGCCTTCAAACACTTGAAAATTTGTAATATTATTAGGAACTGAGGGTACTGAAGTCAACTCAACTGTGAATTTTTTCACACAATCAATGGCTAGAGGTTCCAAGGAACTTGCTAATTGGGCTAATGAATTTGCTACTGGATTACCTGACTAATATACTCTTTTAATATTAAAAACATCAAAGCTCTCAATCAAGTCCTGTACTCTATTGCCGTAGCGACCCAATTGTTTATCATGGCACACATACTGCTTCCTAACTTGTCCCATCACTATGTCTGAATCTCCATGTGCGTGCAAGATTTTGGCACCCTTTTGGATAGCAAGTAGCAATTCAATAACTAACGATTCGTACTCAATGACATTGTTGGTGCACATGGATTGTAATCTGTGTGCTACCAAATAAGTCTTTCTAGTTGGACTAACTAGTTCAATGCCTTCTCCGCTTCCTTTCTTTGACTTTGATCCATCGAACCATAGTGTCTAGGCTTAATCAACTGTCCGTGCATTGGAAGATTGAACTCTTGATTCCTCAACTTATGTTTTACTTGAAAATTTTGATCTTCATCTTGTTCAACTTCTTTACATTGTGGTATTGGCATCATCACTTGTGATGGATCTTCAACATTAATGATTTCTTCAATGCTTCCTATTATTGATGCTTGCAGGATCATCTTCGATACTTGCTCAATGGCAGCTTCACACATTGTGTATGAAATTATTGAATGGAAGGCGTTATGGATTTTGCACTAATTAGGTAGCAACAAATTTTGAATGTAGTCATCTTTACCCAATTCGACCTCTTGTTTAACACTTCTCACAACAAAGTTCCTAAATTTTTTGAGCATTCCTTCATTCAGTAGCATCTTTGGATTATTATCAATAGGTACCTCAACGAATCTGGGTGTCTCCTCTGGGCATCCTCCTTGATTCAAACCTTGTAGCGGAACTTCTACTTTGGGCACATATGATCCCAAGTCTGTCTCCATGAATAGGATCACATTATCTTCACCGTATTCAGTTATCAACAATTTGAGTGTGGGTGTGCTCTCTATCTCTATATGATTTGGAATTCCTTTCCATGGCAATTGCATGTGAGAAAAGAGTAAATTTTTATTTGTTCAACTTTCTCGACTAGTCTCTATGCAAAAGCATACCATACCCTTTTGGTATGTCAACAACGGATATGTCAAAACAACTTTTAACTTGTGGATCAGATGCCAGTAGCATATGAATGTTGTTCAATTCTCCCAAAACTGGGACCTCCGTTTTATCTAGTTGTCTCACTTTCTTTTTTGTTTGCAATGGGATCAATCCCAATCTTCTACAAACTGCTAAAGGCAGATGCACCAGAATCTATTAAACAATTATGCAACATTTTGCCGAAAATTTTGACAAACACGAGGGAAGGGGCAAGTTCATTGTTTCCTTGATAAAAAAGACAAGATTTTGTGTCCTTTGATAAAATTCTTCATCATTTGTGCTTTGCCGAGTGTTGTTTCCATTTTGCATTGTGCTTGGTGTTTGTTTTACTGGAGCGTTAGTGTTTCTGGCTGTCTCTTTCTCTTTAGTTGTGGGATCACTTTGAGGTATGCCTTCATTAGTTTCAGCCTTTTGAGTATCAGGAAAATTTTGTACCATACCAATTAAACTAGGAGGATTTTGTGGAGCATCAAGCGCATTATGTGATGTTGGCGACGCTTTTTGGACTACCTTGGTATTTTGTAACAAACTAGATTGGGGATTGTTGGGTGTGCTTCTAGGAACATGCGAGACACCTTGGGGAATAATATTTGGGGGAGTGTCATTTAGGCTTCCCAACAATTTCTCCCTACTCTGGAATTTTCATCAAGTCAAACAGTGGTAGACTAGCTTTGATTTTCTTGAATTCTTCCAATACATAAGAGCTCAACCTCTTGTTTTTCTCTCTAGGAGGATTTTGTTTTTGCCTCTGTTCTCCTTGTTGAACGATAGATTGTACGGTAGGTTGCCCTCTTTCATTTTGTGGGGCATTTGTCACAGTCGGTTGCCTTCTTTCACCTTGTGAAGCAGCTAGCTGTCGATACTCAGGCGAATCTCTTAGAGCACCCAAAACATTGCTCGCATTGGGATGTGGAGGCATTGAAGAATTGTTTGGAGGAATGGATGTTGTCAATGAATTATGATTTCTATAATTCCTTTAATATGCCTTTAGAGCGGCATTCCCGGATGTTTGTTGATACGCTTGAACTTCACTCGTCCCTTCTACCAGGACACTGTTGTATAGTGGAGGGAAAACATACCCATCCCTTTGTAGTGATTCATTTGGGGACATAGATGGAGGTTGATAAACTAGTGGAACTTGATACTCTAGCGCCTCCATGGGACCATTTGCTGATGCAGGCGAGAACTTCTAATTAGTCTACACTGGCATATAATCTTGAGGTTTAGGAGGAAACTTGAAATCATCAAAGACCAGTGCCTGATCATATCTAGGTGCAGGTACTATAGGTGGAGGGTTTTTAGGAGCTGTAGTATTCCTTAATTCTCCTTTAAAGATATCAACAACCCTCTGGAATTCTTGTCATGGTAATTCAGAGTATTGACTCGTCTCATGTATCCTACACCATCCTGATAGGGCTTCTTTTGCTAGGAAGATTTTATGGACAGGTTGACTTTTAGAAGTTGGTGGGTATATAATGGTGAGGGTATACCACCATTGTTCGGATTCGTGTTCCAAGATCTTCTCTGGTATCCTTGATTATTGTTACGATTCCCAAAATTGTTATCTTTATGCCCTTGGTTGTTGCTTCGATATCTAGGATTATTCTCTTAATACCCTTGACTGCGTCCTTGATGATTTTCTTAATGTTCTGGACGATTTACCTGATATCCTCGATTGGCACCTTGATGTGGTTTATAGTTTCTTTGTGAATTGTGAATTTGATTGTTTTGATTTCTGAGGTAAGTGATCTCAGCGGACAATTTCTTAACTTGTTCTATCAAATCCTTCATCTCATTCTTCTCCTCCTAGGTTCGTGTGGAAGGTGTTGTGTTCTAAAGATAAATGGGTTGTGTTGGCATTGCTTGAGACATAGGAGCTCCTAGATGCGACACTAACTGATTGGTAGTAGTAGGAATGTGATTGATAGTAGGATCTAGTTCATAATTCCTTGATTCAACATGCTAGCATTCCCAAAGTAACTAGGTGCTCCAGTAGCAATTGCTGGTGATTGGAGACTAACTCTCTTGGCCTCCGCATATGCTTGTATCAAATTGGTTGGAGTTGGATGAGTTTTTTGAACAAACATAGAAGTAAAGCAATCCAAAGCTGCATAATAAATAGGCCTAGCTGCATCATCACCTATGCTATAAGGATCACACAATCTTGAATAAGCTTATCTCTCTTGTCTCCTTATCTCAATGAGTTGCCTATACAATTCAGCTGGGGAGATTGGCAGTCTAAATTCTCTCAAGAATAAATCCTTCTACTCTTGCCAAGTTTGGATTGAATTAGTGGGCAGATTGATATACCAGTAAAATGCTTCATCGCCTAGTGAATGCAGGAACAATCTGCAAGCAACATCTTCCTCTTGGATGTTTTTTTTGTGGATAACATCTTCAAAAATCTTGATATGTTCGTCTGCAGTGTGATTGACAAAGAACTTGGAAGAGAAATGCTCAGGATTCTTGGGCATGTCATGATAAGCAAAAAACGTTAGGAGAGGTGATGCATTTATGGACACCATTGTTGTGCCATTGCTTGAACTGGTTGTTGAACGACTGCAAGTGCAGCTGCTAGCACAGGTACTTGAATTGTTACTTGTTGAATTTGTGTAGCTCCTTGTTGACCACTTCCTTGAGTCAACCTTTGATGCATGTGAGGAGTTCCTTGCGCTCGACGTAGTGGTGGTGTAGTTTGGAATAATCTTGTAAGATTTGCTACACTTGGTGAACTTTGACTTGTTGATGCTTCTTTCTTGCCTCACCTAGGTTTTGGATCAAACTTTAGCTCTTGTAGTTCTTTTGCTCCTGGAGTGGATCTTAGAATTCTTCGATGTACCTCAGGCGAGAATGAGTTGATATGCTCTAGTATGCAAAGTCTTCTTGATGTGAAAAATGTGTACTAGGCCCTCCTAGTGCCAATTTTTGTTGATGAGTGTTTTATGACCGCATTAATAGTAGAATAAAATATTGAAGTATCTTATGCTCTCTTGATCAAAATTTTGCGTATGCTAAGATTGCAGGTAAGATCACATGGGTAATTTCCAAGGTTCCTTCTATGCTGGATAAGTTCAATGGTTAATGTGATATGCTGGTATAATGAGGGGCTTTACGTTATATTCCTCAAGTCGACTTCAAACAATACTGGCTATGGGAGCTTTCAAATGATATTGCAATGAAAGTATTTTTTTTTGGTTTTTTGCAATATGCAAAAAGTAAATGAGAGTAGGGTTAAGGAATTCTATTATGATGCTAAGAACTTGAAAGATGAATAATCCTACGATGAAATCTACCAAACCTTGCTTCGCCAAATTCATCAACTACACAAAGCTAGTGCAATCTTCAAGGGTTGTGCAAATAGTTTTCATAATGCATTGAACATCATCAGAACAAACAATATGCATTAAAGATAGAAGTAAAGCATCCACATAATGACTCAAATCCAACCTTACATTGCGCTTAGGAATCACCTTAGAACAAAAGGTATGAGCAAGATGATTCCACCATAACACTATTATCAATCCAATTCATCTAAGTACTTGAAAACAAATCTATTCTAAGGTTACAAAGAGAACATGCAAGCACCAAAATACATCAAGAGATCACCAAACTTCAATGACAACACTATTATTTTGGTAGCTCTTAAGAAACAATCTCAAAATTTCGTCCTTACAAATGAGAAGTGAGGCCTTTATATAGGTCTTAGATTACAATAAGCGGTCCGGATTGAAACAAAACCGATGGCCTAGATTTTGCCACCTCAACTCTAATTAGGGTTAGGACAAGGAAAGAGAATCTCCAATTAATGAGAAGGCTGACACAGACCAATCAAAAGAAAGCCATTCTCTTGGTAGGGTAATAAATGCCCACTATGTAAGCCCATTCAACAAGAGAGAGGTGAAATAAATGCCCACTACACATTAAATGCTCTGTTAGCCTATGCGTAATTATGTTCCTTAAATGCTTGGAATCTGGTAAACACTATCTCCAATTCATCTACACTGACACTTGGCATTGCCTCTTGTTTGAATTTCAAGATGGTGACTTCTCTTTCACATCTATTGAAACTGCTCTCCCAATCTGGCATTGAGTCTTGAGCGGTGTGCATGACACTTGAGAATATGGAAAAATTTTGAAAGTCATCTCTTGAGAAGGAATTTAGTTGGAAGAACTCTTCTAGTTTGCTTCTTAGGCTATCTGCAGTGATATCATCTTCCGTCATCCTCTGTGTTAGCAAGGCTACAACTGTGTTGAAGATTCCTTTCTAAATGTTTCCGACCACTTTTCTTATTCAAGTAGAATCTTCACTAGAATTTTCAAACATCTCTTTCGCCATGACTACTGCACTGTACCAGTGGGGGAAATCATATGCCTCTCCTTCCCTTACCACACCACCATCAGCCAAAGTATGCTTGGGAGTTTCCATCAAGGTTTGCAGTTGTGAGATTATCTCATTTTGGTAAATATGCTCATCATCCCATGACTCATCTATGCATTGTATCCTGGAAATGATAGCCAATGCTCTTCCGTACATTTGTGCCAAGTCTTCAACAAATTTTTCTGCCTCCTCTTGAATGCCTTCCACCCAAGCCTTCACACCTTGGGTGATTCTCATCATGTCCTCAATGTTTTCAATGGACTTTGCTTAAAGGACTATAGGAGGAACAAAATCTTGATTCTCTTCCCTAACTGGGTGGGATAAGCTGTTCAAATACGTGCATAAAGCCTTGTTCTTGTTTTTCACCTTTTGGTATTTTTCTTCCAACTTTCTCATCTTCTCCTTCATTGTATTGACAAAGTCCTCAAATTCTTCAATAACCTGCTCCCTGGTGGCATGGTCCAGATCAAATGTTGCCACATTGAACTCTTCTAGGGTGATTTGGACCTTGGCCTTATCCACTGTGGGTACTGCAATTTGCACAGTCCTTGACCTCAATTCTTCCCTGATAACCTTTGACAATTTCTTTGCCTTCCCATTTTCCTCCGGCCTGTTGACTCATTTTAGGATTTCGTGTTACTCTAGTGTAGGATCAACTTCCTTCTCACAAATTCTCTGCATCCTTTCCCTTAACCAACTTGGAACGACACTGTGCTGATCATAAACTGACAACCGCTCCTATCCTTGGATCATCCCTTCATTAATTTCCTCTTTCGTGATGGGACTTTCAACCTCTATGACAAGGACCTCTATTTCCACAGTGGGAACTTCTTTGCTTGTGTGGTAGGGACTTCTACCTCTGCAGTGGGGGCTTCTGTCTCTACCATTACTTCATCTAATATGGTCTCAAGGCCTTCCTCAGCGATATCTCCTTGCCCTTGATTTCTTTGTTGGGCCGACTCCTCACAAGCATTAATGCTTTCTCTATCTTGCACTAGCCGAGTCATCTAATCTCCTTGTGACATCCTTCTTTCACTAGCTTCAATTTCTTCCCTTGTGAAAGGCTCAATTTCTTGCAGGCTCGGGGTCCTGATGGGGGATGTTGGTGTTATCATTGGCCTTTGTCTTTTCTGCCGAGGATCTTCACTACGCATGTTAGGCCTCTTTCTTGACTGTACTTCTCAAGCAATACCCTTTCCTTTTTCTTGTTCAGCTTCCCTAGTGGAATTTCTCCTTTGATTTTGACTCTGATGATTGCCTTGGTCCCATCAATTTGTAACTCAAGCTATCTTTAGTCACCTTCAGTTTGTCGATTTGATGCCCAACCCGCCATTTTGTAAATTTCAAGATTGATCTTGATATTGAATCGAGATCCAATATTTCTTTCTTGGACCAAACATATGGCTGGAAGATCCTCTCTTTCCATCTCATATCCAGTCTGGATTACATTAGTATCTTCTTCTACTTGATCCGATACTTGGATGATTTTGCATGCCTTGATCCTTTTGACCTCATACTCATCTACAACGTTGTCCAAAAATCTTCAAGGTGAATCTTGTGTTGGTATTTCACACCAACCACCACTCTGATTCTATTGTAGGGATCATAATCTAGTCTTGCTAGGTAAAATGCCAAACGGTAGAAATGTATCTCATTTGCTAATCTTTCACCTGCCTATAGACAAGGAAACATTTCATCTTCATCTCCTATGATGATTAGAAATTCAAGTCCCAATTTCTTCTTCCTTTTCTAAATCTTGTCGTATGTTGTCAGCTACCTGGTGACGGCCAACAACACCATCTCTTAGTGGATACCTCGAAAGTTTGTATGGCTTGGAAGAAAATCCTTGCAACCTAATGTAGGAGAAAGTCGGGAACTGGATGAACCACGCTCTGTATTTCTCTACCAACTTCATCGCCTTAGCTAAAAGCCTTGTGTGGAAGCTGCCTTGCAAAGTTCTGATGATGCGCATGGTGAAGGCGTCACTAACCCTCATGAAGTCACCCTTAGCATAGAGCTGCAACTGGGGATAACACTCATGCACTTTCACATGGCCTGGACCACTTCCTATTGGTCCTTTGCATCTCAATCCTTCATACCTTGTCTTCCTGGCCAACATGCATACCACATAAGAGCTCATGTAGAACTCTCCCAATTTTTCCAAGTTATTGAGTTGCTTGTTCAAATTATCGTTGATCATTCCTGCCCGGTCCAGGCATTGATCCCTTCCATCACCTGCTCAATGAAGTACCACATCTAGGGTTCAAACATAAAGGATTGTGGAATCCAAATATCTTGCTTAACATCATCACTAAGTCACTATACTCTTGTTGAAGGTCCAGTCCCTAAACCCCCAAAAAATACTTTCATTGCAATATCATTTGAAAGCTCCCATAGCTAGTATTGTTTGAAGTCGACTTGAGGAATATAACGTAAGGCCCCTCGTGATACCAGTATATTACATTAACCATTGAGCTTATCCAGCCTAGAAGGAACCTTGGAAATTACCCTTGTGATCTTACTTGCAATCTTAGCATACGTGGAATTTTGATCAAGAGAGGATAAGATACTTCAATATTTTATTTTACTGTTAATGTGGTCATAAAACACTCATCAAAAAGACCCAATCTAGAGGATTTATCGGTGGTTTCATACAGAAATCATAGTTGGGATTCATTGCAGATTGTTATTTTCAGTTTGATCTACAGAGAACTCATTTCAAATTGAAGGAAATATTATTTGAGCAGATTTGAGTGAGTTAACAATAGATTTGAAAAAATTTTGTGCTTCCCTTGTTGGTTGTACATCATCCCTTGCTGGTCGTATATGCCTAAGAGTGATGTGGCGTTCTAGGAAGGAGTTCAACTGCGGTTTTTGAGGTTTGTTTTACTGTGTGGAGGCACCTAGGGCTGGTGCACACAGAGACATCCATTTCTTAGCCTTTGGAGTGTGGCGCCCATAACAGTTGTTGCCAGTTTGCAGATTTTGTCTTCTTCATTGCTGCATTTTATGGGTATTCTTGAAAATTATTTGCAATGTCATTTCTTGAATTGGGTTGTTGATATTTTTGATAAATATTGTATCTACAGTAATGAAATTAAATCTGAGATATTTCAGCTTTGTGGGTTTCCTGAATAGTGTCAATTTCTGAGTTATTTAATTGCTGCATAAACAATTGTAAATACACTAACAAAACACACAAAAAAAGAAAGGCAGAACATGGATGCATATTACACCATGTAACATTGTTCAAGTCATAACAGACAACACATATTGTCTATAGAACTGCTGGGTTGTTGGTTGAGGAACAATATTCATAATCTTTTGAACACGTTGTACGGTCCCCTCACTCAATTTTATGCTACAAAAGATTCAGAATAAAATTGATTGGGTCAAAGAGTTTTGTGGAGAGAGTGAGGACATCCAAATGTTCATCACCAACCACTACATGTCTCAAGGAATTTTTGGGTCATTTTCAAAATTGGAGCTATTGAAGGTAAGCGAAGTAGTATAAAATTTTACATTTTCATAATTTGATTGTGTATTTTGATCCTTCTTTTAAGTTTGTATTTAGATTTTAATTATTTTTAAAAAATAGGTTTTAGAGAGATTCGCCTATAACACAATTGTTTTGAGACAGCTTGTGAAACTTAGAGTGGTACTTTCTAATGTGGTGATTAGCCAAAATTGGTCTATGTGGAGGCAAAATTGGTCTATGGTGATTTTCTATATTGGGCATGATTTGCTATATTGCTAGATTACCTTGCATTGGAAAGATGTATGATGGCATCAACTCAATGATTCATAAGATGAAGTGCAAAAGAGAAAAACGGTGAAGAACTTACTTCAAACAAGTGCGCGATATTGTTGAAGAAAGATGGATCAAAATGATCATCCCATTACATCTTTTTGCCTTTGGATTGTCTCCAAAATACTACATTACTCAGATTATTTTTGTGCTAGGAAGGCTTCCCCCATATAGAACTTTTGAAATGGGTATAGGGTACTAGGAAGCATTCTGTGGACAAAGTTAAAAAGGCATTTGATTATTCCAAGAACAAAGGGTAGCTTGTAAGTTGTCAATGACCATGATCATGGGAAAGTTCTTATGCTGAAAGTTTAATTTATGATGACCAGAAAAAACTCGTAGTTCTTCCATGTTTTGTTTGAATTTCGTTACAGTGAGATGAGTTCAAATTTAATTTCTATCACCATGGAATGTCAAGACTCAAAACCATCCAAAATGCAAAGCTCATAAACATAGGTCCATAACTGACATTGGTGAAACCAAAGTGTAGAGTTTTGTATTGCAAAGATTTTTATTATGGGCTAGACATTTGGGTAAGAGAAATGTAACATTCATTTGAAAGAGGCTATGCTAAGATCATTGGATAGTGAAACCTTTGATTTCTAAGTCTGAAAGTGTAAAATTCAAGGGCAATATTATTCAGTTGATAATAGTTTGCATCCAGAAGGAATATTGTACTTATTGTTAGCATTTTAATCCACAAATTTTAGTTTGACACAAAATGGAACAAGTGTGCCATAGAACTGCACTTCAAATTAAAACAGGAAGCTACATATAAACAGAAACTAACTTAATCTATATGTACTTGCTATTCACAATTTGTATAGTATTTTTTGGGGTGGTGTTGATGTCAGTTTTGTACCACTAAATAACATATAGCAATTGAAATACTTGATACAGCGTACCAAACACTCAACCCTCTCTTGAAAAGTATATAAGATACTCCAAGGTTCCTTACACTTGTGGATACTAACTCAGTTATATTAATGTGATTTGCTGGTAATCACTTAGGCGGGCTTACGTTGTTCATTCAGAGATGTTAAACTCTTGCTATGATGATGATTTAGCTTTGCAATGTATACTCAATTGATTTTCTTCCTTTTATATCACTTCCAACTTGGCTCTTCTAAAACTTCAACTACTAAACTACTCCTTGCTTCTTTACTACTACTACTGAATGGAAAGATTGGCAAATGGACGGGGATCAACCTAATGAAAGCTTGCGAGCGGTGTTACCTCCATAGATGCAATGATTCAAGGGGAATGAGACTAGATTACCACACAAGGCTCCTTAACAAGCTGCTAAGATGCTAGTGGCCTAGTATATAGATCCCTATCAAACATTTACCAATATCACCATACAACTATCCGTTTACTTCTACTCTAACAACATGAAATGAAATCCTACTTTAATTTGAGAGATGAGAAGAAACATGCAATACACCAAAATGATCATGTATATCCACCATGCAAACCACAACAATGAATGGAGAACAATTTTGATAATATTTTGGCAACAATTCTCGAACATAACTCTTTTTACAAATGAGAACAAATGGCCTTATATAGAGGCTCAAAATTACAACGAGTGGCCAAGATTAAGGGGCAAAATCAAGGGCCAAGATTAAACCTTACAAACCCTAATTAGAGTTACCATCTTTCAACCAATTACATGAGGGCACCAACTTTGTGGGCCAATGAGAAAATTACAATAATTTGTCAACCAATGAGAACATAGGACACTTGGCATGATTTGATTGCATGCACATGAAATTGCCACCTCATCAACCTTATCTTATAAATTTATTTAGTCCTTGAGATGAGGTGAAGCCTTGGATGCTTGAGCTTGTCCTTAGAAACTTTCTCATCACCACTTGAACTTGCTTGTACTTGATGTCCTGACCTCAAAAGATTAAGGTCTCCATGCACTTGGGGTAATCTTGCCTTGGCCAGAGTGGCCTGCCTGAATGTGAACCTTCTTGCAATTTGAGAGCCTTGCTCTTGGCCACCGCCTTGAAATTAAACTTAACCCCATCAACCTATCTTCTCGCTTTCCTTCTTCATTATCCTTGTCTTCTTTAACCTTCATTATCCTTCATAGTCTTTTATCTCAATTGTAACCAAACTAGCTTGCACCAACAGCCAAGCCTTGCCTAGCTAAACTATGTCCACTGCTGGGGTATACTGAACTCCTCCTTATACAATTCCACCCTTACTGATTCTTCCTGCCATAGAGGATTGGCCTCTTTCAACCTATCCCTCAATTGCATCATGTCAATGGTACCGATGTTACTGTCTCGGACTCGCTTTAGTCTTGAGAAGAAAGTGGTCTTGGGCATCATAACTTCCTCGTCAGCTATTTTGGTATTAGTCCCTTTGGATTCTTGCTTGTACTAGCATCCGCTATGGAGTGATTCATAGCAAGAAAGAAGAGAGGAAAAATCCAATCACGACGATCGAGTAATCAGCTTAAAGAGCCAACTCTTTCTCTCAACGGAACTTATCTCCGACACCCAAACGAACAACACCAAAGAAAAGATAACAATTAAAGAGAATAAGTTAAATTGATCTTCTTTGCCATAGAGGACTGGCCTCTCTCAACTTATCTCTCAATTGTATCATGTCAATGGTACCGATGTTAGTGTCTCAGACTCGCTTCAATTTCGAGAAGAAGATGGTTTTGGGCATCATATCTTCCTCGTCTCCTATTTTGGTATTAATTCCCTTTGGGAAAGAATCCAATCAAGACAATCGAGAAATCCGCTTAACGAGCCAGCCTTCTCCCCCAAAATGAAACTTATCTCCGACACCCAAACAATCAACGCCAATGAAAAGATAGCAATCGAAGAGATAAATTAAGTTAAATTGATCCTCCTCTACACCAACAAATTCTCCTCCAAAGAAGAAGAAGACAACACCAAAAATGCACTCCTTGCAAAATTTTGCTCTTTTGCTGCTCCAAGAGCTCCTCCTTGGCTGCCAAGAGACAAGCAAGAAATGAATGAGAAAATGAGGAGACAAGCCCTCCCTTTATACTAATTTTTTGCCTCTTCAAATAGGGCTGACTTGCATTGGAGGGAAAATAAAATCAATTAAATTGCCAAACATATAACCCAAATTAAATGCATTAAATCGGGTAGCCTTGGGTATTTAATTTTAATTTAAAATTGGGCCAGCCCATTGCAAAAACAAAAATCTGTGCAATAGCATGTTAATTTTCTTTTTTAAAATGAAATTGGGCCACTCCAAAAAAATAATCCATATGGGGCCCCTAAACATTGAAATTAACCAAGCCATGGCCCCAAAAAATTAAATTAATTTAAGGAAAGGGCAGATTTAAATTAAGAAAGCCACTTGCATTGAATTGTGCAAAATTATAGATTTAAATTAGCCAAATCCGAAATTATCAAAGGCCCAAAAATTGAAATTTTGAAAAAAGGTCATTTAGGCCTCTAATATAGCTTTAAACCTTCCCCATTGTGGACCCAATAACTTGCCTTGAATTTCACACCTCTAGATCACCCAAAATTCGCTAAGGCACCCAAACTCTCGGATCTAGGAAAAATTGCCAAGGCTTGCTCAAAAAAATTGGGGGTCCCCAAATATTTTGGGGGCGATGGTGTGAAAACCTCACAACAGGTGGTTCACACTTATGCTAATAAAGCTAAAGATCTCTTTTTAATTCACCTAGAGAAATATGTTGATACTTGATACACACTTCCACTCAAGGGAAAAAAAGAATATTAAACTTTTTGATTGGAAGAAAACACTACAATTATTACGTACTCACACAGTTCACTTGAAATCAGAGGTTGAATAGTGCAGACACACAAGTATTGGATAGATTTACACAAAACAATTTGGTAAATTGAAAAGAAAACAGTTCATATGAAGCTATGACGATTTCTCTTAACTTATGCAACACAAAGCATGCAAAGTTTAGAAAACAATATAATTTACCCCATTTATACAAATTATGAGTTAACCTATGAATTGAATACAAAGCTGCAAGACTCAACTTAATCATCATTCTGATACAAAGTCCTCAATATTTATTGACATTTAACTCATAAGCTCACGTAAGACAAAATCATTCAACATTGATTTCAACAACATATATGCATGAAAATTGCCATTGTTGAAATCTAAATGCAAAATGATGTTATAATATTTACAAAACATTGCATGGAAGTAAACTAAAGTAACTAATTGTACTTCTACTCTAGGTATTGGTTGCTTGATTGCAATGCAAGTTTTATTCCAAATATTTTATGTGCTAATATTAAATCTGTTGGCTAAAAGTTTTGTAAGTCACTATGACCACAACTTGCAAAATTGTAACTTTAGGCAATGTCACATTGGATCACTCTCTCCTCTCAACAATAGGGGTGGCTCCCTTCTTATTGTAGGTGGCTCCAAAAGAGACTTAACTGGAGATTACAAAATAGGATGGTTCTCTTAATCTATTCCTCTTTTTCAGGAATGGTTTCGCAAACAACTTATGAACAACACTAAAATTCAACAAAAAACACCTATTGCTGCGATAATATTGATGGCTTGTGAGTTGACATAAGAACAACACAAAAGACACCAATCTAGTTTATATGCATGGAATAGTTGTAGAAACCCAAAGTCTTTTGCACTTATCGCAAATGAAGATTTAATATCTTGAACAAATGGTAAGGCACAAAGTTTGTTACCAAATATTCACTAATTTCTATAAAGTACTCAATGCTAAAGCACAAAGTCTTTTAGCCGTAAGTATTTGAAGCCACTATTAACTATATCAATTTTCCCTTCTGCAGCACAAAGTCTCCAAGAAACTCAAATTGAACTCTCAAAAGATTATGAAAGATAAACCACTTGATGAATCAAAGATTAACTAATGCAACATAAGAATACACCAATCAATCTCAAGCCTCACAACATAAAGTTTGGGAACACTTGCTTCTTTTTATTTACTTGGAAATTTTGTAGAGTGAAACACAAAGTTTTCAATTCACAAGCAATTTCTGCATAGCCTATTTGCATAGACAAAAGATGATTATTTACAATGAAGACACTCCTTTATATATGCAAGGAGTGAGAGAAAAAGATGGAGAAAGAAGGGGAAACCTTTAACAATCTTTGACCCATTCAAAAACCTACTTTGAATTATTCAAGATTGCAAGTCCTAATGTACTTGACCTGCAACCTGATTACATGCAATCACTTTACAGGTGAAAGTCCCCCTGTAACTACAACTTGTTCTCAACCTACATGTAATCTATCAATAAAACTACACCTATCTAGAAAGCATAAAAAAAGGGTTAAGTGTCCACGACACTTATGGATCATCATGAGAGGTCATCAATAAAAGCCTCAAACTTACTAATGGACTCATGCACAACTTCGGGGTCTGGTGCACCCGTATGTTGTGCAATGACAATCGCTTTGAGGACTGTACTTACACTTTTGGAAATAACCTTGCTGCACTCTTCAATGTTAATCTGAAGATGATCCAATGAAACTTTGTAGCTTGTCAATTTGTTCATGAAACTGAGCCCAAAGTCATCTACCCCAAGCTCTAGGCGGATCACTTTTTCGAGCTCTGTTATAACAATATCCCTTGAGATCAGCTTGTTATCCTCAGTTACTACCCTGCATGAAAGCTCCTCAAAACCTTTGCTGATCATGCGTTCTTTCTCCTTGCATGTGCTCACAAATGCCTACACCTCTGTTATAAGTTCTTCAATTACCTGTTTCTTGTTGATCATCCATTGTTGATACTTGTAGAACATCTCTTGAGAAGATATGACGCCATATGAACACAGTGCATGCAAATCGATCTTTGGCATCTTGTTCTAGACGCTCAAGTCTTCATCTCAGACTTTCAACTCCTGTTTGAATGATGTAAGGAGCTCATCCATCTTGGCCACGACTCCCTTGGCATGTCTCAACACTCTGAAGGCATTTCTGATGGCTTGTATAGCCTGAGACTCAATCTGATTGCCCCAGTCATCTACTGCCTTGACCTTATGCCCAATCTTCTTTGCATACCGGATTGACTCTTCTGAGAGAGAAGCAATAGGATCAACTCGTTGTGAAGAATTAGTCATCTTCTGAATTGTCTCAAGCAAGCGAGCATTCTCCTCCTTGAGCTGATTTTTCTTTTCCCACAATTGATCATTCTTCTTGGAAAGCAATACTACTGCATCCTACACATCCTGTTGGCAACCAACCCATGTTTGCTTACCAAGTTCCACTTTTGTAAACCTGTAGTTAGGAGCCTGAAGTTCGTCCTATGGTTTGTCTACCAAGGGCTCAACAATTTCAGCATACTTAACTTTATTTTGATCAACTATGACTCTTGAAACTGTTTTTGCTTTCTTTCTCTTTGAAGGCTTCGCCTTGATAAGTTTCTTGAAGTTAAATTCCTTTGGAGGATCTTCCTGCTTCTTTCTTTTCTGAGTGATTGCACTGAGCCATGGAGGTATAACAAAAGAAACATTCTGAGAGGCAGAGTTGATAGCCACAATAGACACTGATTCCGATTGTACAACCGTTGTGACTATGGACGGTGTTTCAGTCTGAATAGCCACAGGTGTCTGATTACCTCATGAAGCTTTAACCATGAATTGATCAAAGCTTGCAACTGAGGTATCTAGAAGAGTCATGGATACATTTGATAAGTTGGGAAAAGAGGAATATGCATCAAACACATTCTCCAGACTACCATAGTGCTCTCCTGAAATGGATGCAGGAATCACTGATGAAATAGGCATCACATATGCATACTCTGGAAGAACCATTGGAGGAACATGCACTGTGGAGAAAGAATCCACATTAATATCAAGAGGAGACATGTGAGCTCATAGGGTACTGGTGCTGATTCATCAAGAGGAGATGCAGGAGTCTCATCAAATACTGGTGCTGATTCCAATACCACAGGAGTCACCTCTATGTCTTCAAGATGGGATACCTCAGGAGTGGTATCCTCTTGCAACTCATCTTCACTGTCGGTTAGATGAATTCTCTTTGGTTCTACCATTTCCTTTTCTGCTGCAACAACTGTCTTAGGTGTTTTAACTGTGGCCTTTCCCCCTTTGATTGTGAGCTTTGGAATCCATGTAATCTCTGATGCTGAAGCACCATCCTTATCTTTTCCCCTAATTTCGGATTTTTGCCCAACTAGACCAGCAATGTCAAAGTCCTTTCCTTGCTTAATCTTGATGCACTTAAGGCCTCTTTTCTTTAGCCATATATTTTTGTTGGCTAAGATAGGCTGAAATCTATTCCAGATAGATGTGCTCTCTTTCAATGACCATGAAATCGACAAAATAGGAAGGCTCTCAACTTGATGCTTACGATACTCAGGATCTAGGATGTCATCATCGTCCTCAACACCCTTTGGAATCGGAGCTAGATTGAATTCTACAATCTGCTTCAGGGTTAATTTGCAGTAGTCCATCTTCTTGATCTCCACCTCAGTGCGCATGTCAATCTAGATGTCCTTAAGGCGATGAATTGTATAAAGTTTCTTTTCATTTTGTCATTCATGCCCCGATAATCAAAGTAGTTTCTAGACATGAACTTCTTAAGAGTAATTTCTTGAAGTTCAGTCCCCATGCACTTAGCCTTAGGAACAATAGTCAAGGCGTATCCCCCAATTTGAAGTGGGTTCTCTGAAGAAATACCAACTCCAGGCTTGTGTAGTGTAGACTGATATGATTGGACAGCCATGAGCTTCCTTGCAAGCTCCATAAGGATGATCCTGTTATTGGGATATCGAGGAAGTGTGTAAGGCTCGCCCCAAAAACAACCAACCCCCATGTAAGTGAAAGTTGGAAATTGGAGAAACTAGCAACCATACTCGTTCACTTTCCTCCATGCTTCATTAGACACTCGTCTCCCTGGAAGAGTTTTATAAAAAAGACACATATATTACCCAAAGAAGGCATCCTGAACTCTTCTGTAGTGAACCTGGCTTGGTCTCAAGTTCAACTGCTCATAATACTCTCAGACCAGCACCTATGATCTATCACCCTTGGTGGAGAGACCAGAAAATGATCCCAAGAAGCCGCAATGTAAACAGAGTATGAGCTCATGTAGAATGTGAGGGTGTTAGAGACATTAGCTAGTTAAAGAGATGAATTTGTACATCTAAGGCTCAAAGACATTGGATTCCCCAAGGCCCATGATCCTGCTGAGTAAGGTGATCAAATCATTGATCTCCTCACGAAACTCTGACCTATGGACTTCCTTTGGCCATCTAAATAAACAAGCTCTCTTGTTCACCAGCCAGTTTTCATTTATGTACTTTGTGCAATCATGTTTCCCCTCATTCCATCTATTCAAAGACTTTTCCTTGGTCATATCTATATAGACTGGAACAGTTGGGACTTTGAAGATTTTTTCAATAGAATCTGGGTCTAGACTGATAATGGTGTTTGCAGCGTCATCCTAGATGGTCTTAGATTCATAATCAAAATGCTGCGCACATGCCATTACAAACTCTCGTTCTAGGGCAGCCACCGGAAATGTAGAAACAAGATGAATATGACTCTGAATACATGATCCATCTCTTTCTTCATAGAGGTTTCCACCCTTCTGAGAAATTCAACCATGTCAAGATGCCCCAATTCAGTGTCTCTGATCTCATCAACATAAGATGTCACTTGGGAAGGTGAGATAGGATTTTGGTATTTATCATATTGACACTTCATTTTCTTCTTTCCTTTTGGAGAGATTAGCTCTTCTGACATAGCACGCACACCCGTGGATGAAGATGCAACATGAAAATTCCATAATGTAAGAACATCTTCATGTGATAGATGAATCCATAAGACACTTTTTAAGGCTCAATCTCTACAAATCTGGAAGCATATGTGTACTGGATATGAATGGAAGGCCTTTGAGTTGTTAGAAATGAAGGAAACTAGATGAAATAAGCTTTTAAAGTGGGATAAAAGCTAAAAAATGGGGTTTTTCTAAAGCATTGCAGGTGGATGAAATACAAGTGTTTGGCATGGAAATGAGATGCAAAATCGTATATATATAAGTGGGAGGACTTTTTACTCACAAGTGGGGTTTTTAATTCCAATTACAAGTCATTTGGAAGGAGTATTCTACTTGCAAACGGGTTTTTAAAGTCCACTTGCAGGTTGGAAAGATACTTCAAAAGCGCTTGGAAAACACTTGTAAGTGGGGTTTTTAATAAAAATTACAAGTTTAAAACTTGGCTTTTTTTGGCAAGACAGACTTACAAGTGGGTTTTTTACTTCCGTCTGCAAGTAGGGAAAATATACATGCTTGGAATTTTCTCTTTGTGGGAAGAACTTGTATTTCAATTTGGGGAAAAAATTGCATTATTTAAAAAACAACACTCTTATACAAAGACTATAAATCTGAAAATGATTTGTAATTACAAAAACTTATATACAAAACAAGAACAAAAACAAAACAAAAGATGCCCTAGATTGTACCAAAAAGATTTAAAAAATGAAAACATAGAATCACAAATGCAATGAGGAAAAAGAAGTCTTGAAACTTGAAGAAAATCCTCCAATCTGTGATGATTTCGAATCTAGGGAAAGACCTCCAATTTTCAGCTATATAGACAAAAGAAATTGACCAAATCCTCTCACCAAATCAATGCATTCTCAGTCCATAAGCATTTAGTGACAAATTACCATGAATGAGAAATGAAATGTTTGAGAATAGCACTCCAAAGACTGGTTCAAACATGCAAAACGTGGTTTCAGCTTGTGTTTGCAATACGACTTGCAATGGAAGCAAAAAATGGTGCCTTAGGAGGAAAACACAGTTTGTGTTGATCAAAGAAAGCTGCAAATGACTTGTGTTTGCCCTTGGACAGGCTTTGGAACTCACATCGCAAGCTTAGAAAACATTCTCCTTTGCAAAAAATGCTGCAAATGCTCTAGACAGGCTTTCAGAACCAAAACGCAAGTGCTGAAGGTGTTTGTATTGAAACACTATGCATACAATGCGCTAGACGGGCTTTATAATTGACATTACAAGTTGTTATAATGAAAACTCATGATAAAAATGCGTCTAGAGATCATAGACAGCATTTATGGAGTCATGGACGAGCTTTTAGATGAACATTACAAGTTAAAACATAGTTTTACAATAACAAAAGATATGTTTTAAATTTAAATCCGCCCCACCTTTCCAACGTCATACCTTTTGCACTCATTTGCAAGTCAATTCATGTTAAAACATACTCTTTTTGATTATGACGGGTTTTGTAATCATCAGTGCAAGTAAAAATCTTGCAATCACTTGGAAAAAACATGTTTTAAGTCATAGTTGGACTTTATTTTGGCATTTGCAGGTAAAAATCTTATGTTTACAAAGTCATAATGAGTTGCAAACGGGCTTTAAAAGCCCACTTACATCATTCAAACTTTTAAAATGAAGACTTGTAATGCCTTGCAAAAATAACGTCCTCAAGTAATAAGTGGGTTTTAAATTATCTTTTACAAGCACTTTAAGTTAAGGAGGAGACATGTAGTTAGGCTTAAAAAGCCCACTTACATCTTAAAAAATTACACCAAGTTTACGTATTTCCGTACAAAAATGTAATGGTGGACTTTATTTTCCTTAATGCAAGTGAATGACACCCAAGACAAGTTGCAATGACTCACAAAAAGCCCATATTTCATCACTTAAGAAGCCTTGGTGGACTTTTGATTCCACATCGCAGGCTTTTAAACAAAGAACAAGAACCTGTAGTCAGGCTTAAAAACCCCACTTGTAGGTAGCTTAATTCCTCAATATCTCTTAGAATATAGCTCCGAATTAGGCCTACGGTCGCTTGAAATGAGTGTAATTTGAAAAGCAACAAATCTAGGATGAAAACAAAACTGAAATCAAACAAAACAATCAAGGACTTGAAGGTTACCAAAAATCGAGTACTTGCAATCAGGGAAGAAAAACCCGTCTTAGCAAGAAAGACAAAGAAAAACTCAATGTTCAAAAATGTCATTCGTAGGACATAAGACTTAGGACAATTCAAGGCATAACTGATCGCCTTCGTAAAACATCACTAGGAACACCCAACTTAGAGAATTTCAACTATGAATTCATGAGAAATTGTGTAGGGTTGTCCAATTTTGTGAATACAAAATTGAGGACAACAAAATCTAATTTTTTTGGTAATGGCATAGTGTGATGGTTAATCTTGGTAGTGTGATTTTTGCCACCAAGGTTCAAACCCCTATTGGGGTGTTATTGCTAAGTATTCATGTTGGCGATGAGGTCCCTTGTTGCTAAATGTTCATGTTGGGGATGAGGTCCCTTGTATGTGGCCTTACTGGTTCATAGGTCCGGTCAAAATCTTTTATCCCCATATTTAAAATAAAAAATATAAATATCAAATTATGCAATCCACAACTAAGCTATAGATACAGGCTAACACTTACAACTCACATCCTGTGCATTGCATTTAGACACAATTCAGCCTATAGTCCCTTGCACAGATCTATGCATAGAAATTTTCTTGTAGAACCCGCCAATGGCTGCATACTAGACTATTTTCTTTGAGCTTTGAATCCTTCCTTAACTTGTTCTTCTCTTTACTCATTATCTACTACCCCACACAAGAAAAGATCACTGTTTTTTCCCTTGGTCTTGTCACAATAATTGCCATCGGGCCAATAAGAGATAATAGTTTACAACCAAAATGCTGAAGAATAATCAGTGTAACAAAATGAAGTCCAAGTGAATAGGAAAATGACTAGCCTTTAAGATGAATAGAAATATTTGTATAGAAAATAAAGGGGATAATCACATCTCAAATAAATTGGTTGCCAACATGAATTTTCCACCTCTAGAAGTTAGACAAATCCCTAATTGTTTCTCTCACATGCTGGCAAAGAAACTACCACTAGCCAAGAAAGAGTCTACCTGATTGATGGATAACAACCATGTAATCGGAAAACAAGAAACATAACAAAAAGGTTAATGATCGAAGCCCTAATGCTACCGAGATAGGGAAGCAACACATGACCCAAAATTAAGAGAATTGCCCACCAAGATTGTCAAGAAAAGAAACATCATGGCCAAACAAGGAAACATCTATAAACCATAATCGTTAGATTTGCCACTCTTGCATGCTATTATTGATTATATTGCTGAAAATAATGTTATTTGATTCAATAATACTATTGGCTTGTTCCACACATTTTGTTGACAAAGTCATCCTTGGTGCTTGTCGACAAATATAATAGTTGTTGATTAAGTCCTTTTGGGAAGATTGTGAGAATGTGACTTAAGAAAATGTTGACAAATTCACTGTTACAGCCAATGCATCCCTTCTTTATCTCAAAGTCAAATCCCAAAGCATCATGTATCTTAGATGAAACATTTTCCTCTTAGGTCTTGCAGTGTGAATCCACCTACATATAGTCCATAGAACTTATAGGGCAATCAAATATTTCCTTAATGCGTCAATATCTTTCTTCTTAGCCACTATAGACAATATTTTCTCCGCAACATTTGTGGTTGCTTCATTTATAGAATCTTCAACATATAGGAATCCATTTCTTCACTTATTTGATCATTTTTATTAGGAGATTTTCTGAGTTTTATAGAATTCCTTCCATAGCCACTTGTTGAAGTCTCGACTATTATGTTGTCAAAAATAATTTTCACAATAAATTACTCAAAACATATCAAAATATGTTGAAAATTTTATTGTAACTTACTTGAGTATAGATCTCATTGTGGTAAACAATTCGCCAAGAAATTTCCTCTCTTGTAGCCTTGGAAGCAAATTGGTGTAGAGCTTAATTTTGCAATAACTCCTTCCAAATGTTCCAAGTAACCTCAATTCTGGACTATAGCTTCTTCAATGTGCCCTTGATCCACCCTTTACTCTTCTATTACTTGTAATTAATTTAATGATACAAGAGAGGAATATAATAGGAAATCTGCTTTAAATTATCAATAATAATAGGCCACTTTAAGGGGCGGGGGCGGGAGGGGGGCAAATTTCCTAAATTCTTCAATAAGAACAAAATTGAAAATCACTATACAATGATTAGCTATACTCACTACCTTCTATATATAGGCATCATTAGGTACTATTAGTATTCTAATTCTAATGAGGTTGATTTAGCAAAAATTATACTTAGGAACTCAAATAAATTAAGAATTACGTGAATCCTGTAAGAGCCCAAATTGGCTCTCTCCGAATTAAGAAACAAGACACCAATTTTTGATAATTTTGCAATTGTTTCTATCAAATAATTAACTCACTCAAGACTCTGATTTGATCTTTTCAATTCTTTCAATACAATTTGCAAGTGATACAATCTGAAACTAACTATCACACTAATAAATTCTTGACAACTGAATTAAAACTCAACTAATGAGTTCTATTTAAACCTGCAATCTACTTTGCAAAGCATGAGAAACTATAATCAACATTACAAATTGATTCAATTATAAATGCTCAACACCTGGATATGACGTTGACTGCATAATGTAAACATCTGGCACTTTTATATCCGCTAATACTCCTGTTATCTCACACCACTTCTCAGCTTCACTCCTCAACGCTGCAATGTAATATCTTCACAAATTCACAGTTTCGTATACATATAATGAACCCAGCATAGATGACCAGCTCTCAATCGATCTCAGCTAATTCACGGAATCAGGTTCCAAATCATCCAGCAATTAACGTTAACATTCCAGCAATCAACGTTAACATTCCAGCTCCAACAAGGCTCAATGAATATTATTTTATAACCAATTAAAACAACTGCAGTCCAGTAAATTCACGTGCTCACAGAGTCCAATACCACTTCGACTCTTCACAGCCTGTAATACTTCGAAACATCAAGGCAGAGCATTAATTTCGTTTCCAGACCTCACGGTTTGCATCCACGTGAGACTGCAGACCTGATTCTATGTGTTCTGATCAATGTATGGCTACAGGAAATGCCGTACAGTTCTAATGCATACACAGCCACTATACAATTTGATTGATGCAATTCCAGAATTCGATATAATCCAGATATAATCCAGATTTTGAAACTATCTCAAATGCAAATACCTCAAGAAATAATACTTCTCATGAAATTGATAATCTCCAGCAATCAAACTATAGAATCAAACCTCATTGCATTTAAAAATAAATACAATCTCTCCTGTACAATTTATTCCAGAGATAAAACTTCAATCAATCCAATATACAGCAGCATTGAATTGAATCCAGTAGAAAACAGATGTGAAATTCACCATTATCCAACAATGGCTCAAATCACCAAGAGGAATCTGTCCTCAAAACCCTGGCCAGGGCAAAAACTTCACAAGCTCCAATAAAAAATGATTGCATAATGAATGAAAAAAGTGCTTTTTCGAGTAGAATATATAGGCTTTTTCGAAAAAACACCTTTTTAATAATATCATAATATTGGCTTTAATTAATGCTCCAACTTTATAATATAAAATTATAAAGTTATAGTTATTAAATTAAATCAAATAATTTAATTTAATAATGCCTTTTAAACTTTTAAAGCCACTGCACTGTCAAACTGCAATCAAGAAATTCTGACAAGGCACCAGAACCAACTACTCAGCCGAAAATAGAAACTGCCCTGCCAGAAATAGCCACTGCTAAAAATAGACTTACTAAAAATAGTAAGTCACTCAAACTGGAGATTCTCTGAAATTGAATCCGGAGATGTCTGACGCTCCGTGCAGACACCCTGCCAATCTCGGCCATACCTGAAATCCCACTTACTAAAAATAGTAAGTTGGCCAAAATGACCCGAACGAAAAGCAAACCTGATAATCTGAATCTCCAGAATGGAATCCCGATGCTGGCTCTACCAACTGACCCTCTCTGAACACCTGATTAGCTTGTGAGGGTCGCCAAACCAAGCTAATCCCAACGTCTGAAAAAATGGGGACATTACAAATCCATAGTAAGTTATCATATATCTCAATACAATCAATAGGTTAAGGGCATAGCATATAAGCACATATATATCCCCAGTAACTAAGCAAAAATGTAAGTGTCTCTGACAAAGTTACACTTGAGACAGAAAATCAAGAGCAATTTTGTTCATTGAACCTCCAGCCATTTGGGGATGGCTAGCCGTCCTTGAAATGGTGGGGATGGCTAGCCGTTCTTGAAACGGCTAGGGGACGCTAAAACGTCCCCTATCCGCCTTCGGGATGTCTTGCTGTCCCCTGCACCTTGGGACAATTTTGGGCTTTTAAAAACAAAAAGAAACACTTTTTTTTAAATTTCTTTTTGCCAAAGCAGCAATGTGGGGGGCCCCACAAGGGCATGCATTTATCTTCTTAATTCTAAAATGATTTAAAGAGATCAAAATGATAACATATTACTTCTTATCTATGTCACAAGGTTCGAATTTGTGTTTCATAGGCTAGAATGAAGCTTAGTTTCATAGGTTGTGCCTGTAGCCTGTTATATTTTGATGTTTGAGACTTCTAGGTACATGTTTGAGACATTTTGATTTCGATATTTATATTGATAGACCATGGTTTTGATGTTTGAGACTATTGTTATAATGCTGTTATACTACTGCTCATGATTTATAAATATTTCTATTCATAGACTGATTTTCTGCAGGTGGTCATGGCAATAAAATGTCATGGCATGGAAAAATTAGGGGGTCTTTACACTGGAATCAATATAGATCATGTTGTTATGGCAAGTAAAATGGTAGGCCTGGGATTTGTTTATATGGTTAATCATTTTTTTGGCAATTCTATATATTAGCAATTTTGGTTAGTTTACTCTTATTGACATTCTCAACTTTATTATAATTCTTGAGAACAGGTATCAGAGCATACTCGAATGTATGTACAAGCACATAAGGCCATCGTTGGAGCTAATATTTTGATAGACAATGGGGTTATTCATCAAGTAAGTAGTAGTTATGTTTTGTACAAACATTTTAATGAGATGAACAACATTCATCATGTCATTGTTCTCATTTTATAAATACATTTATACTTGACTGTGGGACCTGAGAAAATCCCAGCTAAACTTCCAAGGATTGATATATCTCAAAGCTTTATGACAGAAATTCAAATTAATGTCTATTGCAGCCCTTCCAAAATAGCCTCTTGCGTGTTTGTGTTCTCTTCACACAAAACATTCCTCAAGTGTAAAATAAAAAGCTTCACAGTAAAGCTGAGTTATGCTTACATCTTTATTTTTTTGAAATGGTTATTGTTTCTACAACAAAAGTTTTGTGATTGCTAATATAGGCTGCTTATGAGGTCATTATTGGTAACTTTAGTTTCACAGAAGGAATTGGTACAATATTAAATGGATTCACAATTTACAATCATATGACACTATGATGTGTCATTGACTCATTGTGTATTGAACTTCTTTTTGGATCTATGAATGGATGAAAAATTACTTGGCAATTATCTAAATTGAGTTTTTATGTATATTTTTAAGATTAGTTTGTAAATAATGTGTTTATTTTCTATGTTTAGAAGCTCTAAAGATTTTTGTCCAGTCATTGAGTCTGAGTTGAATTCGGGACCATCAAGTTTTGCCAAATCATAAGTTTTTAAACAATCAATATATTGATTGATATAGACTTATAGCTTTTCCATTTCATTTCCAATTATTTCTCTTTTTGTGCGTCAAATCCTTGTTATTGTTATTTTGTAGAATTGGTGAGTGGAAGATTAGTTGTTTATACAAGGCTGATCCTGGTGAATTTGACAAGTTTACACCAAATTTCAATAGCTGGGGAGCATGCCTACTGAGGTTTAATTCCCTCTATTGTTGTGGCACCTCCCTCCTTATCATTAGACTGTGCAGCACTGGATGAAAAAATGGATTTTCCAATTTGTTAAATATTCCAAAAAACATTGCTAAAAAATTTATAAAAAATTTACTGGATATTCTATCTTGCATACAAAAGATAGAATTAAATTTGATGCTCATTTATGATTCGACTATATCTTTTACAGTTCTTTCTCTAGAAATATAAATATTAAAAGACTATGATATATTTAACAGGACAAATAAATCAATATTTGTGAAAAGGTTGCCAATTTAGTCGTTATGATTCTAGTGGTGTGACTTTCTTGAGCATACTTTGACACTCTTAATTGCTATAGATTGCCTTTGTCTTAAAATTCTTTAGTACTTTCAGCGAGAGTTTAGTTTTCAACAATTTGTGTCTAAAATGTTCTTGTCAATATCATTGGTCTTTTGTCTTTTCTGATTTGGTTATTAGTACATCTCACATCTGAGTCTTATTTTAATTTCAGTATTAGTTTTTAAGCATGAAGTTACTAGAGGTGTAGGACTTCACGAAATAACAATGTCTGGTCAACTTTGATTACTTTATTTGTTGTAGTTGCATTTTGACAAAGAGCAGAAGGAGTTGGCATTAGATGAAGGTCTCCGACCAAGAGTTAATTGGTCACTTGTTGATATACAGGTAGATACTCTTTGTTTCAAAAAATTTGTCATATAACAATCTTCTTTCTTGTTA
Source organism: Chamaecyparis obtusa (assembly GCA_027943335.1). Taxonomy (NCBI): domain Eukaryota; kingdom Viridiplantae; phylum Streptophyta; class Pinopsida; order Cupressales; family Cupressaceae; genus Chamaecyparis; species Chamaecyparis obtusa. Next base: position 367,812 of record BSBK01001242.1, on the reverse strand, counting down.
AAGTAAAGTGTTATAGCTGGTCATTGCAAAGAATGTGTTTGTGCGAAATCTTGCAATGGTTATGGAGGTTTCGGAATGTAGGTTACTTGTGGAACATTGGGCCTTTCCACAGCATCTATAAAGTTAGTAGGTCCAGATGGAAAAGAATGCTGTGCATGTGGTAGTGGAGCTGGCTCAATAGGTGCTGCATACAGGCCGATTGATAACATTGTTAAGGTGTGCCACCTATTTTGATATTCATGTACACCTTTTCTTGTGGTTTTCATCAAATATCTTTGTTCTCAATATGCTTCTTTATTCATCTTAAAACTAGTTGTATTATAACCCAGTCAATTCTTTTGTCCCTTTTCTGTGAGATGATTGATTGATGGTGGAAATATATTTCTGTATGTCATTCCCATTTAGTTCTTTTGGTCTAATCTAATACATATCTGTTATTCAATTGGTACATATTGCATGAAAACTTAGGCCTTGTGGACATCAATAATGGAAGCAATTATTGGAATTGTTCTGTAATTAAGTGGGAAACAATCAAACGGATAGATTTTATACTTAGCATATGTTTGTACTTATTTAGTAAGAAAATATTGTTTGATAAAGATTATTTTACAGCTTACAGCTTACAGCTTAAAGGCAGAAGGATCAACCACGTTTTCTGTGCTCTTAGCTATTTGTTTTCTTGTAACATTAAATTTTAGTGCTTGGCCAATGTAATGCTATGAGAAGTATTTGATGGAAATCATCTCTATCTTTGACACCAAAATGGAATTGCATGTGTGTTTACTCTTTTCTAAGGTTAAATTTTCATCTTCAAATTATTCCTCTCCAAAACTTAATGAAATCAAATACCACAGATGCCACTCAAAAATTTACTGTTAGTAATTTGCAGATTAATACTGAGTATTTTAAATAAATAAAATTATTTTTAACAAAAGATAAGTATAATAAATTTGAAAATCAACATAAATCAATTTGTTAGCATTTTAATTTGTCTCTTTCCAAACAACTCAAACTGGAATAGTATGTGTGAGGTGAGGCCTATCTTCAAATTTATAAGGGGAAGCACCTTGAGATCTAAATTGTGAGGTGAAACCTCTCTTCAAACTAATTCTGCCCCCAAAGGTGACAGAAGCTCTGAATGCAAACAGTAATTAATTAAGGTGACAGTAATTTGGTAAATAAACAGAGAAATGCAACATCACATTTCCTTATCTGACCAAAGATCAATCAGCAATCTAGAACAGAAAGAACAATTTATTTTTACATTATAAAAAAAACATTGATTGCAACCTCGATGGGCTGCACTCTCACTCCAATCACACGATCCAAACCAAAACTTCCTCTGAGCTCAATGCCACTTCTCACTTTTTTTCCAGGCTACATGGCCAAAACACACATAATCCCACCCTATGTCTGACGATCCTGGATTCCCTTCTTCGAATCAATGTTAGTTTGTGCAGAAATCAAATCTCCCTTTCTCCCTTCTCATGCCCTGCTATGCCAGACATCTTCCAATCCTCTGTCTCCCATTCTCGTACTATCTCCCAAATCTGCTTGGCCTCTCTTCAGAACTCTGTCTTGCCTATCCTCTTCAATGATGAATCTGACTTTCTGTTCTTCAATGCTAGAAAACCTTTGTGTCCCTCTATTGCTGGCTTTTCTTCTCCAAAAATGGCCTCACAGAAAATCTGCTTCCCTGTGCCTTCTGAGCCGTTCTCCCCACAAACCAAGATGATTCTCTTTTTAAAAAAAAAACCTGATCCCTCTTCCTTCTGTTTTGTTTTTCTTTTCCATAGTTCCCTCGCACCATTCTTCCAACAACCTTAACTGCACAAACTAATTCTTGGCAACAGGAAGACTACAGATGGTGAGAGATTCCAGGTTCTCCTTTGTCAAATATGGTCACAATGATTCCCTAAGTGAGAAAACCAAAATTGGTTCGATGCTCCTGCATCAAAATTCTTTCTTCAAATGGAAGGGAAGTTCTCTGATTTAATCTATTCCAAAATTCAAAACAAAAAATTAAAACAAGTCTACTAATATGAAAACTGCACAATCTATTCTTTGAGGTTTTGTAGGAGGATAAAATAAATAAGAAAACCTTGAAATGATAATCTATTGATATTCCATATTTAACAAAGGAGAGGATTACTCCTTAAATAGAGATTACATGCAAAGTTTCTAGAATAGAAACGAAAGACTTAAAAAAAAATTCTAAATAAGAACTAACTACGAAATGGAAAGATCCTAACTGAATGACCATTATAGAAACATTACATAATTACATTAACACCCTCCCTTAATGGTCATTCTAATAACTACCCTACAAAAGACTTGACATAATTTGCATGTTATTTGGTCACAAATGCATGGAAGGTTGCCCCCTTCTCATTAGAACTCTCTACAACATGAGCCTGTTGCTAAGACCTTTCGTGTTGTAGAAATTCTGGATATGACCAAGTTTACCATAATCCTTCGAACATGATGTCGAGTAACAAACTGATCCCTCCCTTTATCCAGAGACACTGAGATCAGCTTTAAAAAACTTCATAACTTTGAAAACCAACAATTTTTGCCGAAAATCATCAAAAGCAACAACACCCATGAACACCAATATACTCCAATACATTTGCAGGAACAATGGTCACCCTTCAAACACGAGGTACGACCCGAAACACTTGGCAAGAAACTATGATTTTATAAAAAAATCATCAAAACATTTTGTCAAAGACACAATGATTTTGTGAAAATTCATCAAAACCTTCATTTTTTTCAAAAAATAATAAAAAAACTCAGCAAACCCATGACAAAGAAAAGCACAATTTTTTTTGGAAAAAATCGAGCAAAACCCTTTGCAAAACATCATGATTTTTGTGGAAAAATCAAGCAAAACCCAAAAAAGAAATAAAAATTCTACAATGTTTTATTTGGGAAAAAACAAAATCCATCATGATTTTTTGTGGATAAAAATCAGAAAACCTATCATGATTTTTTGTCGAAAAAAATTAGAAAACTCATCATGAGTTTTTGTGGGAGTAAATAAAAAAACCCATCATGATATGCTTTTTGGAAAAAATTTAGAAGACCCACCATCAATGATTTTTGTGGACAAAAAATCAACAAACTCTCCATCCACGATTTTTTGTGGAAAAAAAATCAGAAAACCCTCCCTCCATGAGCAAATGTGGAAACCCTTGGACATGACAAACAAAATCTCCAAAAAGTGCGGTTCTGAGACAAAAAATTCTCACGCTCAATAGAATAACCTTTGAAATCTGCAAAGTAAACCTTCAAAATCTTTAGAGATTTGCAATTTCAAAAACCCTCGTTTTGAAACTTTCGATTTTTATTAAAAAAATTTGGGAAAAAAAATTGTTATAATTTCTAAAAAATTTGTAGGATTTTACACAATTTGTTATAAAAAATTGTTAAAAACTTATGGAATTCAATTCTAGGTATGAAACTATGAAAACCAACCTATGAGATCTGATACCATGAAACGATAATTGATTGATGTTCAATATCAAACAAAGGAGAGGAATACTCCTTAATAGAGATTACATGTAGAGTTTCTAAAATAGAAACGAAAGAGTGAAAAAAAACATTCTACATAAGAACTAACTATGAAATGAAAAGATCCTAACTGAATGACCATTATAGAAACATTACATAATTACATTAACAAACCTGAGCAATTTGTTTTGAACTTAGAAGCTAGAGTATGAGACTTTGAAGAACTATTCTCACCAATGGATTTTCTAAATTTATGACAACTAAAATATAAAGAAAAATCCTATCCAAAGATTAAGACAGATTTTTGGAGTTGTATCAATGATTAATTTGATCTTAAAGAAACATAACACAGGGAAATAACAACACCTAGAAGAAGAATGAATGAAGACAATTAATAAGCACAAAGCCTTTAAAACTGCTTCATAGATGCAAACATCAATGTCATGCAAATTTAACATAGAATTTCTTAATGAATGGATTCTTCCTTGAGTGATTACAAAACATAGGATTGGACTTGAAGAAAAATCAAGGAAGCATAAACAAGCTTCAACTTCACATTATTTATACAAAGATACTTAACGATTTAATTGACCTTGAACTTGAATGACAATTTCTACAACATAATTTTTGCCTTGACCCTCATTAGATTGTATGTGTAAATGACACATCTTTATAGCCTAAATTAGTTGTAACTTCTTCAAGCTTCAAAAAAATACAAAAATAATTGCTTTGAAAGTAATTCTATTCGTATGCTGTGAAAAAAAAATAAAAAAATTGTTTTCTTTCCAATTTTGCTTCTCATCTTTCTGTTAGAACAAATCAAGGGCTTTGATATTTTGATTGTCTTTAATTTTCTTAAACTAATCCTCGATCTTGGTTTTGCCATACTTTGTATAAAGGGCTTAGATTCATCGCCTTTACTCCTTTATCTTTCTTTATTTGATGTCCATCTAAGTTGTCAGTTCGGATTCAGGTTCCAATTCAGGTTTGAGAACCCAGTTTGCTGGTATGGTAAAATATTGAAATGGGGTTTTGGGTTTGTTTGAGTTCCTTAGTACAAAATGAATGTAAACTTATATATATATATATATATATATATATATATGCAGCCTATAAGCATTAATTAAGATTAGAATGTTACATAGTATCATATAAACAACTTTGGTTATCACATAGTATCAACTAGTATCACAAATTTGGTTAAAACATAGTATCAACTTTGGTTATGCACCCTAGCTGAACTTGTAGGTGTATCAGACCAGGAGTGATACAGGGTTTGAACTAGAGCAATACTTGCAGTGATATAGGGTTATTACATTTCCTCTTTAGATTTCGTTTTCTTGTGACAAAGCTTGAAATTGCTCTAGTAACTTTTTACTTCTATCAACGAAAGCTTTTTTTACCAAAAAAGGGAAAAAAAGCAAAAAGCAAAATTGTAAAAACGGACAATTATGATTTTCATGTTTATCTCCTCAATCTAGTACACAACAAAAAAATTTATATGATGGAAAATGGATTTAGAGGGGAAAATGAATTCAATTTCCATATTGATAGGAAGTATTATTTTTGAAAGCCCAAGATGTAGAGGAGGTTTTTCTGGGTAGCTACTGACAGTCGGTATATGAAGGGTGTCAAGTATGTGGCAGTGGATGAATTCAACAAGTACTTCATTTTAGAGGGTGTTGTTATCTACGGTTTGGGGACAGAGAGTGTTATGGCTTGAATGTTCTTGTCTTATGTAACTATTTACAACTTCATTGTTGTGTCTTGGCTATTACATATCAGTCTTTTAAGTTGTTAATGATTTCTCATAGATCAAGGTAAATTATGAACTTACGGCTATTCTTTTTGGCTATGTTTGTCCCAACAAATTGGGACTTAAGGTAGTTGTTGATTTCAAAATGTGTAATTGTTGTTATAAGGTTTGTATTGGTGTTAGTCCTAAAGGTCTTAGATTACTGAGAGGGGGGGGGGGGGGGGTGAATCAGTAATCAAGATATCTGATACTTTTTACTTCTTTAACACAAAGATAACATTCACTGGCTTACTGATTTAGTAAGCAAATAAAACTTAAACCAAATAAACACATCCACCATGAAGCATGCAACACATAACACAAATATTTTCCCGTGGAAATCCAAATGGGTGAAAACCACGTGTGAGATGTGACTCACAAATTTTGTACTCTTTTGAAGTACGCCTTGTGAGGAGCTTAATTTTGTTAGGAGTTTACAAAGACTTTGTTAGGTGTCACCCAGTTATGGGATTTACCTCTAGCCCTGTTAGGAGCTTTACCCTGTTAGGAGTAGCCTTGTTAGAGGACTTCAAACATTAGCTAAAGTGTCACCCTGTTAAAGAATTTTCAAATAAGACCTATTAGGATCTACTCTGTAAAGGGATTTAACTTGTTGTAACTGTTTGGATACAACAAGAAGGTTGATCTGAAAATTAGAAACTCCATTAATTGATCAGATCCTTTGAAATGCATACATTCTTTCCTTAGATTACTCTGGAATATTCTGGCTTGATACCCTGGCTTGACCACACCTCCACAATCATGATCTACACACAAATCTTCGATTTCATGATATAAATATCACTGCTCAAGCCCTAAATGTTCCACCGACCTAGCACCTCTTCCAACACATGAAAATCACCTTTCCAATCTTCACGCCCAGAGAGATTGCGCCAAGACACACATCCCAATGTAACAACCATCTTTACCAAATAGGTCAACTTGAAGATAGACCCATACAATTTATTTTACCAAGAACAGTCACATTTTGACCAACTCACCTTTCATCCTGATAAAACGTCTACCTCGATCAATGTAACGCCAAATCATCACCATAAATGAATTGATACATGTCAACATGATAGCTAGAAAATAAATCATTCATTGCAACACGACCACAGGTCGCCAACAAAAGATCTACCATCGGTAACACAAGAACATTGTCCCCGGACACTGAAACAACTTTTGTACCCACAAAACATGATCACCGGTCAACCAAATCAATTGCGGTCATAACCATGAAGCCAACATAGTATCAACAACACCATACTATGAGCGCACCACCTAACTCATCATAGATTGTATAAACCAATCAAATCACTCATTGCCAGTCACAGACCAGTCACAGACTGTTCTAGCAGTTTCCCTATCACACTTCAATTGATCATAACATACTCAAACCATACAATCAATAGCTGTGATCATACATTTAACATCTAGAGACATCCCCAAGTCTCCCTTAAGAACTGCGACTACAGAAACCACTGTTCATCCTTCTCACATACTTGGCAACACACTAAGAACACTAGGTCAATGCTTGACATCAATGACAACACAATAACTGATCAAATCAATCACCAAATATGTAACATCTTCTCACTCATCATCATTGCATTAGTTATACTAGCAGTGCATCAGTTATGCCAACAATCTCCCCCTTTGGCATTGATGGCAACACAACAATCAAATCATCTGCCCAATTAGATAGCTTACTCTGCTTGTGTTCTTACAAGAAACTCCATCTCTAAAACAATTGTCTCGTCTTTTTGCTCATCACTGTTCTCAATACATCTCAGTACATTTCTCATAGATCTCTCCCCCTTTGACAACAATGCCAAAGATGCCATTGTTAGCAATACGAGTTGTCATTAGTGTATTTCACAAACTCCATTCACACCGGTAAAGGGTCACCGGTCACTTACACTACTCTAGAAACCACCGGTAGACTGAGAATAGAGTGTATGCACCAGTTGACTATATTGATAGATACACTGGTAGACCGAACCAAGAACACAATACCGGTCTTATGTTACATACAAGAACGAACCGGGTGTAAATTACTGGTCTAATTGCAAGAAAGATCCGATCCGGAATTTATGGATCAGTTTGAGTTAAACGTCTAATTATACGGGACATCCACCACTCAGGAGTGGAGTTAGCTTTTTAACAGTAGTTAGCTTTAATTCTACGGATGATCTCAAGGTAAACTCCAGATCACAACGCATAGCCTTTATGTGTTGCATGATTTATGGTTAAGTTTACTCCCTGGCGGTTCTATGAGTCAAGAGGTTCACTCTTGTATAAGTACAGGTCATAGGACGCAAGATATGTTGTTGTTGCTGTTGTTGATAGCTGGTGATTGCATAGAGCTGATGAGAGACATCTTCTAAGGAGTTCTACAGGCACAGAGGTAAAGAAAGCAAGAGAGATCAACAACCAGGCAAACCGGGGAAGAGATCAACATGTATGATCTAATTAGACAAACAGTGTCACCATAGATCATTGCTTTTGTAAGGTGTAAAAGCATAATTGAAATCCCTCTATCAGGGTAGACCTAATCGGTTTGTTGTAAAAATCCCCTAGCAGGGTAACATCCCTTGTGATGTTCAAAGTCTTCTAACCAGGTAGCTCCTAACAGGGTTCAGATCTTAATCGATCTTTTGTAAAATCCCTTAACCGGGTAGCACCTTAACCAGTGCTTTGTAAGCTCCTAATAGGGCGCCTTCATTTTGTACTAGTGAAGTTGTGAGCTCTGTCTTACCGTGATTTTTTCCTTCTAACTGAGGGTTTCCATGTATAAATACTTGTGTTGATCTGTGTGATTCTGTTTATACTTATGAATGACTGTTATATTCTGTTCATCAGTTAAGGATAATTAGAAGTAGAGAATTAAAGTATAACAGAGAGTATTTACTGATTCACCCCCCCTCTCAGTAACTGGTTTAGTATTAACAATTGGTATCGGAGCCTTGGTTCTCATATATAAAGCTTAACTGCTTGAGAGAAAGATCATGGAGGGTTACAGATATTAGAAACAGCTAGAAGAAGCCATCGACATTATTGCCTCTCTGGAGAATAGGCTAAGGAAATCACTTGCAAAAAGAAAGCAGCTGGCTCTGCAATTAAATGAGAGCAATGAAACCATCAATGAACTCTCTGGTCAGAGTGGATCTGATGACTGAGGAAGCAGTTTCTGAGCTTATGGAAAAGAACCGGATCCTAACCGGTCAGATTGCTAATCTCAAAAGGGTGCAAGAAGAGAATGCTCAGAGGATGACTGAACTGATTGAACAGAAACGGAAAACTGAAGGTGAAAGAAACACAGCAGTCAAGTCATCAACAGCCTCTGAAAAAGCAAAGAACCGGGCAGAGGAAGCTGTAAGGGCAAATGAACTCCTCATTATGCAACTCTAAGAAGACATGCTAATTGTCACCCAAGAAAATGCCAATATGCGCAAACCATGGCAGGTTAGAGATGAAGCATGCAAGAGTTTGGCGGTCGAGATATATCAACTCAAGGAACAAAAGAGATCGTGAAAATAGAAATGAAATCCTGAGAAGATACAATGAAAGCTCGGTCAAGCTTGATGAGCAACTAAAAGCTCAAAGAAAGCATAAAGATTAGACCGGTCTTGGATTCACTACCAAAGAGAACGGTGAGTCATTTGGTGCAAAGCCAAGCAAGAAGGACAAGAGAAAGACGCTAGCACAAAAAGGTAAGAAAACCTTCAACACACCTTGTAAGCATTGTGGAAAATTGGGTCATAAAATCCATAACTGCAGAAATGCACTGGTAAGAACCAACAACAGTTACTGTAAGAACTGTTGCAAAAATTGCCACAAGACCAATGAGTGCTGGTCAAGCCCCGTATCTGTGTCCAGTGGAAGCAGGGGAAGCTTCAAAGGCTATTGCTATGCATGCAACAAGTTTGGACACAAGGCTGAAGAATGCAGATCAAAGACAATGGCATTCAGATCCCCGAGAGCGGTACTCACCATGAAAAACAAGAACCGGAACACAATCAATTGTGCAAATTGTGGGATGCACAGTCGCAATGACTCATGGAGCAAACCACCCAACACAAGAAGGGAGAACCCATGGAAGGCAACCGGTATAATCTGCTATCACTGCAACAAGGTTGGACACCTAGCCAAGAACTATTGGAACTGGTCATCCATCAAGAGGAAAGAGGAAGTGAAACCAATAGAGAAGATCTCAACCTCAAATGAGAAAGCCAACGAGGAAGAGAAGATTGAGAAAATAGTCAGACAGATTTGGTTTGTAAAAGAATCAAAGAGCTCCGCTGAGGAGAAGACAGAGGAAAGATCATCATCTGCTGATGGTGATATTTCATCAGCAAACTGAGCCGTGAAGGCTTAGGGGGAACTGGTAGTGCTACTACCGTTCTCGGTAGAACTAGTGATTTTTTATCTCACCCAGTCTACAGGTTAGACCGGAAAGGAATTAGGTGATCAACCGGGACATGCCCAACCGAAAATAAAAGTCGGACTACCGGTTAGCAAAAGTAGCAAGAAAGGTTAGGTAAGGCATTTAATGCTGTAGCCGTTTAACAATAGTTACCGTTTGGTAATTACCATTATGCCCTAATCCTATAAAAGCAAAGAAGGATTACTCATTTACTTTTACCTTGCGATTTTGTGTTTATCTATTTTCTGCTTGAGTAATATTCTTGCGAATTGATCTTCGAGCGAGATTTTCTGTGAAACCAATCAATCATCTCTCTTAGCAATCAATTAAGAGCAATGACATCTTCATCATACGAAGCTAAGCTGGTTCTTGCAAATCAAGTTGATCATCCTCCGTATGATATCTTGCCGAATCAGAACAGGGAGATCGACATGGCTGGTGCGCTCTCCTTAGTACCTAATGGAGTGCTCTTGACAGAAGATGTAACAACGTTCATCCATGCAAAGCAAGAAGAGTTGGGTGAGATGTACATACAAAGTGAGTGTCGCTCGCTATACATAGATGGAAATTATCCCAATGGTTACGCAAAGCTGGTATCATCTGGGATTATCAATGGAGTCTCCTATCCAATCATCTTCAAACAAGAATGGATTCGAATGGTGGTTAGTCGGGTGCACGAACTGGAATTTTGGCTCACAAAAGGAGTCTGCACTCCGATCACGAAAGATGATCTCCATAGGGTAACCGGGTTCTGCAATCAAGGGGAAGCCCTAACCCTTAGAACCATATCAAATACAGTGGTGGCCAATCTGACAAAATCAAAATCTGACAAGCGATTGATGACCGTGACTGATATTGAAGATCCAGTTGTTTAGTTCACATCCGCTGTAATAGGTTACAAAATATATCAATCTAGACTTCCAGTAACCTAAACAGCATACCGGGTGGAGGCATACATGCAACTTACAAAAGAATACATGATAATGCACAGTATGATATGTGTGGAATGCTAAGAGGACAAATTTTTGAGAATATGAAGAAGTTAGGCATTGTCAAAAAGAAATCATCAAAATTTGGCACACTTCTGGTATGTCTCTACTTTTATTATTCTAATTCCTTCCCTGGAATAGGAAAAGTAACATGTACAACAGATCGACTGGTCATGATGCAAATCAGTGATATGGCTAATCAACTGGGAGACCAGTTTGACAAGGCAATGACCGATCATTTCAAAGCCTTTCAGCTAAAAATGCATGCCAGACAAAGAATTCCATCAACTATTGTTGACCTTTAAAAAGAAGAGGTATGTTTTCTGGTATCAATTGACTTCTGCATCATTCAAGTAGTAGAACCGAGAGATGAGTATGCACCGGAGCTTAGGTATGAAATCACGACAAAGGTTGCAAAGGCGTATGCAGAGGCCCTACATGAAGCACACCTGGATCTCTCTGCTCAACAGTTTGGAACCTATGAGGAGATAGAGAAAAATCTAAAAAGGGGACCAATCAAGAATGTTTATGTGAAAAGAATGCCTACACCAAAGAAGAAATCAGGAACTGCACTACCAAAAGCACAAAAGAAGAAAGCTCAACGGGTGGCGAGCACAGAAGAGGAAGAAGCTGAACAAATTGACTCTGAGGACACAGTTCCACTCATCGAAAGAAAGAAGAAAACCGGTAAACTAGCAAAGAAGGATCCACCAAGAAAAGGTAAGCCAACAATTGATGAATTTGTGTCACGATTGAAAGAACGTGGCGGAATGGGTGGTGTCGAAAGAAGATACAATCTGGCAAATGAAGAAGACCGAAGGAAAATTGAAGATGCTATAGTTGAATGCCTGTATAAGTTTAATCTGCATCCCGCGGAACTTCAAACTGTATTGCCTAAGGATCTTTTGGATATTCTTCAAGATAGGTGGAAAGCTTCAATGAACAGAGAAAAGGAGTTGAGGATTCGGGCTTTGTTAGAAGTTCAAAATCATCTAACTCTAGAAGAAGCAACTCAACAAGCTGGACTGCATCAGCAAAATTTCTTGACAAAAAGTAGGATAAGCTTTTTGCTGATTGGAGAAACTGAGAAAGTACATGGTGAAGGAGTCGCAATCTGGACCAGTCTTTTCCATACTCAGCAGCAAGCAGAGGAAGCACGCCAAAGATCTACAGTTCCATCAGTTCCTAACATTGGGAAAGGAAAAGGTGTGCTCGGAGCAGAGAAACTGATCATTGTTGACATTAGTGATGAACCAACTAATCCAACACTTCTAGTTTCTCTAAACAAAGGTAAGGCTCACACAATGACTATCAATGATATTGTAGCTGAAATTACAAATTTTGGAGAAATAGATAATGCAGCCAAATGGTATAGTGTATTAGCCGAGGAGGACAAACAGGAAATTGAAAAAGCTCTTGTTGAAAGTCTACTAGATTTCATCAAAACTCCTAGGGATTATTGGGGCAAGTTTCCTCCTGAGTTAAACAATAAGCTTCAAACAAAATGGAGAACCGGTCTAGAAATAAACTCAAAGATCAATAGGGAAGCACTGGAAAAAGCTAGACCTGGTCTAAGTGACAAGAGAGTAAAGCTTCTATTAGAAGAAGCATCTATGAATCTGGATACAAATTACAAAGTTGCCAAGATTCTCAATGGATATGAGAATGAAGTCTTAAAAGAGACTTTAGATTTCTGGTAGTAGTATGACTTCAATACTGTTGAAGCAACAGGTCCTTAGGATCACACCGCAACAATTAAAGATCCACCTGCTCAGTTTACTGCAACTCAGACTCCAATAACTGGTGTACAGGAAGCTCTAACAGAAATGTTCACTTTTGGTGAACCGGTCAATTTGGGACAAACTTCTGTCAATACTCCCACTGACAGATCAGTTAAAGGAGATAAAGGAATCGCTAGAGGTAATCTTCATACCACTGAAGAGAAGCAACAAATTCAAGCCCCACCAGAAGAGCCCTCGCATCAAGAAGAAGATGCTATGCCTGAGATAGAAGTTCAACAATCGGAAGACAGATCAGAAGAGGGAAACAAACTAGATGAATAGGACAAAGGAGAAAATGAGCAAGCTCCAAAGGAACAAGAACAGGGAAAAGAGAAGAAACAGGAGCTCAGCCAAAAGGAACTGGAAACTCTTCCTAGCTCATCTAAAAGAAAGCTCTCATTTTCTGAAGAATCTGAAGCAAAAAGAAGGCGACCGATACAATAGTTGACATCAGCAAAATGTCAACAAGACAACTGAAAGAGCTTACTAAAAGAAAATAGGATATGGTTCTGAGCAAAGTGAAAGATATCCTATACAACTTCGTACCAGATGCTGACATAGATGAGGACGAACCGGTCATTGACCAGTTGGAAGTACTAGCTCAAACTATTGGCGAGGATCTAACTGATCCAGAAACAGTGGCAATTGACCACTATGAGAAGAAAAGAGTGGAGATTCTTCACAAGTAGGTTGCAGATATAAAGGCTATCCTGTCAAACAATCTAAAAGTTCTTCAACAACAGATACAAGTTACAGGAAGTTTGGTGAGCAGAGCTTCAAATTTTGAAATATTCTTGCAAGATTTAACTGAAAATGTTGCAAAGACCTCAGAGGACATAAAAGCTATATCAACCCAATTTGACATCAAGAATAAAACTGCGACAACTTTTAGCAGAGAAATGGCTAGTCTTTCTCTGATCCTGCGAAAGACAGCTGAAGAAGAAAACAAAAGAATCCAAGACATCATTGGATTTCAGATGCTCCTGGCCCCAACACTTGATATCATGCAACAAACAACTACTTCTATAGATGCTCTAATCAATGAACTGGACTATAAAACTGTCGAAGATATGGAGAACATCATTGTTTCTCTCAAAGCAGCACAAAAGAACATTGAATATGTAACTGGTCAATGGGCACCCTTCCTACATTCTGCAATGAACATCTATAAGGATATCTTCACTAAGCTACAGATGTAACATCTATAAGAACATCCTAAGGACAGCTTAACCCTTTGTCCTATGGAGGCAAAAAGGGGAAGATGGTACAAAAAAAAGACAATAGAACGAGCAGAACAAAAAGAGCAGCACTGGATAGGACAGTGCAAAACATTTTCTCGGAGCACTCAGACAGGGGAAGTGTTCTACAGACGAAGAGCAATCTACAATGTCCAAGGTGTAAATTATCTGTTTTAGTATGAATGGTTTTGTGTATGGTTTTGCCACCAATGACAAAGGGGAAGATTGTTAGCAATATGAGTTGTCATTAGTGTATTTCACAAACTCCATTCACACCGGGAAAGGGTCATCGGTCACTTACACTACTCTAGAAACCACCTGTAGACTGAGAACAAAGTGTATGCACCAGTTGACTATATTGATAGATACACCAGTAGACCGAACCAAGCACACACTACCGGTCTTATGTTACATACAAGAATGAACCGGGTATAAATGGTATATCGGTCTAACTGCAAGAAAGATCCGATCTGGAATTTATGGATTAGTTTGAGTTAAACGCCTAATTATACGAGACATCCACCGCTCAGGAGTGGAGTTAGCTTTTTAACAGGAGTTAGCTTTAATTCTATAGACGATCTCAAGGTAAACTCCAGATCACAACACATAGCCTTTATGTGTTGCATGATTTATGGTTAAGTTTACTCGCTGGCGGTTCTATGAGTCAAGAGGTTCACTCTTGTATAAATACAGGTCATAGGACGCAAGATATGTTGTTGTTGTTGTTGATAGTTGGTGATTGCATAGAGTTGAGGAGAGACATCTTCTAAGGAGTTCTACAGGCACAAAGGCGAAGAAAGCAAGAGAGATCAACAACCAGGCAAACCGGGGAAGAGATCAACAGGTATGATCTAATCAGACAAACATTGTTGCCATAGATCATTGCTTTTATAAGGTGTAAAGGCATAATTGAAATCCCTCTATCAGGGTGGACCTAATCGTTTTGTTGTAAAAACCCCTAACAGGGTAACATCCCTTGTGATGTTCAAAGTCCTGTAACCAGGCAGCTCCTAACAAGGTTCAGATCTTAATGGATCTTTTGTAAAATCCCTTAACCAAGTAGCACCTTAACCAGTGCTTTGTAAGCTCCTAACAGGGCGCCTTCATTTTGTACTAGTGAAGTTGTGAGCTCTGTCTCACCGTGGTTTCTTCCTTCTAACCGAGGGTTTCCACGTATAAATACTTGTGTTGATCTGTGTGATTCTGTTAATACTTATGAATGACTGTTATATTTTGTTCATCAGTTAAGGATAATTAGAAGAAGTAGAGAATTAAAGTATAACATAGAGTATTTACTGATTCACTCCCCTCTTAGTAACCGGTTTAGTATTAACAACCATACCATAGATTACTGCATCTCCTTCAGTATTTGTATCACCGATTGCTCCCCCTAAGGGGTAGCTCCTTATTACATCAATCCAACAAAAAATTTCAATACAAAAACATTGGATTGATGCAACAACATCACTTTCAATTCTGCTCAAGTAGGTGAAGGACCCCCCACTTACCTCTCAGATACTCAAATGTATCCTTAGGTAATGGCTTAGTAAATATGTCTGTAACCTGCTCCTTAGTTGGCACATACTCCAATTGTACTTCTTTCTCTTGAACTTGCTCTTTAATAAAATGGTACTTAATTGCAATATGCTTGGTCTTATAGTGCATCACAGGGTTCTTGGATATGTTAATAGCACTAGTATTATCAGCATAGATAACCATCGGTTCAGTTACCTTTTCCTTAATACATTCCGACAACTCCATCCAAGCAACTTGAGTGCAATTAATAGCATCAGCAACATATTCTGCCTCTGCAACAGACTGAGAAATACAATTCTGTTTTTTACTTGTCCATGACACAAGTCTCTTTCCAAGAAAGAAAGCTCCTCCACTTGTGCTCTTCCTATCATCCACATTACTTGCCCATTTTGCATCTGTGAACACACTCAAAGTAAAATCTCCTTTATGATCATACCAAAGACCATAATCTTCAGTCGCTTTTAAGTATCTAAAGATTCTCTTCACAACCACCATATGAGATTCCCTTGGATTAGATTGAAATCTTGCAACAATCCCAACTTTATGTGCTATATTAGGCCTACTGTGAACAACATAATGCAACTTACCGATTATGGATCTGTACAAAGTTGCACTCACCTCTTTAGAATCATCTTCCTTGGATAGCTTACAACTGGTCACCATTGGAGTCCCAACCGGTCTACAATCTTCTAACCCAAAAGTCTTCATCACTTCCCTTACATACTTTGACTGACTGATGTAGATTCCATCATTGAGCTGAGATACCTACAATCCCACAAAGAATTTGATCTCACCAAACATCGACATCTTAAACTTTGTCCTCGTTTCATCTACAAATGCAATGCTCATCTCATTATTTCCACCAAAAATGATGTCATCCACAAAAATTCCAGCAATTAACAATTGGTCACCCTTCTCAATCTTCAAGTAAACATTACTGTCCTCACTTGTCCTTATGAAACCGATCTTGATTAGATACGGGTGGAGTCTCTCATACCATGCTCTTGGTGCCTGCTTCAATCCATAAAGTGCTTTTTGCAACTTGCACACCAAGCCCTTATCTTCTAATAGTGCAAAACCATTTAGGCTGTTCTGTGTAAACTTCTTCCAGAATACCATTCAAGAATGCAGATTTAACGTCCATCTGAAAAACTTTAAAACCTTTATAGGCAGCATAAGCTAGCAAAATCCTTACTGCTTCAAGTATAGCCATTTGTGCAAAAGTTTCTCCATAATCTAGGCCTTCTTGTGCATATCCCTTAACCACAAGTCTTGCCTTATTTCTGACTACTTCACCATCTTCATTGAGTTTATTCTTGAAAACCCACTTAGTTCCTATCACATTCTTATCAAGAGGTCTATGAACTATTACCCAAGTATTGTTCTTTATTTGGTCCAATTCGTCCTTCAATGGCCTTAACCTATTCTTCATTCTTCAATGCCTTATGGACTTAAGTTCATGTTCATAAATCGGACAAGTACTTTCTCTGATCTTTGTTCTAGTCTGAACACCAGCATTCTTATCACCAATAATTTGATCAAAAAAATTATTCAACTTAACATACCTTGGTATCACCGGTTCAGGTCTAGGAGCCTCTTCAATTGATTTAACTAGCCTCTTCAATTGATTGAACTGGTTCATCCTCATTGTTCTGATTTTCAACTTCTTGGTCCACTAGTTGAACATATACAATCCCCTAATCATCTCCTGATTTCTCTTTGCTGGAACCACCTTTCTGCTCTGAAAATTCATCAATCCTTACATTTGCACTTTCTATCAACTTGTTGGTTCTCTTGTTCAAACACTTGTATGCTTTGCTTTTTGTAGAATATCCTAGGAATATTCCTTAATCACTCTTAGGATCAAATTTTCCTGTATAATCATCTCTCTTTATGTAGCATCTGCTCCCAAAAATTTGAAATACTTCACACTAGGAGTGTGACCATGCCATAACTCATAAAAGTCTTATCAGTACCCTTCTTCACTTGTACCCGGTTCAAAGTATAAATTGCAATGCTGAAAGCTTCTCTCCAAAACATTTCAGGCACATATCTTTGGAACATCATGGTTCTAGCAGCATCAATAATTGATCTGTTCCTTCTCTTTGTAATCCCATTTTGCTGAGGAGTTCTAGTTGCTGACATTTACCTTTTAATTCCATGTACTTCACAAAACTTAGTGAATTCCAAAGATGTGAACTCACCACCTTTGTTAGATCTTAGGCACTTTATACTCTTACTTGTTTCCTTTTCAACTATGGCTTTGAATAGCTTTAACAAATAGAATGCATTTGATTTGTCCTTAAGAAAAGTAACCCACATCATCCTAGAATAATCATCAATAAAAAGCATAAAGTACTTATCTCCATGATAGCTTCTTGCTCTCATAGGACCACACAAATTCGTATGAACTAGATCCAAAATGCCTTCAGATGAAAAAGATTTACTGATAAAACAGAACTAGTTAACTTTCCCAATTGGCATTCCTTGCACATGACATTGTTTGGCTTCACTAGTTGTGGCAAACCTCTAACAATATTCATCTTACTCACTTTGACCAAACTATCAAAGTTAACATGACAAAATATCCTATGCCACAACCAACTATCATCAACTTTTGCAATCAGCCAACTCTTTACCGTAGTATTTAGTCAAAATAAGTTACCTTTAGACTGCATACCCGTGATGTCCCCTTCTAGCTAGCGACATCTTGCTAGTAAGTGATTAGGCTATCAGTGGACCCTCGTAGGCTAGTAGGCATGGATAGGGGGTCTTTTCAGGCACAGTGAAGGTATGACTTTCTGATGGTTCAGTATTGGCAGAGTTTAGTGTTTTCAGTTGGCTTAAGAGATTGTTTTTGGCTTAGTTATATGGATTTTTCTATTTTTAGCAAAGGTTTCTATATTTGGGTTTATTTTTGAGTCATAGAGATGGACCATGGCTATTTTTGAAAATGTATTTTGGTCACATGGAGAATTATTTCACCAACTCCGGTTTCAGACGGTTTAGCCAGATTCACAATATCAAGGGAGTTATTGCATTTTTAGTGGTTGTGTTTAATGAAGGAATAATGATTTAATATTAAGTTATAATATAACTTTATATTAAATCACTTAAGTGACGGGTTTAGGCTTCATAAAAGGGGACCAAGTTTATATATTAATATATGGGTGTGTGTCCTAAGTCCAAATTAATTAATTGAATGTCATTTTAATGTTTATTACATTAAAAGTGAATTATATGGAGAAAATCGCAAGCTTGCTTTTTGGTGCAATTTTGGACTTGGAAGAAATAAAAAGGCTTGACGTGAGTTGAGAAGGCATCTATTATTCATTTGAAGAATTAAAAATTGTTTCCTTTTGAGCTCTGAGAAGGGTTTGATAGTTTCAGTCATTGGAGAATGTAGTTTCTTCTGTGTGTTTGTCATTTGAGCCAGTGAAATACTTGGTGAATTTGATAATCAGAGGGAGTCTCATTCAGAGATTCTATTTGCGCTTCAACATAGGGTTTCAGCAGTTGCAGCACAAGCTCATAAGCTACATAGGGATCAGTATACAAGTGCTGGTTGGTTACAACATTGCAGAGACTTGCAGGCGTGGCTGGGAATAAGGGAAAGACACCATTCATGCTAAAAACGGATTGGCTGGTTTAGTGCGATTTCTTCTGGAAATTATTTAGGTTTTTATGCTTGTAAAACTCATTGTTGTTTATGTTTGGATTTTGGGACGATCTTCTTGTATTTGGCGTTGCATATTGAAGAATAATAAATTTGCAGCAGTAGTTAGATTATCTTTCTAGTATTTTCAGATTTGTATCTATTTTTTATATATTTAAACCCTTGCAAAAACACAAAAAAATCATAAAACAGTCAAAGAAAGAACAATTCAGCAGTTAGAGCCTATGAAGGGTTCTTACAGTCGTATCGGAGCTAAATCCTGCCATCCTGAGGGTTTAGTTAGTACATGCAGCCAGAGGAGGTTGGTCCACATAGGTATTATACACGCAAGAGAGCCTTACTTGAAGGCGAACAGGTTTTAAAACCACAACCGGTCACCATGGGTGACAGGCGCGAGGATAGCCCACCCCGAGTTAACAGGGTGGATGATGATCAGGAAACGAGAGTTTTTTAGAACTATGGCAACATGTCAGCAGTAGGTGGCCCAAGCTTTACATGCACTGACTACAATGATGGAACAAATGAATCCACTAGATAGGCAAAATAGGGATCAGGAGGATAATAGGAGTGCGGTTGGTTCACCTCGAGGACCTAGGACACACTCTAGGATGGTTGATAGGCCTACACGTCCTACTTTTGTGAGGGAGGAGCCGGCACCACAGCTTGAAGAAGTAGGTGATTTGATGTTCGCAAATGTTCTCATGGCTGCAAACGATGAGTGGGAGATGCTAGCTCCATAGGTTAGGGAGCGTCTCACCTTTGAGCGATTTGTCAATCAGATTAGAGAGGATTATAGGGCAGCGAGACAGGATAGGAAACCTCGTGGCCAGAACAATGAATTAAAGCGTGCTACAGGCAAGCTTTCCTTGATTACTTTTGATGGTAGTAGCAGGATGACAACACAGGCTTGGATTCACAAGCTTGACACTTTCTTGGCACTGAGACATATGACAGAAGTGGAGGCAATAAAATATGCCACACTACATTTAGAGGGAGCTGCACATGATTGGTGGTACCATGGGATGGTTACCCTTAAGCATAACTAGGTGACTTCATATCAGGACTTCGTGGATAGGTTGGTAGAGAGCTTTGATAAGAAGGATCCAAAAGTCTACTTCAGGGAGTTAGCACAGTTGAGACAGACAGACGGATTGGAGTATTTCATTAGTGACTTTCAGAGGCTATCCGTTATGGTGCTAGATATCTCAGATAGGAGATTGGTTGTTTAGTTCACTGAGAGATTATCTGAACCACTGAAGGGTTGGGTAAAAGCCTTTGATCCATTTAATTTGCAAGAAGCAATTAAGAAGGCTAGAAGTATGGAACAAGCAGCCCCAATAAATAAATTTCAGTCAAAGGGTGCTTCATCTAGCAAAGACAATCCATTCTTCAAGAAACCTGAGAGGAATGAAACAAAGGCTGAAAATAAAGATAAATCATTCGCTCCCTTGGATAGAGAGACATTGAATGATTTAAGGAAGAAAAATCTTTGTTTTTATTGCAAAGGACCCTATGACATGAACCACGATTGGCCCTTGAGACCAAAGGGGAGAGCAAACAGGGTTATGTGGGCTTACTATGAGGATTCTGATTTTGAAAATTTGGACCAACAGACTGAAAATGAGGAATCCAGTGAAGAAAATGAAAGTTTAGCTGATGAAAAGCTCAAGCAAATGTCTACCGATGAAGAGAAGGTTGAAGGTAGGCTTAAGAAAGCCCGTCTCACTAGTGTGCAATAGGAGGGATCGTTTCGGATGAGAGGATGGTTGGATGGAAAACGAATTACACATTGATAGATACAGGTGCCACACACAATTTCATTGATTCCAGGTTGGTTGAGAGACGCGGGATCCAAACTGACCAGTTTGAGGGCTTGAGAGTTAGGGTAGCGGATGGCTATGTCCTCAAATGTAATAAAAAGATTATAGGTTTTCCATTGAAAATTAATAACTTTGAATTCAAGGCTGAATTCTATGTGGTTAACATGGGTGACATGAATTTAGTTCTTGGCATGACTTGGCTACATGATATTGGAGAGTTCACTCTCAATTTGTGAGAAATGGTGATGAAATTTCAGATTGATGGTAAAACCCACATTCTTACGGTCATCTGAGACAGTGAGTTTAGGATGATGTTTTGCAGGCACATGGAGATCTTGTTGCGTCATGGCCAGGTTGAGTGGGCAGCCCATTGCAAATTGATGCCATCACAGGGGCAAAAAATTCCCAATACCATCCGGACATGCAGGAACTGAGAATCAAGCACTACAAGGTTTTTAGTGACATACCACCAGGTAGACCTTCAGATAGAGGTATTGAGCATATTATTGAGTTAGAGGAGGGTGCTAAACCCATTATGATCACACCCTATAGACATCCAAAGAGATTGAAGGATGAGATTGAGAAAACCATCAAGGAACTACTTGCTATGGGGCACATTAGACCAAGTAAGTCCCCCCTTTTGCTTCTTCTGTGGTTTTGGTGAAGAAAGATGGTACTCTTAGGATGTGCATAGATTACAAGGTCTTGAACATGAAGACTATCAAAAACAGGTACCCCATACCACAGATTGATGAGTTATTGGATGAGTTACACGGAGCATGCTTCTTCTCCATAATTGATTTGAGATCAGGCTATCATCAGATCCAAGTTAGAGAGTAGGATATAGAGAAGATGACATTTTGGTGTCATTGTGGCTATTTTGAGTTTGTAGTTATGTCATTTGGGCTAACTAATGCTCCAACCACTTTTCAGTCCACGATGAACATGGTCTTTCAGCCTCAGTTGGGGAAATTTGTGTTAGTCTTCTTTGATGACATCCTGGTGTATAGTAGGAGATGGGATGAGCATGTGCGACACTTAGACACTGTGTTGAGCATTTTGAGTAGGGGATCCTTGTATGCAAAGGAGTCCAAATGTGATTTGGGATTATCAGAGTTATTATATCTGGGTCACATTATTAGTGCACAGGGAGTACACATGGATCCTAAGAAGATTCGTGCTATTGTCGAGTGGCCTACTCAAGTAAACTTGACACAGTTGAGAGGATTTTTGGGGTTGTGGGTTCTACAGAAGGTTTGTTGGTGGGTACTCCAGGCATGCAGGACCCTTGACGAATTTGATGAGAAAGGGGGCTTTCTTATGGACTCCTGAGGCACAGGAGTGTTTTGATAAATTCAAGGAGTTGATGACTTCTTGTCCAGTGCTAGCATTACCAGATTTCAGTAAGTCATTTGAGTTTCATTGTGATGCATCTGGTGAGGGCGTTGGAGCAGTGCTTATGCAAAACAAGCACCCGATTGTGTATGAGTAGGAAGCTTAGGGGACTTGAGAGGAGATTTAGCATTTATGATAAGGAAATGTTGGCCATAATGCATGCTTTGGCCGAATTCAAGTAGTATTTAGTCAGCAGCAAATTCAGCATAAAAACAGACTACAATAGTCTAAAACATTTCCTGGGGCAGCGAGATCTTAATGACAGGCAGCAGAAATGGGTAAGTAAGTTACAGGTATATGACTTTGATATTACCTATTTCAAGGGGACATAGAACGTAGTGGCAGATGCCTTGTCACGAAGACCCCACTTGAGCTTGATGACGGATATATCAGAGGACTGGAGACATTTGATCCTTGCAGAGTATGCAAAGGATACATGGGCATCAGGATTCATAGATGGATCGGTTCAGGATAGTGATTACACCCTTGTGAATGAGCTCATCATTTACAAATGACGCATTTATTTGGTGCCAGGGTCAGAGGTGAGGAGGATGGTGTTGAGAGTTTATCATGACTCACCTATGGCAGGACATCCAAATTTTTATAAAACCTACCGACAAATTCGTGAGCATTTTTCTTGGAAAGGGCTCAAGGCTAAGGTGTTACAGTGTGTTAGAGAGTGTCCTACTTGCCAGCAGAATAAATAGCACTCTTATCTAGTTGGTTTAATTCAACCACTTCCGATTCCTGACAGGAAGTGGGAGTGTTTGTCCATGGACTTCATCACAGGACTGCCTAGAGCCCAGGGCAGAGACTATATATATGTTGTTGTTGATTGGCTTACGAAGTTTGCCCACTTCTTTCCGATCATTGCTACATACACTGCTACGCGGGTAGCAAATTTATTCTTCAGAGAGTTATTCAGGTTGCATGGTTTACCTCAGAGCATTGTCAGTGACAGGGACAACAGGTTTATGAGTCACTTCTGGCAGGAGTTATTCAGATTGTGTGGGATAGAGCTCACTTTGAGTACTAGCTACCATCCTCAGACAAATGGATAGACTGAGATAGTTAACAAATGGGTGGAGGGATACCTCAAGAACTACATGGCAGGGCAACAAAAGGCTTGGGTTAAGTGGATTTATCTATGCGAGTATTGCTACAATTCCACTTATCACATGTCTATTCAGATGTCACCATTCATGGCATTATATGGGTATGAGGCACCCGATTTCATGGATCTTTTGTTGAGTGACAGTAGAGTGCCTAGTGGTGGAGACTTGTTACAGGAGAGCTAGGACATTGTAAAGGCTCTTAAGGAGAGTATTACTAAGGCATAGAATCAGCAGAAGCAGTATGCGGATCATAAGAGGACTGAGCGGATTTTTGAGGTAGGGGATATGGTATACTTGATGTTATAGCCTTACCGCCAGTCCATTCTTAAAAGGCCACGATACTATGGACCTTTCAGGGTGATCAAGAGAGTTGGAGAGGTTGCGTATGAGTTGGATTTGCCAGCAGGGAGTAAAGTCCATAATGTTTTTCATGTGTCACGTCTCAAAAAGGCGTTAGGATATCGGATTGTTCCTTCTACAGTGCTTCCACCCTTGGATGATGAGGGGAAGTTGGTTTTAGTGGCTCGAGGCTTTTTGGAGTTTAGGGAGAGAAACTTGAGGAGTACTTGGTGAAATGGAGGGATATGCCAGTTGAGGATGCTACATGGGAGAGTGAGGAGATCTTATAGCATTCGGAGTTGAGATTGCTTGAGGACAAGCAATTTCAGGAAGAGCGGACTGTGATGTCCCCTTCTAGCTAGCAACATCATGCTAGTAAGTGATTAGCCTATCAGTGGACCCTCGTAGGTTAGTAGACATGGATAGGGGGTCTTTTCAGGCACAGTGAAGGTATGGCTTTCTAATGGTTCAGTATTGGCAGAGCTCAGTGTTTTCAGTTGGCTTAAGAGATTGTTTTTGGCTCAGTTATATGGATTTTGCTATTTTTAGCAAAGGTTTTTATATTTGGGTTTATTTTTGAGCCATAGAGATGGACCCTGACTATTTTTGGAAATGTATTTTGGTCACATGGAGAATTATTTCATCAACTCCAGTTTCAGACAGTTTATCCAGATTCACAATATCAAGGGAGTTATTGCATTTTTAGTGGCTAAGTGTTTAATGAAGGAATAACGATTTAATATTAAGTTATAATATAAATTTATATTAAATCACTTAAGTGTTGGGTTTAGGCTTCATAAAAGGGGGCTAAGTTTATATATTAATTTATGGGCGTGTGTCCTAAGTCCAAATTAATTAATTAAATGTCATTTTAATGTTTATTACATTAAAAGTGAATTATATGGAGAAATTCGCAAGCTTGCTTTTTGGTGCGATTTTGGACTTGGAAGAAATAAAAAGGCTTGGCGTGCATTTCGAAGGCATCCATTATTCATTTGAAGAATTAAAAATTGTTTCCTTTTGAGATCTGAGAAGGGTTTGATAGTTTCAGCCATTGGAGAACGTAGTTTCTTTTGTGTTTGTCATTTGAGCCAGTGAAATACCTTGTGAATTTGATAATCAAAGGGAGTCTCATTCAAAGATTCTATTTGCGCTTTAGCATAGGGTTTCAGCAGTTGCAAAACAAGCTCATAAGCTACATCGGGATCAGTATACAAGTGTTAGTTGGTTACAACATTGCAAAGACTTGCAGGTGTGGCTGGGAATAAGGGAAAGATGCCATTCATGCTAAAAACGCATTGGCTGGTTCAGTGCGATTTCTTCTGGAAATTATTCAGGTTTTTATGCTTGTAAAACTCATTGTTGTTTATGTTTGGATTCCGGGACCATATTCTTGTACTTGGCATTGCATATTGAAGAATAACAAATTTGTAGCTGTAGTTAGATTATCTTTCTAGTATTTTCAGATTTGTATCTATTTGTTTTTTTATTTAAACCCTTGCAAAAACACAAAAAAATCATAAAACAGTCAAAGAAACAACAGCTCAACAGTTAGAGCCCGTGAAGGGTTCTTACAATGGTAGCAATCAGATCACCAGATCTTCCAAGTATCCTGCAAACACCTCCTTTGAACTCTACAAGATAACCCTTGTTATTCAATTGTTCTATACTCAAAAAAGTATACCCTAGGCCTTCTACCTAGTAAACATCAGCACAGTTTGTTTTACGATTAATTGCAATAGATCCTATTCCTTTTACAAAGAAAGAAGAGTTGTTACCAAACCTTACCTCTTTATCACCACATTCTTCCAACTTAGTGAACATACTTTTATAACCGGTCATGTGATGTGTACATCCACTGTCTATTACTCATTCTTTACTGTGATCCATGCTAGAAATCAAAGCTTTTTCACCATAGGCAAGAGGATTTTCCTTTACAACAACAAAGGTAAATGCATCTTCATCATTATCCTCAAATTCCTCATCGGTGACCCCTTCATCAACAGCAACAAAACAAGTCTTCTCGTTCTTGTCCTTGAATCTCTTATGCTTTTCCTTCTTGTCACCATCAGGACACCTAGCAGCAATGTGTTCAATCTTGTTACATGAGAGACACCGGTACCTCTAGGTAGTCTCCTAGCAAGCAAAGCTTCCAACTCATCCTGTCTATATTCCTCAGACAAGATAGAATCATAATCATTAGAGTATCTAGTCATAGAAGAAGATTCATGAATCATAATCATTAGAGTATCTAGTCACAGAAGAGAATTCGCGACTAACTTCCTTTCCTTTCCTTGTAGGTGAAAGAGACATAGATGCCCTGAATGCAATTTCAACCCTTGGAATACTATTATCAAAATTGCTAAGCTCAAAAGCAGTCAACTTTCCAAATTATGCATCAAGAGTGACAGTTGCAGTTCCTACAGATCTTAACTCCTGAATAGAAGAAACCCTAATGGCATAAAGAGGTAACAAGGTTCTCAATACTTTACTTACTACATCTTCTTCTTCAATAGTTCCACCTACACTTTTGATAGAAGTAACCACTTCCTTGATTCTCTAACCATACTTCTCAATGTTTTCACCTTCAACCATCCTCATGTTGTCAAATTTTCTTTTCAGGCTGTCAACCTTAGCTTTCTGCACATGTTTGTCACCACCATACACTAACTTCAATTTCTCCCACACATTATGGGCGGTATCAAGATCTTGGATATCAACAAACTTTGCATCATATAATGTACTAGCAATGGCTTCCATAGCTGTAGTATTCTCTTGCTGTTCCCTTAGCTAATCTACATTAAGAGTCCCGAGGGTAGAACATACTGATTAACAACATGATTCCAATACTGATTACCCATACCTTTCAAATAATTTTTCATTCTACCACTCCACACCAAGTAGTTCTCCCTTGTGAACTTAGGACCTTCTTTCCTCATCATTCTCGGATCTTGACCTCAAGCTATTAAGCTTCACCACAAAGAGGAACAAGCCTTGATACCAATTGTTAGTCCTAAAGGTCTTAGATTATTGAGAGTGGGGGGTGAATCAGTAATCAAGATATCTGATAGTTTTTACTTCTTTAACACAAAGATATCATTCACTGGTTTACCGATTCAGTAAGCAAATAAAACTTAAACCAAATAAACACATCCACCATGAAGCATGCAACACATAACACATATTTTCCCGTGGAAACCCAAATGGGTGAAAACCACATGTGAGATGAGACTCACAAATTTTGTACTCTTTTGAAGTACACACTGTGAGGAGCTTGTAGAGACACTGTTAGGTGCCATCTTGTTATGACATTTACCTCTAGCTCTGTTAGGAGCTTTACCCTATTAGGAGTAGTGACGCAGCCAAGGGATGGTGGATCCAATTAAGCACAGTCCAAACCTTGCAGCTTCAGAATTACACAGCAGAAATACACAACACAAGTACACAACAATTGTTTCAAAGTAATTTCCTTTAACATGCCCGATTGTAAGGCCTTCCGGGTTAGGGCCAATTACAATCAGAAACAATTCTACAAGATCATAGGATCCAATTACAACAATAGCTAGTTCAGTTCTAAAACAAATCAGCAACTGATGGAAACCCTAAGGTAGATCTAAACTTGAGCTCGCAAGCCTCCAAGCAATCTCCTTGTTCCCAAGTGTGCAAACCACTAGCTCTGCTTACAACAAACTATCAGATAATCAATCTGATCTGCAAGATCATGCAAGATCTTTTCCACAACTTCACCAACTCTAGCTTCTCTAGATCTAATGTCGTTCTTCTCATCCACTACTGATGTCCGATCTCATTTAGATAATCGTGATTCCCCTAAACAACTACCCAAACACCCCTTAAATACTAATCATCAGCCACAAGTCGGCTTGGATGAAACCATTAACTCTCCTTAACTATTATTAAATGCAATACAAGTCGGCTCAAATTGCCTTACAACATTTAATACAACATGTCGGCTTGTAACAATAGCTACCAACAATAAATGCACCAATTCGGCCCAACAAATCACACAGAACTCCAGTCGGTAAACCAGAACTACTGAGCAACAATGAAATAACCAAGCATGCCAAGCATCGCCGAGCACCAGTGTTGACCGAGCACCACAGGCATTGCCAAGTAACACTTTCAACGAGCGCCAGAGATTATCAAGTTCCTCTAGTGACCTAGCTTCCTTCAATGACCGAGGCCATCGGTCAAGGCTGCAACCGAGTAACACCGGCCAAAATACACACCTCCATGCAGATTCATCGAGGACCAAGAATGCCCCTGCATCAGACACCCGAGGTTCGAAAAGATGTTCATATGTGAAGAACATCTCCCAGGATTCAGTACATAAATCC
Source organism: Chamaecyparis obtusa (assembly GCA_027943335.1). NCBI lineage: Eukaryota > Viridiplantae > Streptophyta > Pinopsida > Cupressales > Cupressaceae > Chamaecyparis > Chamaecyparis obtusa. The sequence continues at coordinate 339,831 of BSBK01001242.1, read as the reverse complement.
TGAACTGGTTCTTCACATACAAGTCCTCCACTTTTTCGGTTTGCATACTCTTCCACTTCAACTTCCTCTGTCTCTTCAAGTCTTTTCTTGAGAACATACAGGTCGGTTCTCCAAACTGATCATTCATTCTCTCAGGATCTACCAACTCAACTCGGCTACCGATACTTAGGCTTTTCCTACCGAGCGTTGTATCCATCAAAGGCATCAGGGAAAACTTCCTGTCATCCTTCTCAACAGTAAACACATTCTTCACACAATCATACATGGCTCTACAATCAAATTGCCAAGGTCTACCGAGCAATATATGACAGGTGTTCATCTCCACAATGTCACATAACACAAGATCCTTATACTGGCCAATCTGAACATCAATGTAGCATTGTTTTGTAACTTCCAAAGCATGATCATCTTGCAACCAACCAATCCTATAAGGACGTGGATGTTTCATTCTATTCAAACCAAGTTTTTGAACCATGTCCTCAGCAACGAGGTTATCAATACTACCACTATCAACAATAACATCACAGAGTTTACCTCCAGACTTGCATCGAGTCCTGAACAAGTTACTCCTCTGACAAGGTTCATCCTTTGTACCGAGCAATGTTCGCCGAAGCAGAAAGTTCTCAGATTTAGGTTCATTTTGAATGTTTTCATTCACCATAGCAGTTCGTCGGTCAACCTTCTTCTGTGTACACTCAAAAGAACGGTGTCCTTTCTCTCCACAGTTATAGCATGTACCCTTAAAGATAACTCTACCTATCTTCTTCTTTAGTTCCACAGGTTTCGGTTCATCTTTTGCATCAGACGGTTTATCCTTCACCCAAAAATCAATCTTCAGCATACCAAGCTCATCTTGAATATTGAATCTCAGACCATTCACATACCGAGCTACCTTTTCCTTACCAAGTTCTCTGTGTCCAGACCGAATAGTAAGTTTGTAGAACTCCTCGGTATAATCTTCAACAGACAAATCCTTCTGCTTCAGATTCTGCAACTTCTTAAACAAGTCAAGCTCATAGTCCACCGGTATGAACTTAGCTTTCAATTTAGTCACCATCAACCTCCATCGATTGATCTTCATTTCACCTTCATCTTCTCTATCTCTTTGTAGTTCTTTCCACCAAAGAGCAGCATGTCCTTTCAATTTTGTTTGTGCCAATCTCATCTGAAGAGGATCTTCAATTTCTTCCAGCTCAAACAAATCTTCAAGTTCACCGATCCAGTCAAGCAAATTCTCAGGTTTCAAGGTTCCAGAGAAACTAGAGACTTCCATTCTGTAACTACTACTTAACTGAGCTTTAGATCTACGCAACTGAGCAGTTCTGTCTTCACCAGATCTGTCCCTCCGGTCATCGCCACTAGATCCAGTAGGTTCAAAGTCTTTAGCAGCTTCTTCATAACCATCCTTGGTAGCAACATTCCGAGGTACACCAGTAACAACTCTCATGATTTCGGCGACCATGTCATTCTTCATCAGTTCCATCTTAGATCTGAAATCTGATTTCACCTTCTCTATAATCCTAGATTCCACAGTATCACAGAGATCTACAATTACTCTAGGGTCCAATCTTCTCGGAGGCATGATTTTTGAATTGTGAAATAATATAAATTAAATTGCCAAGGGGGAGATTTTAAAAAATTCTAAATGAAAAAGGAGTAAATGAAATTTGAAATTGTTTGAATTATGATTGGCTTGCAAATTTTTCAATGTTTGGTGAGGTTGTTGTCATTAAATGCAATAAAATTAATTTTCTTGGGGAAATCCCAAAATCACAACTAGCAGCCCCATCTTATTTTCGAAATTTGCTAGTCATGGGCCTAATTAATTATTATTTTTTCATTCTCCAACACAACACCTCTTCTCCCAGCCCCTTGTGATTTTTTTTTATGCATTGTTGGGCAATTTTGAAATTAATTTTCATATCTCCTTGGGCCATGCGATTTTGTTTTCATTTAATTCATGTTTGAAATGGCAATTTTAATTTATTTTTCTTTCCTCCAAGGCCAAGTCGACCCCATATTTGGAGGCAAAAATTGAATATATAATGAAGGCTTCCCCCTCCTCATTTCATCATCATTTCTCATTTGTCTTGGCAGGCTTATTGAGGAGCGAAATTTCCAAGGGTAGGTAGCGAGTTTGGGAAGGAGGACTAGCGAAAATCAGAGCAACAGGGCAGCGAATTTTGATCAAAGAGGAGCGAAAATTGTTGAAGGCCGGCGAATTTAGGAGGGTGCATTCTTGGAGCTGCGAATTTTAGCAGCAGGCCTGCTATTTTGGAGCTACGAACTGTGAATCATCAAGGCAGGCCTGCAAATTTGAGCTGGAGGCTGCATTCTTGGAGTTGCAAATTTTAGTAGCAGGCCTACTATTTTGGAGCCACGAATTGTGAGTTATCAGGGAGGAGTTGCGATTTTTTTTGGGGCAGGGCTGCTATTTTCCAGGGCTGCCAACTTAGAGGAGAGCTGCGAATTTTTGCCAAGGGCTGTTATCTTGGTAGAGTTGTGAAATCTTAAGGTAGAAGGTTGCAAAAATTAGAGGAAATTGCTATTTTGTCAAGAAGGAGGTTGTGATCTTGCCATAGAGTTGCGAATTTTTGGTTGAGGTGCAGATTTCAAAGTATCTTCTTCTTCTTTGGATAGAGTTTGTTGGTTGTGGAGAAGGATCTTCAATTTCAAGTGAAGGCTGGTCTATAAGGCAGAATTCTTCCTTTTTCTTACTTGGTTCTTTCTTCATTTCTTGGTTGCATTTTTTATCCACCACTTCATCATTCCATCTTTAGGGTTTGAAGAGGCATATATAAGTGTAGTTTCATTCATAGGAATTGGAGAAAGGGAGATATAAGTGGTAGTCCCACCCCTAGGAACGAAGCAGAGAGATAAGTGTAGTCCATCCCTAAGTATTCGAAGAGGCAGAAATAAGTGGTAGTTCCATCCCTAGGTGTGGAGAGGCAGAGATAAGTGTAGTGTGATAGGAATTGAAGAGGCAAAAATAAGTGGTAGTTCCATCCCTAGGATTGGAGGGGCAGAGATAAGTGTAGTCCCATCTCACTGTAGAAAGAAGAGGCATAAATGAGGGTTAGGATGGCAGATGCTAGTGCAAGCAAGAACCTATGGGGAATGTATACCAAGTAAGACAAGGAAGACATGATGCCTAAAACCTTCTTCTTCTCAAAATTGAAGCAAGTGAGTGACACCTGCATTGGCATAGTGAACATGATACAGTTGAGAGACAAATTGATGGAGAGCTCCTCCCCCTTGGCCAAGAAGGATAAGGAGACAGGTTGCCACCACATTTTCATAGCTCCATCCTCCATCTCCATCTTTCACTTACATCCGCTTCACCCCCACCCTCCATTCCATATTTTCATTGCAGGTACAAGCGGAAGCAGGTTTCATTGCAGGTTGGAAGAGATTTGAAGATATTTGAGGCTAGGCAAGGCTTGGCTATTCGTGCAGGCTAGCTTGGTTAGATTTGAGAAGGTTCTAGCACCCAAGAGAGTCATGCATTTTGTTGATAACTTGTAATAGGCTAAGTAGGCAAGTTCTAAAGGTCAAGAGGTAGGTGTTGGAACATTACACCAATGTAATAGGAACTTGGACTTGAACTTTTTTGTGTGGGTGGCCCTCCATGTTTAGGAGTCTGCCCTTGGTGGTGAGCTCTGTGGAGTGGAGTTGTGTTTTCTTTCCTTGGCTAGTTGTTTTCTTTCATTGCAAATCAAACAAAGACAACTAGTAATTTGATTCAATCACATTAAGAGGAAAGATAAGAATGGACTACAAATTGATACAAACAAAGCAATCATAACTTGGATGATAAGATTGATCAACACACAAACTAAGTTGTAATTATCTATTAGAAATGGACTTAATGAACAATTCACATAATCTTGGATGTAAGATGAACTCCACATAGCTTAATTAGGCAGTGAAGGAACCAACTCACTAACTAGCTAGAAGGCAATTGATGAACTTAATAATTATTTCAAATCAAGTAATGGGTGGATTGTGGGCCTTGTAGGAGGTATGGCCAAGGCAGGTGCCCCTAGAACCCAAGAGTATTGAAGCAGAGGGGGGTGCATGCAAACCAAATTCGACTAGGAAGGTTAGAGAAGACCAGGAAGGTTAAGGAAGGCAAGGATAATGAAGGAGGAAAGCGAGACGAAAGGTTGAAGGGGTCAAGTTCGATTTCAGGGTGGTGGCCAATAGCAAGGCTCTCAAATTGCAAAGAGGTTCACATCTAGGCAAGCCACCGAGGCCAAGGCAAGATTACCCCAAGTGCATAGAGACCTCACCCTTTCAAGGCTAGGACATCAAGTACAAGCAAGTTCAAGTGGTGATGAGAAAGTTTCTAAGGACGAGCTCAAGCATCCAAGGCTTTGCCTCATCTCAAGGATTAAATAAATTTATAAGATAAGGTTGATGAGGTGGCAATTTCATGTGCATGCAATCAAATCATGCCAAGTGTCCTATGTTCTCATTGGTTGACAGATTATTGTAATTTTCTCATTGGCCCATCAAGTTGGTGCCCTCATGTAATTGGTTGAAAGATGGTAACCCTAATTAGGGTTTGTAAGGTTTAATCTTGGCCCTTGATTTTGCCCCTTAATCTTGGCCACTCGTAATTCTGAGCCTCTATAAGGCCATTTGTTCTCATTTGTAAAGCAGAGTTATGTTGGAGAATCGTTGCCAAAATACTATCAAAATTGTTCTCTATTCATTGTTGTGGTTTGCATGGTGGATATACATGATCATTTTGGTGTATTGCATGGTCCTTCTCATCTCTCAAATTAAAGTAGGATTTCATTTCATGTTGTTAGAGTAGAAGTAGATGGCTAGTTGTATGGTGATGTTAGTGAATGTTTGATAGGGATCTATATACTAGGCCACTAGTATCTAGCGGCTTTTTAGGAAGCCTTGTGTGGTAATCTAGTCCAATCGCTCCCAAGTTCTACTTGCATTTCATCTTTCCACTTGTACTTCAAGTTGGGTTGGAAGATAGATGTTAGTGTGAAAATTCTAAGCGTATCCCTTTGAATCATTGCACCAATGGAGGTAGCGCCGCAGGCAAGCTTTCATTTGGTTGGATCCCCGTCCATTTGCTAATTTCTTCATTCATAGGAGTAGTAGTAGAGCAGTAAGCAGTTAGTGGTAGGAGTAGTTGAAAGTGAAAGTGATCAAGGAGAAAAGAACAAGTTAAGCATGCGAAGTACCGCCAAGTTATCTTTGAATGAATAACGTAAGCCCGCCTACATGATTAACCAACAAATCACATTAATATAACTGAGTTAGTATCAACAAGTGTAAGGAACCTTGGAGTTTTCTCATGTTCTTCATGAGTATTTACTTTTCAAGAGAGGGTTGAGTGTTTGGTATTCTATATCAAGTATTCAATTGCTATATGTTATGTAGTGGTACAAAATTGACATCAACACTTTAAAGGAAGAAGCAACTTGATGCAAATACAGGATCAAGGCTTGGAATGCAGTTTGATATGATTGACCAGTTAGGCTACATAATGTTAGAGCCATATGTTTACAATTGCTTGAGGACAAACAACTTTTTGGGAAGGGAGAACTTGTCATGTCCCCTTTCAAAAAAAATAGCAGATACTATTTATAATAAGTTTAGTTGTCGAAATATAGGAAATCAGGACTTAAGGGTAGACTGGGAAACATTTTTTTGATGATTTGATTAAATCAAATATAATATTTAGTCTAGTGTTACAAGACTCGGACTCGCCTCGGACTCGGCAAGTTGGATTCGGGCTTGGACTTAGACTCGGCGCCTGGACTCGGCAAATTGAAAAACCCAAGAAATTCAAAGATTTTTAAGAATTTAAAACTTTTTTCATGCATCATTCAGTCAATTAACATCAAAGACACAATAATTGAGATAAATAGAAGCTACTTTGCACACATAAACAAGTTTACATTGATCACATAAGTATAAATGCGAATTTCTAAAGGACATAAGTTAACTGTTAAACTAGTTACTAAATAACACATTAGAAATTTGAAATATAAATAGTGTCATTGTCAAAAGTCTACAATATTCATGGAATATGAAATCCATGGAATGAAAAGTTCAAAACATATATCAAAATAAAAGCTAGAGCCTAGAAGACTAAGGCCCTATGTCTTCCTACGTGTACGCCTAAGATAGGTCATGGAATATTTTGCAGCCATCTTCTGTCCCTATGTCTGAGGCTCAACCGCAGTGGCATCCTCATCCTCCTCATAATCATCATCATCCTCAGACCCCTCACTCTCAGCCTCAGGGTCCTCCACTGGGTGTCCTCGAGCTCTAGCCAATCCATTTGCTAATCTATTTTCTAAAACCCCTATATTCTTCTCCCAGGCCTTTTTCCTCTCTTCTAAGTCTTTGCAAATGATGGAATGACCTTTTTAGGTCTTAGAATCATTAGAAAATCCTTGTTCCAGCTTCAATTCGCCCTCAAAAAGCCAGGACAGGTTGTGGGAGATAACATTGCTGAAGGCATGCTAAATCCTGAAATTTGGCTAAGTTTGGAATTTTTTGAAAACCCCCAAAATCTAGAATTTGCATTTTAACTCCTATGAAGTTGAAACCTATCTCAAACATCCTGAAAAAATTCATTCAGATGACTTGCAGCATCCTCTTTGACTCTGGAAAGTATGACACCATTGATAATAGTCAACTGCAACCATTTTATTCAACTTCATTGCAATTCAAAATATTAGCAGTCAACTTACCTCATGAAAACAGTCACGTAAATTGTAGCATGTTTCCCATCAACTGCAGAATGTCAAGTAAAACATCGGTAGATTTTAGTCTAGCAGCATTCAAACTAGTAAAAAAGATCGATGAATCAATTTTGAGGTTCTTTGATGTCACCAATAGTGAACTGATTTCAGTAATATTGGATGCCCTTTAATCTCCTCTTAAATTTTTCAAGTTCTTGCTGGTTAGTGGAGAAACCAGAGTTGAGAGTTCATTAGCTGAAGTTCATTTATTCCTCTTCTCAAGCTTTCAAATGCTCAGTTTGTTTTAGTGTTACAAGAGACGTGTCTCCCCCCCTCTGAGGCGCGTCTCAGAGATGGAGACGCTGACAGTCCCAACCGGTACTGAGAGGGGAGGGGTGAATCAACACTTATAAAACTTTTTAAAAAATCTGATGTAGTATACTACAACTGTAAGCAAAACAGATTCTAGCATAAGAATAGCAGCAAACAATCAACTACAAAGCAACACCAGATTTATCACGTGGAAACCCAAATCGGGTGAAAACCATGGTGTGAGGAAACCTCACAAATTCTACACTTTTCTGAAGTGCGCCCTGTTAGGAGCCTTCCTTATTAAAGGATTACAACGCACTGTTAAATGCGACCTGGTTAAGGGATTTGATACAATAAGGCCTATTAGTGCCTGCCTGGTTAGAGGACTTAGAACACCTGAATAGATGTCAAACTATATTCTTGTTAGGCAAACGAATATATAGACTTTTTGCCCTAATTGCTTTTCTCATGCACGATCTGTTTACAGATTACCTTCGGATTCATCACCTAGTGGAGTATTAGTTCACTGAGGAAACATTCGATGTATGCTCTTGCTTTATCTGCTTTATGAAAGAAAGCAACAAATGGGTGTGAAAAGCTTTACTTCACAAGAGATATCTCCATCATTTAATGCCACAAATTTCGGCATTAACACCTGCAATCGTGCCTCGTACCGATCATCTTGGCCACTCAAAGACTATCGGAATTAGTGCAGTAAATCCCTGTCAAAGAGTTAGATAACAGATAGTTGACTATGACTTCCCCGGTTCATCTTGTCATGACGAAGTCTTTACTCAGTTGGTAAAAGACCCTTAAGTTGTGTACAGGTAAGAGCCTTGACCTGTCACCTTTCCTTCCTCGGTCTATACCGGTTGCATCCTTTTCTTGGTCCTTGTTACTGGTTACCGGTTGCTTTTCCCTTGGTGACCGGTTGCGTCTGATGAACATAAATAATCTCTTGTTTATTGCACGGTGTCACCGGTTGCCAAACCAATCTCTCTACACACAGAATGTTGTCAACTAACTAATAATTGTTTTGATTCACAGATCCAACACTGGTGTCCTAGGATTGAGATGTCAGCACCTCTACTCTCAACACCTCTTTCCTCTTTTGCCAATCAATGACAATACCTAATTGACATGTACCGGTAGCAAGCTTACCGATTACCATCCCTTAATGCCAACAATCTCCCCCTTTGGCATTGATGGAAAAACCTTATTAATAGGCAATCATGTCACCATGTCACCTTTCTTATTTACCAGTCATATACTGGTAATACTGTGTCATATTCTCCCTCGTTTGACAATAATGCCAAAGGCTAATCAGAAAGACTACCTTAAAGAAATCTGCTTCCCCTTCGAGCAACACTCCTATTCATCAATCCAGGTAAGATGAGGTGAAGTCCTGTATTGAAGCATAGCGAATTGATGAACACCTGTGCAAGTTTACTAATGATCAGGAATGGGTATCACCCCTAATTTACCTTTGAGATACTCAAAAGTATTCTTTGGTAATGGCTTTGTGAAGATGTCAACAATCTGTTATTTTGTGGGAACATACTCCAATCTTACTTCTTTATTTTGTACCAGCTCTCTCAAGTAGTGATACTTGATGGCAATATGCTTTGTTTTGGAGTGCATGACAAGATTCTTGGATATGTTAATTACACTTATACTGTCACAGTAAATTGCAATTGGTTCAGGTATCTGTTCTTGGATTCCTTCAAGTAGCTGTTTGATCCAGATTACCTGTGTGCAATTGATTGCTGCAACAACATATTCAACTTCTGTTGTAGACTATGATATACAGTTTTGTTTCTTGCTTGTTTAAGACAATCTTTTCACCAAAAAAGAATGCACCACTTGTGCTCTTCCTGTCATCAATATTGCTAGCCCAATTTGCATGAATGTAAACCTTTACTTGGAAGCCTCCCTTGTGAGGAAATCATAAGCCATACTCTTCAGTCCCCTTTAGGTATTTGAAAATTCTCTTCATTGCTATAAGATGTGTCTCTTTAGGATTTGTAGAAAATTTTGCTACGATGCCTACTACATGTGCAATGTTTGGTCTACTGTGTACTGCATACTGTAATTTGCCTATCATCGACCGATACAGTGTCTCATTCACTTCTTTTGCATCATCTTCCTTTGATAACTTGAGGTTAGTTATCATAGGTGTACCAACCGGTTTGGATTCTTTGAGTCCAAAAGTTTTAAGAATTTCTTTTACATACTTGGACTGAGAAATAAAGATACCTTCTTTTAGCTGATGGACCTGTAGTCCAATGAAGAATTTTATGGCTCCTATCATAGACATTTCAAATTCTTTCTTCATTTCTTCAGCAAAGGCTTTGCTCATCCTGTCATCTCCTCCAAAGATGATGTCATCCACAAAGATTTTAGCAATCATGTTTCCATCTTTTCCAGTATTGAGATACATGTTGTTGTTGTCCCCGGTTCTTGTGAACCCTATTGTCAGGATGTATGAGTGCAATCTCTCATACCATGCCCTTGGAGCTTGCTTTAGCCCATAAAGAGCCTTTTTGAGTTTACAGACCATACCACCCTTTTGTGTGAATGTGAAGCCTTCCAGTTGTTCAATGTAAACTTCTTCCTCCAATATTCCATTAAGGATTGCAGACTTTACATCCATCTGGTATACTTTGAACCAAAGATGGAAAACTCGCCGATTACTTGCCGAGTCCGGAAAACCCGCCAATTACTCGCTGAGTTTTCCAGCTCGGTGAGTAACTTGGCCAAATAATCGCCCCTAAACTCGGCGAGTTTTAGTTAAAAACTTGCCCGTGTTTGTATAATACAGGTGCAACAAAGAAAAAACACAATTTCATTATTGCGTTTCATTTTGGATGCTCCTTGGGCGACTAGGGAAGAACTTGATTGGGTTTCCAAGCCATTGTAAGGCGTATTCGAGTGGACTCAAGGCGGATTTGAGTGGATTGAAGGAGGATTTCAACCGTTTTTTGAAGAAAAAACACATTTCCAGGTAGGGTTGCTGAGATTGTTTTTTTTTTTCAAACATTCTATTTTGTTTTTGTTGAATCTAAATGAATACAAAATCATTTCTAACTACTTAGAAATGATTTTGAATCATTAGAACAAGATTCAACACTGTTTTGGACAAGTTTTTAAGAAAATAATGAATCTATCAATTTTTTTTTGAAGAATATCTTTTTTTTTAAAATATCAAACTGTACCAGTTTTTTTTTTTTTTTCCAACTTTGAATGATGTCTAAAAAGATTGTAACTAATTTAGATAGTTTCTAACTTTGTTTAATTTATTTTCTAAAATATTTATTTTATGTTTTGAATTTCTGTGTAGGGCGGCAATTAACCATTAAATCAGCATGTAGATTCAGGGGAAGTGTGGCCACTAACACCATGCCCTTCTGGATTTATAGGCACCCGGCCTAAAATTGCTAGATATAAAACATGGAGGTATGCCTATGAAGCACCCAATGAGCCCGGGAAAGTAATTTCCGGAGGCATAAACCTTCTCAAATACCATCTTGCAGGCATTAGCAAGCATGATACAAATCCATGCAAAAAAAATATAGACGAGATAAAAAGATTTATTAATTCCCTACTTGCAGCCGGGGAAGAGAAAAAATTACAAAGGGAGAGGGGAAATTTAGCTGTGAGGGCAGCCATAGTTGAAACTCAAGGTGCTCCTATAGACATTCAGGAAGAAGAAGAAGCACTTGAGAGCATAGTGGGCTCTCTTCGTGGCCCACGCATCCGCAAACATAGTGCCTTTTTTACCGCTTCTGCTTCCTCTAGTAGAGTGCCACCGACACCATCAACATCAGGAATAGACAATTTTTTTGTGCACAGGAATACACCTGGTGCAAAACCATCATTAGAGGCCACTGGATGGAACAAGGAGGCACATGAGAAAACCGATATTGCATGTACTGATTTTTGGTATTTCAACAATATTTCATGGAGTGTGATTGAGAGCCCCTATTGGCTCAATTTGGTGACCGCAATGACAGTTTCGGGAAAAGGGTACAAGGCCCCTTCTCACAAGGATTTGAGTGGGAGGTAAGTAAATGATCGGAATCCACTTGGTTTCATTTTTAAATTTTAATTGTTATTTCTTGTTTATTAAATCAAAATTGAATACTAAGACTTGATTTGACTTTGATTTTGTAGGTTGCTTGTAAATGCTATTGATAGGGCAAGACTAGTGGTGGAGGAGCAAAAAAAAGAGTGGAGTAAATATAGCTGCACCATTCTTTCTGATGGGTGGACAGATGGAAAAAATCAAACCATCATTAATTTTTTGGTTGCTTGTAAGGATGATGTATTTTGGAAATCGGTTGATGCCTCCAACAAAGTGAAAAATGCACAAACTTTGGCATTAATGTTGGAGAATGTTGTCATGGAGGTGGGAGTAGAGAATGTGGTGCAAATCATCATAGATAATGTTGTAGCAGGTAATTTATGTTGCACATGATTATCATTAAAATTTTAAATTTAAATATTAATAAGTGATATTTAATTTAGTTTTTAGGTAAAATATCGAAATTGGAAACTAATTATTGCATTGATACTAATATGCCAGGTAGAATCCTCCAAGACAAGCACCCCACTTTTTTTTGGACACCTTGTGCAGCACATGTCTTTGACCTTCTTTTGGAGGACATAGGAAAACTTGATTGGGTGACTCCAATTGTGGAAGATGCAAGGCGGGTAACAAAGTATATCTACAATCACTGTAATGTCTCCATTTTTTGCAGGTCATTGATTTGATGGTGCCAGGTCATTATTGTGATCCTCGTGGTTTGACGAGGTGTTTAAAGGGTCTTTGGTGTGAACTTACTATTTATAGTAAGTCAATGGATATTTCCGATGAGTTAGAAGAGTTGAATGATGCTCTCGGTTTTCATTTCTGGCTTCCAGTTTGGGCTCCAAAAATCTTGGAGAGAGCATCTATTTTTAGTAAGTCACCCTGTCAAGTTCATTTATCATCTTTCATCATCTGGATCAATCCTGTGCAGACAGATTTCGATTCAAAGGCTTCTTCAGTTGTTTTCGCAAGACGGGTGGTTTATTATTATTATTTAATTAAATTTGCTAAGGTTGCCATTTTTGTTGGTATTATATGTTGGATACCTTAGTGTTATAGCTCGTTGGAACCAGGATGAAAAGTTTTAAATCTTGGGCACAAGAAATAGGGACCTTGCGTGTCATAATTTCATGATATTGGTGAAAAGGCCTTTTTTGGAGCCAAATGAATTAATAAATTATATTATTCAATATGTGTCTAAGTATAAAAAGTGTTTTAAGTGAAAAGTGTGAGAGAGAAGACACTTTTGAATTATAAAAGCAATGCTTTGTGAAAGGAAAATCATTCATTGTTGATTTGATAAAATTTATGAAGTCTCTTGGCTGTGAGAAATGGCTAGGGTTTTGAGGATTGATTCCTCTTCCTGCAATTTGAATCATCACTGGTTGATGATGAATTTTACAAATTGAATTATGAAAACTACTACTGAATCTTTGGATATTGTTCTTGGTGCTGAAGTATACCAAGTGTGAGAAGATTGTAGCAATTGCATCAAAGCTGCGAGTTTATAGTTTGGAATTCGAAACTCCTCATTTATCAAATTTCTTAGAGGCTGGAATTATCTCTAAGGACTGTCAAAATGGTTAGCAGGAGGCTGCGATTTGTTTTGCAGTAGCAGCGTTTTCTTCTTTAGAGGCTGCCGTACGATTTAATTAAAGGAGCCGTACATTTCCAGCAAGCCGTACGGACTTCAGCCTAGCTGTATGCAGCAAGCACATGTGTGGTGCCTTCACAGGAGATCGGCTCCCTTTGGACGTCTCTTCATTGGCATTGTTCTATCAACATTTTGTATATTGCGGCATCTATAGGAAATCATCAGCAACTTGAGGAATTTAATATGGAAGGTGCCAGTTTGTAAATTCTGTCCCAGAATTCATTATGTAGCCGCATACTCATTAAGGTGCCCAGATTTGTTAATTAATACTTGTGATTGGAATATAATTTGATAGTTGTCAATTCTGATATTTTATAAGCAATTTTCAGTGGTAGATTAATGGCTATAGTTATTTATCAAGAGGTTAAAAATCTGAGAAGTATTATTGAAATTCATATTTGTAATTCATTAATTTCTATAAATGTTTGGAAGAAATTTAGAAGTGCAATTTAATTTGTGGAAAAAACTAGTTTATAAACAAGAGCGAACCAAGGCTCTTTACAATCACCCTTGGGTTCTAAATTTGATGAGACAATTCAGTAAAGGGAAAGATTTGGTGAGACCCGCAGCCACAAGATTTGCAATGGTTTTCTTGACATTGCAAAGTATTATTGATGGCTTGAATTCTTTGAAACAAATGTTTGTGAGTCCACCATGGCTTGAATCGGCTTATTCAAAGAAGCCCGAAGGAGAATTTGTTGCGCACATTGTCTTTGATCAACCTTTTTGGGACAAGGCTCAAGAGATTGTGAAGGTAACTTCAAGAATCAAAACTTAAATTTTTAATTATTCTTGATTCAAGTCTCATTATTAATTAATTTTGTTGTAAACTAATTTGTATTTTTAAAATTTCAATTGCAGGTATCTGAGCCCTTGGTGAGGGTTTTGTGCATGGTTGATGGGGACCAAACCCCAATGGGGTCTCTGTATGAGGCTATGGATAGGGCCAAAGAGTCTATCAAAAATCACTACAAGGGGTATAGACTCAGATATGACCCCATTTGGGAGATTGTTGATAGGAGGTGGAACAATCAGCTCCACCAACCCATTCATGCAACAGGATACTTCCTCAACCCTCGTTTTAGGTACGGTGATTCTTATTCAGATTTTACTAAGACTTGATTTCACTTTGTTTTTGTAGGTTATGTACTAAGACTTGGTTTCACTTTGTTTTTGTTTTAGATATGATGATTCATTTTCAGATCCTAATGGCGAGGTCATGGAGGGCCTCTCTACATGCATTCAAAGGATGATACCTGATGTTGCTGAGAGAGACCATGTTGTGACTGAACAACAAATCTACGTGGAATCAAAGGGTAAATTATTCTCTTCAGAGTTGGCAAAGAGAGCAAGAGGCACTCAAACCCCAGGTAAAAGTAGAACATTTGCAATTTTGCCATTTGATAAATTATGTTTTGCTTGTCTCTTTTCTTTCTAACTTCTCAATATTTTAATTTGCAGAGGCTTGGTGGCAAAGTTGGGGTGGGAATACTCCACATCTAAAGAAATTCGCTCTCAGAATCTTATGTCAGCCTTGTAGCTCATCCCATTGTGAGGACAATTGGAGCTTATTTGAGTCCATCCACACAAAGAAGAGAAACAAGTTAGCTCAAAAACGCCTCAATGACCTTGTCTATGTGCAGTACAATCTTAAGTTGCGCTTGAAGAGGGCAAAGGAAGCACCAGCTGGTCCAATTGATTTGGACGATATAGATCCTTACTCTGATTGGACGGCACAGGAGCAGCCTCCATTGTTTACAGAGGATGAGATCGCTGATTTGGAGAGGCAGGCTATGGAGGGGGAGGGGGGTGGATTTGGTTTCACATTGGATGACATTGAGGAGGAGGATGAGGATTCAAACGAGGAGTCATTAGCAATGCCAGTGCCAGAAGATACATCCAGAATGGAGAGCGAGCCACACACATCAGGAGGGATACCAAGCGAGGAGGCATAGTCACGCTCAGTGCAGGCTTCTACTTCTAGGACTAGGCTCTCTACTTCTAGTTCCTCTCCCAGTCCCTTATTTGGTCATAGACTTGGGAAGAGAAAGATGTAATTCAAATTGTAATTTGTAATGATGTACAACTTTACTATTTATCTTCTAGTCATCAACATTCCACATGAGAATGCGATTTTGTACCCACTTTGCATTTATATATATGTAAACTTAGCTTGTTTCTTTTGTTTTCTCATTAATTAACTCATTGGATGCATCTTCTCATAGAATTTTGCAAAAAAAATGCATTTTTAATTAAATTTTATGCTATTTTTAAGTTCCCGAGTTTTTTTCCGAGTTTTTCCAAAAACTGGCCAATTTTTCCTGAGTAATCTTTTTCAGGGCTTGGCGACTTTTTACCGAGTGAGAGCATTCCATCCTTGCTTTGAACTTCTTGTGAGCAGCATAAGCAAGAAGAATTCTTACTCCTTCCAATTTGGCCACAGGTGCAAAGGTTTCCCCATAGTCCAGTCCAACCTCCTGAGCATATCCTTTGCAGACCAGTCTTGCTTTGTTTCTTATTACTTTTCCTTCTTCATTTAGCTTGTTTTTGTAGACCCACTTTGTCCCAATGACATTCTTGTCCTGTGGTCTTGGCACAAGCACCCATGTGTCATTCTTCTCTATTTGCTCAATCTCTTCTTCCATGGCCTTGACCCAATTTTCATCAACCAAAGCCTCCCTGGTGGTTTTGGGCTCTATATAGGAAAGCAAACAAACATTTTCTCTAGCCTTTTTCCCGGTCAAGACATTTGCATGTTTGTCACCAATTATATTATCAGTTAAGTGATATGTGACATACCTTGGGAGAACCGGTCTCTGTTCTCGGTCAGGTTCTTCCGGTTGAGCAACTTCTTCAGCATGGTCGTGAACAACTTCATGTTCATTATCTTGAGTTGTTCTATCAGCTTCAAGTACAACATCCTGCACCAAAGGTCTGTTCTCATGTTCTTCTCTTTCATCTTCAGTTGTCCTTTCATTGAACTCAAAAAGATTTCCTTCATTGTGACCCTGTAGACCGTCATGTTCATTATGACCAATCTTCTTTCTTGGTTCTGAATATTCATCAACCTTTACATTGATGCTTTCAATTATTTTTCCTGTCCTTTTATTTAGACACCGGTAGGCTTTACTCTTGGTAGAATAACCCATAAATGTGCCTTCATCACTTTTGGGCTCAAACTTCCCAGAGTACATATCTCTCTTAATGTAACAATTTCTACCAAAGATTCTGAAATATCTTACACTAGGAGTATGAATGAACCATAGTTCATAGGGAATCTTACGGGTTCCTTTCTTGACTTGAACTCGGTTCAGTGTGTAGACAACAATTCTGATAGCTTCTCTCTAGAAGTGATGGGGGAGATCCTTCTGAATCATTAGAGTTATTGCACAGTCAATCAACATCTTGTTTCTTCTTTCTACTACTCCATTTTGCTGTGGAGTCCTTGGTGCAGATAACTGCCTTTTTATTCCCTGTTCCTCACAGTAGTGAGTGAACTCTTGAGAAGTGTATTCACCTCCTCTATCTGATCTCAGACACTTTAGGCTTTTACCGGTCTCTTTCGCCACTTGAGCCTTGTAGATTTTAAACATGTGAAATGCCTCTGATTTTTCTCTGAGAAAGAATGTCCACATCATTCTTGAGAAATCATCCACAAAAAACATGAAGTACCGGTCTCCGTAGTAGCTCTTTGTTCTCATAGGTCCACACAAATCTATGTGCACAAAATCCAAAACATTTTCAGCAGAAAAGGATTTACTACTGAAACTTGTTCCTGTCAGTTTTCCTAATTGACAATCCTTACAAATACCTCTATCAGGTTTTGTGATCTCAGGGAGTCCTCTTACTGATTTCTTTTTGCTTACCTTGACAATACTGTCAAAGTTTATGTGGCAGAGCTTCTTATGCCACAACCAACTATTGTCTTCTTTGGTTACAAGACAGACCTTGCTCGTTTCTCCTTTGACTGATGCTATGAGGCAGGCTCATTCCATTGAATCCAGATAGAACATGTTTCCTTACTGACAATCCTTACAAATACCTCTATCAGGTTTTTTGATCTCAGGGAGTCCTCTTACTGATTTCTTCTTGCTTACCTTGACAATACTGTCAAAGTTTATGTGGCAGAGCTTCTTATGCCACAACCAACTATTGTCTTCTTTGGTTACAAGATAGACCTTGCTTGTTTCTCCTTTGACTGATGCTACGAGGCAGGCTCATTCCATTGAATCCAGATAGAACATGTTTCCTTTGCTTTGTCTATCGGTAGCAACATGAGCTCTTTATTGGTTTTTGACAACACAAGAACCTTGCTTGAATTCCAACAGGAATCCTTTGTTTAGTTGAGCAATGCTCATTAAGTTGTACTTGAGTCCTTCAACCTAGTACACATCTTCACATACAACATCATTGCTGAGTGCAATAGAACCTTTCCCTTTAATAGTGCAGGGGGCATTGTTACCAAAGGTTACCGATCCACCATCATTGAGCTTTAAGCCGATGAACTTGTTCTTATCACCAGTCATGTGGTGAGTGCATCCTCTGTCAATGATCCAGTCATCATGCTGATGAGATCTTGATATAAGTGTCATTTCACTTATCACCGGGCTTTCTTCTGTTATTGCAACAAATGCAATTTCTAGATCTTCAAAGTCTTCAGACTCATTAACTGTGACTCCTTCTACAAGGTAGCACTCCTTTGTTTTATTTTTGAATCGGTTCTCTTGTCTTTGTTATCATTGTCTGGACATCTTGTAGCAATATGTCCTATCTTATTACAAGAGAAACATTTCAGTGGAAGCTTTCCTTTGTATTTCTCTTTTCCTTCGGGAAATCTCCTAGCAATGAGTGCTTCAAACTCATCTTGCTCCATTTCTTCTGAGAGTAGATTCTCAACAAGACTTCCAATCTTACCGGTAGAGCTATTACTAGTTTGTCTTCCTTTCTTGGTGGAAGAGGTATTTACAGAGGACTTCAAAAAAAATTCTTGCATGGGTAAGCTATTGTCAAAATTGCTCAATTCAAATGCAATCAAGTTACCGATTAGGGAGTCTAGAGTGACTTGATCCGTGGTCACTGATCTGAGCCCCTGAATGGCTGAGATCTTGATGGCATACTGAGGTCTGAGTGTTCTCAGTATTTTGCTTACCACCTCTTCATTGAGTTTTCCTCCAGCACTTTTGATGGAGTTAATCACTTTTGATTCTGTTGCTGTATTGCTCAATGTCATCTCCTTCACTCATCCTCATGTCATCATGCTTTCCTCTGAGACTCTTAGCCTTAGCTCTTTATACATGTGGGTCACCACCCTATACTAGTTGCAGCTTGGCCCACATCTTGTCAGCAGTATCCAGATTTTCAATCTCTACATAGATGTAGTTGGGTAGCGTGTTGGGTATCATATCCATGGTAGTTGTATGTTCTATCTTGATCTTCAATTCATCAAGAGTTAGGGTACCATTGGTTTCAGTGTAATCAGTGGTTACATGAGTCCAATATTGATCTCCGGTGGTCTTCATGTACAACTTCATTCTGCTGCACCATAGAGTAAAGTTTTCCTTTGAAAACTTTGGTCCTTTTTTTCCCATCATCTTGACTTTTTCTTTTTTTTGCAGTTAAGCAGTAAAGAAAAAGAACCGAAGCTCTGATACCAATTGACAGTCCCAACCGGTGTTGAGAGGGGAGGGGTGAATCAACACCTATAAAACTTTAAAACAAATCTGATGTAGAATACTACAACTGTAAGAAAAACAGATTCTAGCATAAGAATAGCAGCAAACAATCAACCACAAAGCAACACCAGATTTATCACGTGGAAACCCAAATCGGGTGAAAACCACGGTGTGAGCAAACCTCACAAATTTTGCACTCTTTGGAATTGCGCCCTGTTAGGAGCTTTCCCTATTAAAGGATTACAACGCACTGTTAGATGCGACCCGGTTAAGGGATTTGATACAATAAGGCCTATTAGTGCCTGCCTGGTTAGAGGACTTAGAACACCTGAATAGATGTCACCCGGTTAAGGGATTTAATACAAGGGACCTGTTAATGTCCACCCAAAATACTAAGATTTAGCTATTGTAATTGTTAGAGAACAATAGAAGGATTGACCTTTTAGAAATGGCTTTGCATAGCCTGATAAGATCTCTGTTATACTCAACTGAGAAACATCATTGGTCACTACTGGTATGTTCTTCTTTCTTGTTGTGCTTCTCTGCACACTCTTCTCTCTTCTCCTTTCTCTTCACCTTAGCTTCTTCAGCGTACAGGTTCACTCTTTACTTTGGTAGAATGAGGGCAAACTATATTCTTGTTAGGTAGAAGAATATATAGACTTTTTGCCCTAATTGCTTTTCTCATGCACGATCTGTTTACAGATTACCTTCGGATTCATCACCTAGTGGAGTATTAGTTCACTGAGGAAACATCCAATGTATGCTCTTGCTTTATCTGCTTTATGAAAGAAAGCAACAAATGCGTGTCAAAAGCTTTCCTTCACAAGAGATATCTCCATCATTTAATGCCACAAATTTCGGCATTAACACTTGCAATCGCGCCTCATACCTGATCGTCTTGGCCACTCAAAGACTACCGGAATTAGTTCAGTAAATCCCTGTCAAAGAGTTAGATAACAAACAGTTGACTATGACTTCCCCGGTTCATCTTGTCATGACGAAGTCTTTACTCAGTCAGTAAAAGACCCTTAAGTTGGGCACAGGTAAGAGCCTTGACCTCTCACCTTTCCTTGGTCCTTGTTACTGGTTACCGGTTGCTTTTCCCTTGGTGATCGGTTGCGTCTAATGAACAAAAATAATCTCTTGTTTATTGCATGGTGTCACCGGTTGCATCCTTTCCTCGGTCCCTGTTATTGGTTACCGGTTGCTTTTCCCTTGGTGACCGGTTGCGTCTGATGAACATAAATAATCCCTTTTTTATTGCACAGTGTCACCGGTTGCCAAACCAGTCTCTCTACACATGGAATGTTGTTAGCTCATTGTTTAACTATTTCCATTCACAGATCTAACACTAGTGTCCTAGGATTGAGATGTTAGCACCTCTACTCTCAGCACCTCTTTCCTCTTTTGCCAATCAATGACAATACCTAATTGCCATGTACCGGTAGCAAGCTTATCGGTTACCATCCCTTAATGCCAACAGACGCATCTCTGAGACTTTTCGAGTCTCAAGAGTCTTCAAAAATGATTGGAGACTTCATGGAAAAGTCTCCCGAAGAATCCAAGTCTCCGATCACAAAAAAAGAAGTCTCCCGCTCGTCTCCAGAGAAAAAGGCAAATTTAAAACACAATATTTTATTTTGACCATTCTTTTAAGCCATTTTGAAGCCTGACAACATTAGCGATTTGAAGCCCTACCTATTTGGAGACATTATTTCCTGCAGGCGATTTTTTACTAGGTAGGTTTATATTATTATAAAACTTTGAATTTATTTGGCTGCATTTTAACTTCTTTTCCTGCGTGGTTGCATTTGGCATTTTTCCTGCTATCGTTTTGGCTGATCGTAGCGTTTGGGTTTTATTTTCTTTGGCATTTTTTTTTGGTTGGCATTTGGCATTTTTTTGTTTGGTGTTTTATTTGGAAGAGCGATGCTTCCACATGTTGCAAACATGTCTGCTAGCAGACTTGCGCTAGCAGACATGTCTACAACGTGTGGAAGATTGTCATCGGTTGGTACTGCTAACAATATTGAATTTGAACTGTCAAGTTATTAACAAATTTAAAATTTAATTATTAATTTTTTCCACGCATATTAAACAGGAAGCATTTCTTAACAAAATGCTTCCAGTTTAATAGGTGTGGAGATATTATCTATTCATTAATATTATATATGATTTGTAGAATGTGATTCTGTTAAAAAAATTTATTTTGATTTTGCTCAATGCTAACAGTAACATACATGAAGTTATGAAGAGATCTGATTTGCTAATCTAAATATTTTTATTTTTTTTGTGTGCAGAAGCCAGAATGTCAAGTGGGGGAAGATACCCGTTGTGGAAGTATTGTGATCGTATTACTGGGACTAAAGGTACAGGTGGAACAACCACAATCAAATGTAAACATTGTACAAAAGAATGGCAAGGTACTTGCACGAGGGTGAAGGCTCATTTCCTTCACATACCTGGAAAAGCTGTTGACCCTTGTGAAAATGAGGCAGTACATCTTGAGGCTATGAGGGATCAAGAACAAGCTGATGGTAAAATATATCAAATTGTTAGCTCCTCTCATGCTTCAACAGTAGGGGCACCTATTGGCAACACAACTAGAACCCATTCTCTAAATAGAGTGACAATAGAGACAGACGCATCTTCTATTAGGGATGTGGTAGCACAACATTCGTAGTTGCACAAGAGACCACACATTGGCAGCTCAAACCCCATTGAAAGGCTTTTGATATGCAAGGTCGAGAAGTAGTTGATGCAACAATTGTACGGTTATTTTATGCAAATGGAATACCATTTAATGTTGCTCGTTCTCCTTTCTTTACAGAGATGGTCCAAGCTATCAGTAATGGACCAGCAGGGTATAAGCCACCTGGGTTTGAAAAGCTCTGCACTACTTTAATCGATAAAGAAAAACTTCGATTAGAGCAACAAACAACACTATTTGAAAAGAGTGTGGGCTACAGAAGGTTGCAGTATTGTGATGGATGGGGGGACAGATACTAGGAATCATCCCCTACTCAATGTCATGGTAACATGTAGCAAAGGGTCTTATTTTCTGAAGGCAATTGACTGTACAGGGCAAGAAAAGAATGCTGATTTTCTTCATAACTAGTTGTGTGACAGCATTGAGGAGGTGGAAGCATCACATGTGGTGCAAATTATTACTGACACTGCCACTGCTTGTACAGAAGTAGGTTTGATGGTGCAAAAGAAGTATAAGTATATTTTTTGGACACCATGTTGTGTGCATTCACTGAATAATGCACTAAAAGATATTTGCATTTCCAGTCGATTTTAGATCTCATAGAAAAGGGCAGAAAAATTCAGATGTTCACCTGTAACTATCACCATACACAAGCAATTTATCGGAAATCTGCCAAAGTGGAACTTTTGAAACCTGCTGATACACTATTTGCATCTTATTTTATTCTTTTTGACCGCCTTTGTGAAGTCAAAGGAGCTTTGTGTTCCACCGTGGTTAGTGATGCATGGGCAGCTTGGAGACAATCTACGTCGGATATTGCAACTGAGGTGAGAAGTTTGGTTCTTAATGATCACTTTTGGGCTGATGTTAGATTTGTTGTGGCGTTTATTAGGCCCATTTGTGAGATGATTAAATTTGCAGAATTAGACAAGCCATGTTTGGGGGAGACTTATGAGGAAATGGATTCCATGTGTGAAAGAATCAAGACAATAACAGATGCTAGAGATCCTTCTTTATATCCTTTGATAGAAGAAAACTACATGGAAGATGGAATAAATTGAACACACCCCTTCATTGTGCTGCATATGCCTTAAATCCTAAATGACATAATACAGAAGAGACTTATAAGAGGGTTCCATATGAGGATAGAGAGGTAATGAAGGGATATTGGGCCGCAATAAAAAAGATTAATGATCGAGGTGATGAGGCTTCGGTTATAAGGAGTCAATGGAATAAGTTTTCACGTGGGCAAGGTGATTTTTCTTCAGTGGAAGCTTTATATGATATGCAAGCAAAGAAAGACCCTATAGAATGGTGGTGGAACGATGGAGGTGATACTCCTGAGTTGCAATCATTTGCAATAAGATCGCTCTCACAAGTTGCTAGTTCTTTAGGTAGTGAGAGGAATTGGAGTACTTATGGTTTTATTAATTCATTGAAGAGGAACCGATCGGGGTCAAAGAAAGTAGAGAATCTGGTGTACATTCATAGCACACTTCGCCTTCTCTCTTGTGTTGATCCTATATAAATGGAGGGCCCTTCAACAAAATGGGACCAAATTGCACGTGATGGAGATGCTGCAACCATGGTGGAAGAGGCGGTTGAACCAAATGGCCTTAATGAACTGCCCCCAGTTGTACTACCATTAGAGGAACCTAAGTTGGAGAGATGATTTTCTGGACAGCCTCATAGCTGAAGACCTTGAGATGGATGATCACAACATTGTGGAGTAGATGATACTGGAGAGATTTCTGATTTTTGTTTACAGTTCTGAGTTTTTTGTTTGCATATCAGTGATTTAGCATCAAACTATATATTTTTGAATTTCAAATTTCAATATGTAATGATAATATTAGCGACTATTAATCGGATATGATCATATGCGATAGTCAAAATCAGATATGCAATGTGAGTTTTGAACTATTTGACTCTATATGACACAATATTAAATTATTGAATGAGTAAATGACATTACTATTATTATTAGTCTTTGACTTTTAGTATTTGCCTTTGGTTTTAAATTTTAATGTTCAATGTTCATACTTAAAACTTTCCATTGTTCTTGTTTTCAAAGCACTATGTTATGAATCTATGATATTTCTTGGAAATTATTAAATTATATTAAAAAAAAAATCCCGTCTCCAAGTACCTCTGTCTCCTAATTTTTAAAAATAGCTGTACGAGTACCGAAGACCTCCAAGTCTCCCCATCTCCAGGTGACCTTGGTTTGTTTGGGTTGATATGGCAAAGGTTGGACACATCAACTATTCACATCATATAATCAATTTACTCAATATAGTCGTGTGGCAGGTACAGCACTTTTTTGACCAAATACATCAGAAGTATCATTCTAAATACAGTGATCATTTCATAATCAGGTTAAAATGAGTTACGATGATCCAACTCTTCCTAGATCTAATATCATATGTTTGGCCATTGGCTTCACCTGTAATGAATATCTTTTGGGTTGTATCATTGTTGCTTGCTATTAGTGACTGCAAAGAATTGATTATTGAGGTTGAAGGGATGCTTCGAGACACAAATGACTTGGCTGTTTAGAGGTCTGTAATACCTTTCTGGTACTAGGGCATGATAAACTTCATCATCATTATATATGGTGAAGAGATGGAACACATGTCAATTGTTATCGTGGTCAATGCAAACTAACACATTACAAGATGGTGCTAAGCATCGGAGGTGAATATCTGGTTTGGCTAGTCATACGGTATAAAAAAAGTTATTGGACATATCTTTACACTGAGTAGGCTTAAATTCATGCTAATCCTATAGCATTTTTACTTTTGTGCATTTCAAGCATGAAGTTCTGGTATTTAACATGTCTTGATCAGCATGGACTGAAATTTCTATTTGTTGTTAATGTTAACAGATTGTAAGAAATTGTTGATAATGTGCTTCGACATTTCTTTTTTCTTTCTATAGAATACATCCATTTGTAAGTTTGTTTTTCTTAAGCATATAAGATTTTTCCCTAGTGTGATTTCTAATGTTTCATATATTTTCTGTCTAATTATCATTCATCTTATTAGGTAGAAGGGAATCTATGCAGTGATGGTTACTTTGTTTACATGGGTGGGTTGTATCATGTGGCGATGTGTGGATTTTCCATTGCTTTACTTCAAAATAAGTGTTGTAAGATTTTTGCAGATTGGGGCAAAATTAAGCAATTGTGCCATGCAGGTACCAACGATCCTTTTGGAGTATTCGATAAGATCTGGAAATAGTGTTGATGCAAGTGCATGTACAAAAGTCCTAATTCGAGGGGAGAAAGGGCACTCTTCAACACATACATTGACTGAGGCAACTAGTCATAGAACCTTCAGGTGTGATCTGTAGTCATTAACATTGTGATATTATGAGAATTCAGTTGCTTTATAAAAAAACCTTTTTAGGTGCATTTTTGTTCATATGAGATTAATACTAGTATTTTGACAGTGGAACGGGTACTGGATCAGATGTTGTTATCTCTGGTGTGAATGCATATCTACGTGCTTTGAACAAATTGCTAGGGTTTCAAGCTGAAATGACAAGGAAAAAGCAAAGAAATGTGCTTCATGTCCCTACTTGAGATACAAGTTTTGTCTTGTTGACCAGAGTTTCCATTTCAACTTCTAGATGGACCTGATTTCCACCTTTTATTGATCCTCAATACATAGTTTTCATTCGCAGCAGAGCAAATGATACGCATGCAACTATTCTAAATGCATTGCTTTCTTAAATAAATGCAACAAAGTTATGCTTGATTGTAAACTAAGAAAAATAATAAATCCAAGTAATATTTTTATTATTGAGAAATAGAGAAAGAGGATTAATTGACATTATGCAATCACTTACTAGATCATAGCCATATGTATTTCACAACTAATGAGTTTAATACAGGTTAAAGCAAGTTAAACTTAGTTAAACAAAAAAGTTTCTTACATTTTCTTTTAGTTGACCTACAACTTGTTTTCAATTATTTCATTCAATTATTGTTGATTGGGCCTTGGTGAACCCAAATGTTTCTAGTCCATCTATTAAGACACATTCGGATAGATGTGTGTCATTCTTCTCCTTTGCTTTGCATTTAATTTGTATATAGGTCAACTAGAGACTTAATTTATCCATCTTGTTATTTAAATATACATCTGAAGGTTGAGCAAATTGATATTAGCTACGACAGTAATTAGATTTGCTTTCTTCAATTGACTTTATGGCAACACTATTTAAGTGCTTTGACCATTATTGTATTATTGTTGCGGGCCTTGTGGCTTTTGACACTGTTGATAAGTACAAGTACGCACCTATTGTTGCATTGATGTTTTACAATGTTATTGACTAGCTTTTGCAGCTTCGACTGTCATTGGATTAGAAGGCATAATCAGTTTTTAGTTTTTTCTTTTGATTGGAGGAATTTTTTAAGCGTAAGTAGGTAATTACTTAATAACTGATTAATTATTGGATTCGTTTTATTTTATTACACTTTAAATTTGAGTGTTTTTTTTGCTATTAGATTATGTGTTTTGTGTCTTATAGCATAGTATGAGGACATTTGTCATAATCTAATGATATCTTCACTTAGGCTTTGATCTGGATTTTTTTTTCGACATAAGGATTCATTTATCGTAATCATTCATAATTCAAAAAGATTTTGCATCAATATAATTATCAAGCTAGTTGTAGATGATTTCTCAAAGTTGTGTTCTCTATCAATTCCAATATAGTATTACGAGTTGTTGATGTTTTGTAGCTTCAGTCAGATAAACACTGAGTCAATACTAGTATTTAGATATGTAAATATTAGAGAAATTAATATAATACTCAAGAGATTATATATATATATATATATATATATATATATATATATATATATATATATATATATATATATATATATATATATATATATATATATATATATATATAATCATAATTATCATTATATTAATTACATAATAATGAATAGACATGTCATGTCTCTTCTTGGCTCATTCTCAATATAAGTGCAAGAGATTGTTGCATTTGGAAAATACATACAATAAGATAGTGCTATTACATTTGCAATGATCCTAAAACCTTAACATGCTATCAGAGCCAAGTTGCAAATGTAAGAGAGTAGTTTGTTGATGGTGAATGTGTGACTGTCTTAGAAAATAAAGTCTCAGTATGAGGACCATATCTCACAAACGCACCGTTGGATTTTGCCGAATTTTGGATATGTTGGTGATAAACAAATTTAAAAGAATCTCATCGGAGTGATTGGAGAGAAAATGTCAGATTCAAAAGTTATGACTGACTGTGTACGTGTCTATGCAAAAATTTGTAAAAGAGTGAGGTTCCTTCTTTAAAAGCCTAACTGCTCGAAGGAAGATCTAATAAGTTTGAAGGTTGTGATAGTGTAGTGTATAGAACCTTTCGATATTCAAGATAGGATATTTTCTATAAGGGCTCACCTTACAGATTAAATACTTTAAGTTATAAAAGATAAGTATTCCATGTTTTATTAATCCACATAATTTTTAAGTTTGTGTAATTCATGC
Source organism: Chamaecyparis obtusa (assembly GCA_027943335.1). NCBI lineage: Eukaryota > Viridiplantae > Streptophyta > Pinopsida > Cupressales > Cupressaceae > Chamaecyparis > Chamaecyparis obtusa. Next base: position 313,131 of record BSBK01001242.1, on the reverse strand, counting down.
TATACCATTGGTTAGCAAAATCTTGTATGATTCTATCATTGGTGTTTTCGGTCGAGATAGTTTAGTGAGCTATTTGTAATCTCTCTTTGACATACCTTCAGGATGGAAGCACAAGAAAATTGCATTCAAGGGAGAAATAACTTAATGCTTGCAAACAAATTGACGATTGAGACCAGATGTAGAGGGAGTCTGACATTTCAAAAGAGGACAAGAGGTTGACACAAGAACTTGAGCTTCAGAGGGAGTAGATAGAGGATATGATTAAATCAACTTTTGATAATCTCAGTCGTATTGATTTAGAGGGGGTAGACCATATTGAGATGGACTCTCCAATGTTCAAATAGTCAGATGACTATGAATTATGAATGCCTATATGGGACCTGTGTAAATCATGAGGAAGTGATGACTTCCAAATGATTATCACTTGTATTTGTAAGAGTTATTGAAAGGTGACGATTTTACAATAACTTGACCTTCTATTGTGATAGACATTGTGTGATGGCTGAAACAAATCACAATAGATGATTTTTGGCATGGTGGATTCAGTTCTTTAAACAAACCATTGACCTTCTATTGTGATAGACATCGTGTGATGGCTGAAACATATCACAATATATGATTTCTTGCATGGTGGATTAAGTTCCTTAAATAGACCATTGACCTTCTATTGTGATAGACATCGTGTGATGGCTAAAACATATCACAATAGATGATTTCTTGTATGGTGGATTAAGTTCCTTAAACAAACCATTAACCTTCTATTGTGATAGACATCGTGTGATGGCTGAAACAGATCACAATAGACGATACCTTGCATTAAGGATACATTACTTATGGAAATTTTTGAGTTATGGTGAATATCATGAGACTTGATATTCTTGGTTAGACCATATCTCTGATATCATATTTGAGGTGACATCTAAAATATTTTGAGTTATGGTGAATATCATGAGACTTTATTATATTCTTAGTCAGACCATATCTTTGATATCACCGTAAATGATATCTTCTGATCCTAATCATGTGTTTAATCTTCCCTGGCTAAGAGGGAGTGTTGATGTTTTGTAGCTTCAGTTAGATAAACACTACGAGTCAATACTAGTATATATATATATATATATATATATATATATATATATATATATATATATATATATATATATATATATATATATATATATATATATATATATATATATATATATATATATATATATATATATATATTAGAGAAATTAATATAATACTCAAGAGATATTATATATATGTATATATATAATCATAATTATCATTATATTAATTACATAATAATAAATAGACATGTCCCATGAAGGGACATGTCTTTTCTTGGCTTATTCTCAATATAAGTGCAAGAGATTGTTGCATTTGGAAAATACATACAATGAGATACTGCTATTACATTTGCAATGATCCTAAAACTTTAACACGAGCATTAGATTTGCATCTTCCTATCCAAATGTGGAGAGATTTGACCTTGGGAAAAATTGATGTATCTTGGAGTTAAATGGATCTCACTATTGTATCCAAATAGCCAAAAATATAAGATCGATTGTCATGTTTTGATTAAGTAAAAGTAGGTTTTGAAAGGACCCGAAACCTTATACAAAAAGCAAAGAGAGATAGGGCATTGAGAGACCCAAAAACAATGGTGGTGCACCACCAAACAAACCAAATGAACTAACCATAGTTCCCACCAAGTGGAACAAAACCCATCCTAGCTAACCACAGAAAAGGACAATCAAGATTTACATTTTGGCCCATCCTTATGAGAACGTAAAAACATATCAAACCTTCATTTGGAGAATTTAACTTTCTTTCCTTTAACTGTTGTCCATCCATCCTCCACCTTCTCAGTAACTTTCTACCAATCCAAAGATAAACTGGAAGAGCCCACTAAAGGGCAAGTAACATCAGTATCCATAGAGGGGACATGGATAGCACCACTACCAATCCCCAAAACCCTCCCAGGAGAAACATGGGCAGAAAAACCCTCAGCTCCAGTAGACAAGACAGCTGATCCAGAGACAACATCAAAAATTTGATTGGGAACAACAACATCACTTGAAGGGACAACAAATATAGTCTGAACCAAAGCTGCATCAAAGACAACATCAGTAACATCAGAGACAACATTAGTAGCACTAGGCAAAGCATGATGAGTCTGAGGAGGGATAGCAGCCAAACCCCCATCCTTAGAAACTTTACGAACCGTATAATGGTGGTCAGAAACCCCCAACCACCAAGAAGGCGATTTCTTTGATTTAACCTTATCAGATAAACACCACACAACAAGATGGCCAGTCTTGTGGCATTTCCTACATCTGAATGGAATACCCTCATAATCTAGATTTTAGGTCCAAGAGCCCTTTGAAGAAGTCAAAGTTATCTTCGTAGGGAGACCCTTAGAAACATCAACCTCCACAAGAATACGAACATACATCGTCTTAAAAATATCTGAGGAATTCGAATCGACCATCTGGAAATCCCTAATAGCCTCCCCCACAGATTCCAAAACAGAATCCAACCAAAGATGAAGGAGAAGATTTGATAGTCTTACCCATAAGGGTATTTTATTAAAGGATTCAGAAAGAGGATGAAACCCCTGATACCAGGGTTTGGCCATCAGGGTGAAATGCTCCTCCCAAGAGAAACAACTATCACACAAAATAGTATTCCTATCTTCAACATTTTCAATTTTACAATTAAAAAACCCCTTGCCACAAGATATATTTGAAATGTATCAGTTAAGATGGGTTCACAATGTTTGAAAATCCAAGCATGCAAATCAAAAAGAGAGGGCCAAAATCCCCTAAAATGAAAGGTAGCAACATTAGAAGAGAAATCCTCCGTAGTTTTGAAGATCTCATCAACAATATCAGTATCAAGATTAACCACAATGGGGTTACTTACAGAAATAGGCAGTGTCAAAGGATTGGACCGGGAAACCCCTCTCCCAGCAAAGGTAGGACCATAGATACCCGCTTCAAAATCTACCACATCAGCATAAGAGATCGTAGAACCAGACTTCTGAGAAAGCCCAGGCAAAGACCCATTCTGAATCCCACGTGTCTAAGACAGCCCAGAATTGGGTCCAATAATTGTTGGCGATGCACCACTAGACGCCGAAAGAGGAGGATTTGCAGGAATGGGAACGGGGGTGCCAATAGATTGTATAGCTAGAGCAACTGCATTTCAGCCAAGAGCGTACGCTTGAGAGTGAACAAGAACAATAGAAGTTTGAACGAGAGTAGACATCTCGAAAGTATATGGTAGTGCCAATAGATTTATTGTCTTGTTATTGAACTATGAGTAGAGTAATTTTTCTTTTGGATTCCAAGAAAATTGTACCTTGATACAAAATCCTTACTAGGTTGTACCAACTCTATATGGTTGTATGCCTTTTGCATAATCTAATGATATCTTGTACTTTAAATATACATCTAAAGGCTGAGTGAATTGCTACAACATTAATTAGATTTTCTTTTTTCAATTGACTTCTATAGCAACACTATTTAAGTTCTTTAACCATTATGTTTGTGGCCTTTGACTAAGTTGATAAGTACAAGTACATACCGACTATTGCATTGATGTATTACAATGTTATTGACTTGCTTTTGTAGCTTTCATTGTCATTGGATTAGAAGGCATGATCAATTTGTAAGTTTTACTTTTGATTGAAAGATTTTAATAGAATAAATAGGTAATCACCTGATAAATAAATAATTATTGGGTACCTTTTACTTTATTACTGTTACCAATTTAGTTTACCTAAATTGTTAGACTCGGATTTACCTTTGAATTAGAGCTAAGTGTTTTAAGTTGTTGTTCATACACATTACAAAAAATTTGGATTCAAAATGTGAAGTATAAAATGTAGAAAACAAATGAAATTTGATAATTCTTATTCAATTTTTATGTGGACAAAAGTAGTAAATCTTTGCATGGTAATATGTTATGGAAATATTTTACAAGGTACAAATGTCAAATTTTATCCAAGTACTTGATACAATGCATTCAGATATCACACAAGCCGTGGCAACTCCTAAAATATTGATCTGAATAAACACATTGTAAAACATAAAAGTACTGAGAGAGAAGGAAGAGCCCCCATTGCCTGAATGGAAGACCATTGTGTTGAATCTTGAAGAAGACATGGGCCCACATCTTCAGCTTGAATAGACTTGCAAAAATGTAAAGAAAGGGGGTCAGTTCATATGAACTGAGCAGTGGAAGCTATTCCAAATATCTCTGTAATATAAACAATTTCTACAATGTGATCATTCAGATATGTGCATAGAAAAGATGCAGAAGGAAAAGCAACATTTGAAAGAAAGGCAAATTTTATACTAACATGTTTATTTCATGTGTAGATATAGGTACAAAGATTTGTGGTTGTTGAAGGATCATGCATAAATTATACGGATGAAGCCTTTCAACTGAGTCATGAAGAGGCGAAGATTTTGGGGAGACTATTGAGGGGGCATACATAAGTTTCAAGTATGGGACCTTCTAGTTGAACCAAAGTAGCTAGTTGAAGATTTGAGGAGATTGATAAGGGCCATACAATAATTACAGGTATGAAACCTTTCAATCAAATCATGGAGCTGTTGAAGACTAGCTATTAAAGGGACATGACATTTTGTCATGAAACCTTTCAGCCTAATAAACTAATCATACATGGCCACAAGAATCAATTACACTTGTGTATAATTCCATATTGCTATAGGAGAATCAATTTGCTACAAGCAGCAGCCACATTTCGATATGAAGTTAATTTTCTACAGAAAGAAGTTTGCTACAAGAACTTATCATATTCTGCATATATTTTAGAATTGCTATAGGAGGTAATTATCTTAACTATTGCTACAAAAACTTGTCTTGCAAACATTGGCTATTATACATGAATCAAATACGTATTCAAAGGATACAACATAAAATGGAATTGCTACATGAGGTTGCAAATATAAGATCATATTCATGGATCAATCATAAATTTAGTGAGGCTACAACAGGGAATTAATATCTGAATGTCTTATATGACATAAATTTACAAAGGAATGTACACAATGAATCTGTAACTTGTTGAACATTTTAAGCCATTTTTGTTGAATTAATCAACATGGGTTCAAATGCAGTGAATAGTATATACAACCAGTATTAAAGATATAACAATATATATCAGAAGCTTCATATCATGGTGAAATATGAATAGTTATTTCTATGAGAAAACATTAAAAGAAAGGTATGCAAAATCATCTTCTAGTTATTGAATTCAAAGTGCAGATTATTTAGACAAAATAGATCATAATACTCATGTTTAGTTGTATGCAATAAAGTGACAAAAATGATCTAAGAAATGTGATAGAAGGGATGGTTACATCAAGGAATCATGGTTCAAATTTATTCTAAAAGGTGTTGCTGCAAACTGTAAAAGAAAATAGACATCAAAGAATTAATTTAAGTTGAGAAAAATACTCAAGTTAATATGATATTTTCAGAAAATTACTAGATGCCAATGACAGTGATCAGTTACAACATCAATAAGAAGTATGACAGAAAAAGCATTGTCATAAAATATAGCTAGAAGCTCACAACAAGAAATAAATAGTCCAGAACTTGAGCCATGCTACAGATAGAAAAGTGGCAAGTATTGTATGGAAATATGCAAGTAAAGATCTACAAACAGTTATAACCGAGGAGGCTTCATGTTATGATATCTTATAGTAAAGCCTTAATATGTTTGTTACAGATGTATTTTTATCAGTATAAAGAAAATATAACAAAGAGCTTGTAGTATCTAATGATACCTAGAATAGAAAAGTGGAGAAGAAGCTTGATATTTTGAAGTTGGTCATCTAAAATACTCAAAGGCACAACAGTTTGCATCGCAGAGAATAACCAAAGATTATGTAGTTGAGCGCATACAATACACTGTAAATTTTACATAATATTCTACAGTTTGTGTTCACGGCAGGGAAGAAGAGGTCGCAGCTAGGTACGAAAGAAATAACACAATGATGTTTTAATAGGCTACAGAAAGACCCATAGATTTTCCTATGGTGGCACAAATGTTATAGTAAGAGGGAAGTACGAAATCTTCACCAACAGTCACTTAACATGAATACCCAGAATGAATTGAGGGTCATAGTATGAAAGAAAAATAGAGGAATCTGAAGTGCTAAATCTTCACCAGTGGTCAAACACGTAACAACGTCCGCAATCATTTAGAATAAACTCCATATTTTTTGAGGATGGCAGCTTAGAGGTGAAAGTAAGGTAAAATGTAGTTTGTTTGTTACTAAAATCCTTACTAGACCACCATTTAAAAAAAATTATTGAGAAAAAAGGAAGCCCTTACTTTCAGTTGAAACAACGAAATCTAAACAATGCAAAAGAAAATGAATAAAAAATTGAGGTACCTGTGATTCAAATCGAAAACCATTGAATGCCTCTGTGCTAGATCAAATTTATGGCACCCACAGAAACACTCATTTTCTCTTAGCATGGCGGCACCCAAGCAGGGATAACTTTAAGAAACCCCCTCTTAGGAAAAAGTGTAAAATCTTGGCGAATCATACATTATTTTAGGGGGGATTTTTTTTAATGCAGACAATTTTTTTTTTCAAATCCATGATTTTTCATAGTTTGTATTGGTGATTTTTTCCCTACCGAAGGAAAATTTTATAAATTCTTGGCGAATTATACAGTCATGTGAGGGAAAATATATATTATATGAGGCGAATGATTTTCTTTTGAAGTAAAAAATTATAATATATGAGGTGAATGATTTTCTTTTGAAGGGAAAAATAACTGTATTGGCGAATTTTATGTACTGTTTGAAAATTTATTTATTTTATTGGCTAATCGTTTGTTAATTATGGGAAAAAATATTTTATTGGCGATTTTCAAAAGATGGGACATAACACGAATACGTAACCTAACATACATACACATAACCTAACATATATACATTATTTTATAATGTTAAATGTATTATTTGAGATCGTCTGATGATCCAAGATTAATGACTGAAGTTTTTTGAAACCTTTTGCATGACAAAACCCTATTCTCTCACACCTAACGCAGAAATTGACCATTTTCAAAGATTTTTGTATGACAAGAAAATGGGCTAACAACACGTGTGATGATTTCAGAGAGAGTTTTCAGTAAAGGAGTTATCCTACCACATTCTGTCTGAAATGCACCTTCCACCATTCATCTCTCTTAATCGAATGGTTCTGATTTGATTTTGAAGTTGCACTAGCGGGTGTAGCGGGTCCTATCATTATGATCCTCATCCAATAAGCCCATGATCAATCATACCACGTGTCATGATTTAGCCAAAAGTTTGTTGTAAAGGTTATGAAGACCAACAATAGGCTCGAAATTCACCTTTGGCCATTGATATGTTGTAATCCAACGGACGTGTGAGTCTTACGTAATCTTTTCGATGAATTACACATGTCACATTTCTAGAATGAGTTTGCAGAAAAGGTTTTTGAAACCCACAGTACTTTCATAATACAACTTCAACCGTTCATCTCTTGTAATCCTACGGTTGTCACGATTTTAAAATATTAATTCACACTAATGAATATAATCATTAACTAATTAATGCCAATGGCGATGAGTAGATGACATCAAATAAAGTAATGTAACTATCAATTAATGGCTGCTTAGATGGCGCCCTTCAGTTTTAATTTTCAATGACAGATGTGTCTGACATCATTAAATTAACTCGATATAATAATGCATTAAGGCTTAATTGATCTTACATCAATGGTTTGTGACATTGTTTTCTGACCGTTCGATGATCTGACATGAATGGTGAAGCTTCATTTCCTACCACCATTTCATAGCTAACATACTTTGCTCATTGTTTATGCAGAGTGGGCACAAGTGTCAAGTTTGTTATATTAAAGAATTGTTATGTCCACCTGTATTCGTTATTCCTAAGATATCAAATGTCTTATCATAAGTGTTGTTTCAAATTTCACCCATTGTTGCATTAAATATGAAAGATTTGGAAATTTTTGAACGACAGTTACCATTTAATTAATGAATTAATTAAATCTTTAGGGCAGACAAAAAATTTCAATTAGGGGCTTATAAATAGATGATCTACGCTCGTTAATTTACGATTGTGAAAGAAGATTTTATGAAAATAGTCTGCGAGTGCCAGCTTCTCTTTGAGTTTTCTCAAAAATTAGAATACTAATATCAGTTTGTCAAATTTTAATTTTCAATGGACACTCCAATTTGTTTAAGATGCACTGCCTTGGAGGATCAGAAGGCCTTTTTGGGCTTGGTCACAGACCCAATCCTGGGGTCTGTTTCTACGGAGTTGGGAGCCTTCACCAAGGAGGCTATAAGGATGGTGTTGGGACGTGAATTTTTGGAGAATGAAAATATGTATAGAGTTAACACCGACATTTAGTCTCAGTTCTTGGAATCTCTGTTGGACCTGGGGGGGGAAAGGTGGACATGCTACTGAGGAAATTTTTTAGTGAAGAGTACCTTGATGATGATGTGAATGTTGTCATATTTGCAGAAATTGGGTTTGGAATTCCTTGGAAAAATGATTTGTCTAGGCTTCTACAACCAGTGGTAAATGTGCCTGAGCAACCATTTCTACTCAACCTTGATGTTGAGCAGCTCACATGTCATCAGAAGTGGGCACAAATTGGGAGGGATTTCTTCTGGAAGTGGCACCTAATGGAGGAAACTGATGACTATCGATGGCTAGAAGAATTCTCTGAGATTATCCTCTCTTCAGAGTTCCACACAGAAGGAAGGGACCCGAATAGTCCCTAAGTCTACCTAGACTCTAGTGTTCCTCCCTCTGGTGTTAGTAGATTACCAGAGATTTTGCAATGATGTACATTGTAATCATGTATTTTTTTTTTTAAATATGAAAATGTTTTAAGAAATTTTGAGTGCTTTTCTTTTTTGTTTTGGTTATAAGAATTGTTAAATAGATATTGGGAAAGAGATAACTCAAGGCCAAGGGCCTCGTTGAATTGTAATGAAATTTTGCCTAATATAATATATAAAAAATTATGTTGCACTTTTGTTTCATGTAATAATTAAATGTTGCCAAACTTTATCATGTAATGGTGATTGGTTCAAACTTCATGGATAAGGTATTCTCGATTCTCGAATGCATGAATTCTAAGTGAATATAGTTAATGATTATACTCATTAGTGTGAATTGATATTTTAAAATTGTGACAACCATTGGATTACGAGAGATGAACAGTTTAAGTTGTATTTCAAAAGTACTGTGGGTTTCAAAAACCTTTTCTACAAACTTGTTCTGGAAACATGACACGTGTAATTCATCGAAAAGATTACGTATCATGACTCATGTGAAGATAAAACATAAATATATTCTGAAATTTTGGTTTTAAGTGATACATTAGTGTGTATTAATATTTTAAAGTCGTGACAACTATTCGATTGCAAGAGATGAACGGTTGAAGTTGTATTTCAGAAGTACTGTGGGTTTCAAAAACCTTTTCTGCAAACTCGTTCCAGAAACGTGACATGTGTAATTTGTCGAGAAGATTACGTATCATGTGAAGATAAAACATAAACGTATTCCAGAATTTTGGTTTAAATAATACATTAGTGTGTATTAATATTTTAAAATCATGGAAACCATTCGATCACGAGAGATGAACGGTTGAAGTTGTATTTTAGAAGTACTGTGGGTTTCAAAAACCTTTTCTGCAAACTCGATCCGAAAACGTGACACGTGTAATTAGTCAAAAAGATTACGTATCATGTGAAGATAAAACATAAATGTATTCTAGAATTTTGGTTTAAATGATACATTTATCAAAAATTTGTTAACATTTCTTTTTTAAAAACCCATGACTCGTAGCAACAGAAAGCTAAAAACAACTATTGTATTGTCGCCAAAGATTTCGAGAGTGTAACTTGTGAGAGCCTCGATTGTTCTAACTTCTATCTATCCAAATTTCAAAATTTAATTTCCGGTAAGATGTCTAGCCTGATGGCATCCCGATTTTGTAATGTAAAACATTTAGTTTAACTTGATTTTGAAATTTTAATTCTTTCAAGTACAATTGGGGTTTTCTTAAATTGGGTTTTTCTTAATTAGTTAATTATTATCTATGATTTTGTTAGTAAATATCTACGATTCTATATTTTTCATTCTTCTGAAGAACAATGGTGAAAGTGAAAACTCAAGGCTAAGGGCAAGTACATGGGAAAACTTTAATAGACTGTAGAAAACTAGTAGAAATCCCTGGTTTCACTGATGAGTATCACGATGTTTATAATCCTACTATGGATGGTGAAAGGAGAGTTATAGAAATTAAATATACATTTTGCAGTAAGGCAATTAGGCCAAAGAGGTCTGAATTTATAAAATTTAATCCAGTGATAGGTGCAAAAATGAATAAACTTACTTCGTGTGATGTTGGTTTGGGTCGCATGTTGTTACCCAAAGTTTTCCCTTGCCCATAAATTGTCTTGATTTGTGTAGAAAATTATGATGAAGAAATAAAAATAATCAGGAAGAAATTTTAGCAATAATCCAAGAAGAATTTATTAGTTTGCTAGACCTAGGGTTTGACCGACAAAACTGTAATGTCCATATTGACCTGAGATTGCTGGCAGAGCAATATGAGGCAGTCGTGCTAAACACAAAAGATTCATTTATAAAGGGTCTAATATTTGTAGAGGCAAAGGCTTTATTGGGCGAGAATCATAAGCCTCCTTATGATTTTAACATTTTTGTGCCATGGGTTCAGGATACTATATCCTCGCTAGCATTTTGCCTGGGACTGGAAAATAATAGGGAAGTGGGTGCCAGCATTCTTTAATTGATTTGGGATATCCATTGTGTCAATGAACCATTAAGATATAATTTTGTTGGACACATGGTTCAATCGATGCAAGAACAATTATCATTGATTAAAAGAGGCAATTCTAAGATATTTAGGTCCACAACCTACTTGTGCTATCGTTTTCTAGCCAAGCATGCTGCAATATTAATGAGCAACGACAATAAGCTTGAAATTCAGAGGGGGACATGTGCTCCAATATATAACTAGACACGTCAGATAAGGATGTATGATAACAAAAGGAATTACAATAATTTTGTAGACTTATCTTTAGCACCATTGTACACAAAATAACAAGCACTCCAATGCCCAGATTGTCTTCTTCATGTAGGGATTGCATCCAACTTGGAAGCACAATTCAATTGGCTGACTGGTACCTAATGGAAGAATACACGGTGCTAAGGTTTTACAAATCATAACTACAACCCCACAAACTTCCAATGCATGTGACAAATAGGGTGTTTGCAGTAGAATATGTACTACAACTAGAGAGCACATATAGACTCTTTTCTGGCCAGTCAAAGAAGAGCATATTCCCTTCCTTACCTTTCTCAATTGGAGGGTTGAGATTTGAGAGAAAGGCATTCAAAGTGGAAAATTATTTTTTAGAAATTTTTCAATTTGATTTAGAGTGGTACTGGAAGTATAATCCACTCAATGTCATTCAAACAATGCTTGTTGCTAATAAGAACTCTGCAAACTTATTTCAACATGAAAGTAAACTATTGCTAGAGAAGTTGAAAAACAAGGATAGTTGGGATGACGTTACAAAAGAGATGGAGAAATTTTCTACTGAGGAAAAAATTTTAGCTGAACAGTTGTCATCACAAATTATGACATCAATAAACCAGTGCATTGTATAGCCTAGAATGTCCTACAATTTTTATGAAAAAGTTGCTAATCCATAAAAAAAAACATACCAAATAAAATAGAGGAAGAATGTAAGGATAGGAAATGGACTTGAACAAAAATGACTGATTTTTGGACTATGAGAAAGAATCTTGGTGAACCAAAGACTAGTGTAGATCTGGATGACATAGATGAGGATATAGAGTTTAGAAAATTATGGAATTTGGAGCATCCTAGAAGTGTATACGACGACAATGATCAAGATGAAAATGTAGACAATGAGGATGATAATCCACCAACTACATTTACTCCGTCAAGTTAGAGTGGAGTAAGAAAATACCAAAAAGAAACATAGAGCAAAGGAGCAATCATTATGGGAAAAATGAGTTATAAAGGTGGTGGTTTGGGTCCCACAAGAGAAGGTGTCTTGAATCCAATTTTCACACAAGAAGCACCCAAAGGTGCAGGCCTTGGGATTGGAGTTGAAGTGGACCCATTAGATTCATCAGGAACCATTATGCCCACAACAACATCCATTGCCACAGGTGGGATTGGGGAATCTACTGCTAATGGGTTTGGTAGTGGCACTGGTGCCAGTGGGACTGGGAAAGTTATAGAGTAAGTTCCCTCTCTAAAGAGGTCAGTAGAATCTACATAGAATCCCATAGTAGAAGATAGTGTCAAGAAGAAAAATGTTTCCAGATCATTGATACTCAAACCTAAAGCACTGTTTGCACTTTCAGGTTCAACAAAACCCTCTAAAAGTTTAAATCCTCAAATAGCATTAATTAGATCAATAGGCATTGCAAGCTCTGGTTCACCTTTCAAACATTCAATTCCTTCTGCAACACCAGATTTTTGTTACAAAGATTTCTATAATAAATTTGTAGAAACAACAACCAAGAATAAGGAAATAAAGAAGACATTGAAAAATGGTGCCCTTATTGTAGCTGTAGAGGAACAACCTGCATCCAACAGGGTTTTTCCCAAACAAAGACATGATGGAGTTCATGGTTGTTATTCCACCCAAAAAAGATGGAAACCCACTAGAGAGTCAGATAGATTCGTTTGAATTTCAAGTTAGCACTCTTGAAATAGATTTTTCCAAAGTTAAAAATGTGGACAAAATCAATGTGTCAAAGTCTACGAACCAAGTGGTCTATAGTGCACTGCTAAAGCTGGAAAGAGAGAAAAGTAAGCTCGAGAAAAATATAGAAAAGTTATAGGCACACATTGCCAATGAAAAAGAAAAGAGGAAAGCTTCAGAGAACAATTTGAAAGAATTACAGAAAAAGATTAAAAAATCAGCCTCTACATCAACAAATACAGAGTAGGAAGTGGAACATGTGGAGGTAGTAGTGAAGGAACAGGAGCAAGGAGAGATGAAGGCACTAAGGGGAAAATTGGTAGAAATTAGTAAAAAATTAGAGGAAGAAAGAGTCACTTCACAAAACTTATTTAAAACCGTGGAGAGTAATGTTGCCTCCAAACGGGAATCGTAAAAGCAATTGGACTCTCAGGCGGATAAAGCCAATCATAGGGAACAGAAAGAAGTGGAAGAGAAAAATAATTGTGAAAAAATGGCAGAAGAACTAAAGAAGGCAAATAATACAATTCAAACTATAACAAATACTAGTAATAATTTAGTGAAGATTACAAAAGAACACATTTGGGGCCAAATATTGGGGATGTCTCATAGCTTGTGTGACTAGTTTTAAATGCTTCAAATTATGAGAGTATGTTATTAGAAGCTCCATAACAACATTGAACAAAACATGGATGTTGTCAAGAAAGAAAAGAATGCAAAAGATATTATGCAACAACTCTACAGTAAGAGTGATAGTTATCTATCAAAAAAGGGAATTAGCACCCACCTTGATGCCTCAGTAAAGGTATTAAGTATCATTTGAAAATGTGAGAAGCTAAGGGAAGCACATGAATTGGATGAAAAATCTAAGAAGAAGATCACAAAGATGGAAGAAAGGAAAGAAAATTTGGAAAGTCTTGGTTTGTCTAAGGGATTTGACGCAAATAAGTTCATTGGAAGAGAAACTTACAAAATAAGGTTGTAGGACAAAATAAATACTGATTTACGCTTTCTTCCTACAGACACATCTCCTGATACATTCATGGATTTCATCAAATCAGTGAGAACTTTGAATGGATTTTTAGAAGCAACAGTGATGTCAAGTCACACTTCCAAATATGAATTGCTAACGAAGTTGCAGGAGTGTGACTATACTTTGAACCAAATTGTTCTGCCATCAGAGGATGTTTGGATTGGCCTACAAACATTGCTAATGCTCTAAATTTTGAAATATTGTAAATTGTAATGTACTGCTAATGTATTGTAATGTATTCTAAATTGTGATGTATTGTAATTTTCATGTTTTCCAATTTAATACTTGATACTCACTTCCTAGGGTTCTTTCCTGGTTTCTCAGACTCGATTCTGGCAAAGTAGTGCATTGGTATCTCAACTCCGTGAACTTCTGAACATAACTCCTTGTTTGCACTGATTTTTAAAAAGTTATCAGGATTGTCCAAATCTGTGATTTTCAGCCAGCTGACAAATTTTAAATCATCACATGATCGATAGAGATTATCGAGCACCATGCATGTCAATTTACGCAACGTAGAATATTCTACAATATACATGCTCTTTGTTGGGCCTTTTTCATTAAAGTTCTCATTTCCTCAAGCATCAAGAGAAGACCTGCTAATGTTAAGAGTGTCTCTACATTACTTAACATTCACAGCAGTGCATGAAATTTTGGTAGCCCTGCTTTGTCACGACTTGAGTTAAATAGACCAAGCAACGATTGATATTTTGAAAAAACTTGATGCATTGGTCCATCCAAAGAGATCCATCTGGTATCATTATCCTTAAGAAGCTTATTCCTGTCAGTTAGTCCTTCGGCAAAGTGTTTAAATTCCCTCAATCATTTCGGACTTCGACATAAATATTGGTAGAGCTCTTTGATTAAAACTTTATTTTTTTGTACTAGAGCATGCTTACTAACAACTCCAAAAGCTAGATTCATTATGTGGGCCATGCAGTAAATGGGAGTAACATAGGGTGCACAAGAAGATTGTATCTTTTTGCAAAGACCACTCCTGTGGCCTTGCATTACTGAAGCTCCATCCGCTCCAACACACACTAGCTTTTTGGCAATCGTCATGTCATTTATACCTCTATATTCAATTAGAGAACTCTTTACTAGTTCAAATAAATTTTCCGTTGTCACATTATCCTTCATTTTAGCAACAATTAGTAGATGAGGTTGGTGAACAAAATTGTGTATAGTATAAACATGCATACATACCCAGGAAGTATGATCTAGTGTTGTAACCTCTTCTAAAGATAATGCAATAAAATTTGACTATTTAATTTTTTTCCTTTAGATCCTCTTTTTAAACCTTGGCAAGACAACTTGCCTATTCTCATCCACTGTTTACTAACTAGTGACTGTTAGGATAGTTAAAATTTTTCAGAAAGTGTAATAAAGCACTCAATGATGGGTAGTCTGTCATAGGATGCCCTCTGCTCAAAATATTAAACAAAACACTTAACTGAACAACTTTTCCGATTAGTTCCACTTCCAATGCTTTTCCAAAACAAGCTTCACTAGAGCCTTTAACTTCACCAAGCTTCGTCTTTATATTCTGCTAAAATTCATATAATTCTGCATTCCTAACATGCCGAGATTCTTCCTTTATTTTCCATCTTATCACTGATTTTTGAACTCCATCTATGGTTTTCTTTTCATAAACTTTACCCATATGCTACTCTATGGTGTCAATTTTTAGTTGCACTCTTTTCCTTCTTATTTATCTTGGTGCAAATCTTATATCTGCATTCTACCAGGGGCTCACTTTCAATTTAATCATCCATTGGTTCAATGAATGGATACTTTGACACCCATTCTACTTGAAAATTCCTTGACAAACCCCACATCCGATCTTTTTTTGATTCTATATCATTCTTTGAATTAAATTTTTTTTTCTTCTTCCCTGCACCATCATCTTCTCTAACATTTTCAGTCTCATCCAAGTCGATTATATCATTATGGCTACTCTGGGTATTTAATTGAAAATCATCTTCAAATTCATCGTGATTTGAGATATCAGGTTCACTGACTTCTTCAATATGTCGTGAAGGTTCATGTTGTGAATCTTGAAAATCTTCCAGTGATGAAGTAGCTTCCTGATTTTGGCCAAAAACATTTCCAACACCATGACCAAAGTACGATGATAAGGTTTTGCATTTTTCTGGCCTCTCTTGGCTTTCCCCATATGCGAGAGCCTTACCCTTATTCTTGTTTGACATCTCGATTCTTCAACGAAATAAAGGCTACCAGCCTACTAGTGCAAAAAAAAATGTTTACTTGTTGAAGAAGTGACAACAGAATTATAATATATATAAATATGATTCATTGACCCTTAAATCATGTCTGAGGTCTCCCTGGATACTTCTATTCACTAACCTTTACATAGTCACAAAATAATAATCACTTACCTTTGCCTCAAATTCAATTGTAGTCGCGACTCACCAATGCAGTCAAGACTCAACAGTCTAAACTTCGCTATCGATCAAATTGAACCAAGCCAAATTGTGTACAATAACACTGATCTATGAATGTATTTATACTAATCCTTTTTTGGCAAATTCGGCAGGAGGTATTAGGTCTACAAATATTTGGCGAAGCCTGGGTAATTATAACACGTCTTGTGTTATTTTCGAGGTGATTATGGGTCATCCAATACCTTGGTATGATTAATAAAGTTGGTGCAAATGCATTGGTTTGAGACATGCATCCATAAAATGCCAGGTGAATTTGGGGCCGCCTATAAATATATATGCATAAAACTATTGGCAAATATAGGCCGTCCATTTGGGGCTGCTTTGAAATTATAGGTGAATGTTTGAAATTTTTCGTGCCTAAAAATTATATTCCATTGGTGATAATGTGAAAGAAATGGACAAAATTAAATAAACTGATTGGTGATGATCTCGGGCATTGGACCCAATTTTAATAAATTTGGGGTGATAGGGTCAATCCCATATGTGCAATATATTAACCAAATTGCGGGTTACCGACATGCGACATTCGCCAAATGGCGAATAATCGCCACTAAAGTTTTTACTGCACCCAAGAAAACAAACATAGAATGCAAAATGAAAATGCATTTAGGGTTTGGACCCTTTTCATGATAGGATGTCATTTCCCTTTCTTTCTTTCTTTTTTTTTTTTTTTTGGGGGGGGGGGGGGGGGGGGGGTGGGGGGGTTAATTTCAATTTTGGGTCTAGGTTATATGGGCATTTGAAGTGTTCCCCTTTACATTTTATGGGGTTAACATAATTATTTAGATATATTAAATGTTTTATCATTTAATATATATAAATAATTATTATTAGATTCATTTTTATTTATTATTTTATTTAATATTTATTAAATAATATTATTTAATAAATATTATTTAGGCTTAGAATTACCACCCCAACTCAAGCATTAGGGCTACACAGTAACTCTATCCTAACAATGGAAACCTCCTCGAGTTGTGGATGGACTCTGAATAAGGAGGGGTCTCCGGATTCTAGGTCGGTTCCTATTTGATAAGGGATATCACCTCCTGATTGTTTAACTTGATAGGAAAAGGGAAGAAGGAAACTTTGAAACTAAAAGTAAATGGGGGTGATACACCAAAAATGGATTCATACTTTGCTTGAAAGATAAAACAGTAAATACAACTCATATATCAAAGGTTTGACACTTTATATCACTGCTCAACATATAGGCTAACAGATTTCACTACTAGGGTTAAACCACAAATAGCTTAAATAGTTAACAAACATACAAATTTCACTACTAGGGTTAAACCACAAATAGCTTAAACAGTTAACAAACATACAGATTCCTCACGAGGTTTGAATATTGATCACCTTAAGGAGGAATGTGGATACACTTATTTCTCTTGGATGGCAATGGAATAAACACTTGCAAAGAAACATGAAAATAGGATTATGTAATCAAAAAATCCAAAATATGGGCCAACAACTCATCTGCTTTATTCTCCTCAAAAAATGACAATGTGGTTACAAAAAATGATATCCAAGGCATTAAGGAACAAAAGTTCACTTTTAAGCCCTCTCTCCAAAACTTGCAACCCTTAAATTGATAATGAAAACCAATTTTATACAAGCCTCAAGCCTCAATTTCGAAAATGAAAGCCTTTGAAAATTGCTCTAATTTGGCCAAAGAATGTGCCAAAATCCTAGCCTATGAAGACTCCATAACTAGTGCCCTAAATATTGGCTTATAAAGGATATAAATCCTTTACATTTATTTTATGAATATTTAAATGACTAAATTTTGAAATAAATTCAAAAAACAACAAAACCTATACTACCCTAACTTAAGAAATGAATTCCTAAGTCCAAAAATGCTAAGTGGAAGAGGGTCGACATGACCACTCTTCCCACTTACATACAATACGAATATGGGGTAGTGAGGTGGCACTGTCAACAACTTCGAGACCTGCATGATTAGACATCTGCATTAATGATATTCGATGAACTTGTTGTGCGGACTCCAAATTCCTAAAATCACCTCTCATTCTTGAAATTGGCGTTATTGTTTAGCTTCGTAGAGAAGAAACTGGAAGAGATGAAAATTCTTTCCATCTTGCTCAGCATGACTGTCATGGAGTTCTCCATCTTCAATGGTCTACTCTCTGCCATAGGATTTTGAACTGAGAGTTGTGATTTCTTGAAGGCTCGGGTTCTAATTAGAATTTGGAGATTTTCTTTCTTGTGACTGTGGCTCCATCTTTGAATCTTGTGCAAATGGGGATATGATCTCGAACTATGAAATGAAAATCCTAGTTCATGAGTAATATGATCGAGCTATCACTCTTTCCTCAGCTTGCAATAGGTATGTGATTGTGTGTTTCATGTGTAATGAAACTGATGCTATCATTAAGCTTTGTGAATGTGCCCTATGACTGACATTTGATCTCAGCTTCCTTTTTGACTTGTGGCTGTGAATGCATGACCTTTTAAACTGTGAGTCTTAAGTATAAACTCATCTTGTGCTTAAAACTTGAGCTTGAAGTCGAGCAAATATGTGACTCACCCCTACTTTCCTTTACCATCAGTCATGGCTTGACTGTGGTTTCATCTTCATTTTACATGCATGGAACTATTTCTTGAACTTTGGCTTGTGGGTACTTGGTTGTGGCTCACATTCAGTTCACGGCTTGTGACTATGAATGTATCTTGGCTTTTGTTTTTCTCAGCTCGAAGCTTTGAATAAGTAACTCACAAGCTGTGAGCATCAGTGAAAAATGATGTTACAGCCTGGCTGTAAGCATCCTCGAGCATGAGTTCCTTCATCTTCAGTCTCAGTTTGATTGGTAAGATTTGATTCTTTTGATTGAAGATTCAAGCATGAAATTTGTTTATTACACCACTTTTGATGTGGGTTTTAACATCTTTGACAACGCACCACAAATTATTGATCCCCTTCAGTTATCTCGACACAACTCAAACTGTGACTGAGAGATGTAAAAAAAAATGTAACTCGGCATAACCGTAACCTCTCTCAGTCACTGTTTCAGACTCTTATCGAGATAACTGAAACTTTACGTCGAGATTCAACTACAGACACAAACTAATACTACAAAGAGATGCAGATAATTTTTTTCTACCTTTCATGTGTACTTTTGTCAGTAGCTCAAAAACATACATCTTTATCACTGTTTAAATTCATCTTGAAGCACATAAAAATGATCATTTAATCGACAAATAATAGGAAACCATTTTGTTATTTAGCCGATTCATGAATCTTGTACTATCATTTACAACAATAACGTTAGTTATTTTGCTAATATTTCTCTATTATTGAAACTCCATTGTTAAAATTTTCATAGCTCGGCTGGGAATAAATGAACTTCACCATCTTTGAACTTTCATTTGCAATATTTAGCTTGATTATCATTTTATACCAGTTTTTCTTTGCTTTCAAAAAAGTTCACTTGGTAAAGAATTGAGACTGATGCTCCACTGTTAAAATATGAACTCCTTCAACTTGCTCTCTGTTAAATTTGTAAACTTCATAACCATAGCTATAGATGTTTTGCAGGCTTTGAAAAATTTACTGAAAATGTTTGAAAATTGTAAAAACAAACAACATACTCACAGCTCGATAAATAAATACAAACTTTAAGGCCCAACTGTAGATGTTTACTAAACTCTTCATTTTGACTATTCTGCATACATTTGTTCATTATTAACATGCTTACTATTGTTATATTTAGAATATCAGTCATTCATTTCTTTTGAGTTATTTCTTCATGCTTCTAACCATTTTCACAAGGTACTTTCAGCTCCAAAAATAAATGCAAGCTCACATAAGCTCATTGTTTAATCGATATACCACTAGTACATTTGACCTAGTTTTTCTACCAAAATTTTTGACCATGAAATAAAAAAGTTTTGGTTGGTCGGATTATAGAAGGAAAACTTTGATTTTTTTAAAATCCATGACCGTGTTTGTTGAAAGTTCGACTAATACTATGTAGGTTGAACTTTCAATGACCACGGGCATAACTTAAAAAAAAGATTTCATTTCATTATTACCACTTATATAATAAATAGAGGTAGGGTTTTGATTTCATTTCATTATTACCACGGTGTATTTTTTCAAGGTTGCAACGTGTGAAACAGGGTTCAAGGTTCAAGCAATGCAGGGTTTTGATTCGGCATTGAGGTAACGTGATTTTATTTTCACGACTCTTGTGAGAATTTGAATGCATCTATTTATTATTACCAATTTTAAAAAGTTTGAAGCCAATTTGTTCCCCAAAAATGTCATCTGTTGCATATTTTATTATTTTCCTGGGATTGGGATTAGCTGGGATATTGTTGGTAGTGTAGAGAAGGCCAAAGCTTTACCGGGGAGCTGGCCAAAGCCGTGGCTTGCTTATCCATTATACAGATTTCCTAACGAAGATTTCAAAATTTAATTAAAAAAAAATTGCATTTTCCATCAAAAAATGACTTGTATTTACATTCATGCAAACCTATATTGAAAGAAGTCAAGAATCTAATCAAATGGAAGGCTTCTAAATAATTCTATCTTTTGTTTGCAAGTGGTTTGAGTTGATTTGATTAAGTGTGGAAAGAGAATTAGGTTGCAGAATAGGAAAACGTGTGGGTGTGTCCTAGCCGACAGTTTGAATTTCAAACATCTGTTTCTTTCCTATGATCCGATGAAAGTCATTGGCATTTGGTGATGAGGGAAAATTGTAGAATGTATCATAAGATTTCAATAAACTTACCATGGACAATGCGGATTGGAGGAGTTTGATATGAAGATAGCTAGGCATCCGAAATGTGACTGGCATCACGACGAGCATAGACCAGTAATTGTTATTTGGTTTCAATTTTGAGTCTCAATTCAAGGATTTGAATTTGAATTACTCACCTCTTAATGAGACCATCATAGGATTGGCTAAGTGCCAAGTTTTGAATGCACTTGTTGTATCAGACCGAGCATTAGGATTTTTATCTTCGAAGGAGATGCTGTGGATTTGGGGGTTTGTATAGGGTCCAAAATCTATACCTCGAGGGACACTCTGTCCAAGAGAACATAGATTAAGACACGGTGACTGTCTTGAGGGGTCTTTTGGAAAATTTAGAAACCAAAACCCGAAATTGTGCCAAGTTTGACTGGCGGCCTGCATTTCCACAGGGGACACTCCTAAAGATCAGGGTGTGTCAAGACCGAGTTACAAACTTGGTAAATGAGAGGGATGTCAATATGAGTCAATTGACATTTAGAAAGGGTATGAAGGCTTATGAAGAATCTGTAACAGTCTAGGTGAGTGAAAGTACTTAGGGAGTATAGGGGTGCATCTTCACTAATGAGACAAAAAATGTGAAGAGTCTCAGGGATGAGTTACGGGGACACAATGTATTGATTGGTTGAAAAGATTTTGAACACTTGAGAGTGTAGAGCCTTGGTGAGTGCCATAATTAGGCCTCTGAGATTCTTGCAGTTGGGAGGCCTAGAGAATGATCCATGCTTTGATCTTTTTGGAGGATGACTACCTCAAGGAGAGTGTCAAAGAATCCCAATAACACTTGGGATTATGTGGTAAAACTTGGTGTTAGATGCAGAAAGCCAGGTTTGCAGGCCCAGGAAGCACTCTGTACTAAAGTGATAACTGTGCCTTGAAAGGTTGATAGAATGGTCTAAGGGGTTGGTTAGGCCATTGTAAGGTCACTTAGGTTGGGTACAGTAGTTAAGAAACAAATAAGAAAATATGAATAAGAAAATATAATCCAACTATGATTGAAAGTGGAGAAATGGTTTATAATGTGAAATTCAAGCCTATATATATTTTAACCTCTTGATAGAAATGTTGAATCAAATGTGCAACCTTTGGCATTTTCAAGAGTTGTTTATACACTACAAATTTAAGCCTATATATATTTTAACCTCTTTCTACTTAATGCATGTCAATATTATACATAATGTCACTTCATTCTTGACTAGTCTCTATTCTCCTTGTTTGACATTAGTAACTTCCCTCCTGCAAGATAATCATCTTTATGATATTTTTGATATAATAGAAATGTTCCATTTTCCGATTCAAGAATTTAAAATTTTATAATTTATTTAGTATTGAGTATTCTAATTTCTAATTAGTAATTCGATATTCAAAACTTCAATGTTCATTGTTCAATGTTAAAGTATTTACTATTTAGTATTTGGCATTTGCAATTTTGTTGTTTTACTTCTTAATAGTCTTATACATCTTTTCATAGCTAGCATTTTAAGTACCATATGTATAGTATATAGTATATACACCCCTCCTCACTGCCGTCCCCATGTCTCAAAAACCCATCCTACCATCCCCGACAGTGGTGTAACTATGGTCTTTTCCAAGTACTTAGCTCTAATACCAATTGTAGAACACAACTCTACTACTAAGAGGGGGAGGCTGAATTAGTAGTAGATAATTTTTTTTCTTAATCAATTTAAATTTTAAACGCTTAATGAAACTTGTCAATCTTCAATCTGATAACTGAAAGCAACTGGAACTACAACTAGAAAGCAATGCAACCATACAAGAAACAATGCACAAGGTTTGATGTGGAAACCTAGGATGGGGAAAACCACACTGAGAAATGCTACTAGGGTCTACTGTCCTAATCCAACCTCATGAATAATGCAATTACAATGTTTAAGGGTACCAACCCTAAGGAGTCACCAAACCCCCATATCCTCAGAGCACCAACTCTATTACAATTGAGCACCCACTCAACTAGCCTAAGCACCAATTCAACATCAATCACAAATACAAAATATATTATATTATTGAACTAAACCTTCAGTTGCACCATTTATAACAGTAGAAATATAGAAAAATAAACTCTTCAATCTGAATGTCAACAACCTTCACTTCTTAACAACTAAAAGACCTGCAAATAAACTTCTTATAAGAAGTGTATTATCTGCAATTTAGAAGTCCTGTTCACAAATTCTAAAATTTTTCACTAACACTATAATGTATTTGACTTCAAAGATTTTGTCCACAAACTGAGAAAACCCTTTCAAAAACTTTATCTCTTTGAACCATAAAATTGTTTTAACCTTTCAATACAAACCAACTTTATGTTACTCCATTTTGAATGTCCTATAAGAAATTGCTTACAACATTTGATAACAGCATACTTGTATTTATTTGTTCATCTTTTGAATAACATTACTTACAGTAATATTAAGTATACGATGTCAATGCTCACCCTTTCTCACTTGTTCACAACATATTCATTCTCATGCTCTCCTTTTTCATTTGGCAACACAATACACAACACGATGCCTTCTATTCTCTGCTATAGATTTTTCCTCTCTTCTTTTCATTCAACATGCTTCACATATAGTCAATGTAATCTTCTTAACATCCTCCTGCAAACTGACTTCATATATATAATGCTTCAAAGACACACCCGACTAACTGACAAAGGTTAGGAAGTTTCAATTTGTTTCAAACCGACTTTATAACTACAAACCAATTAACTTCCTTCTCATGTGGTTGTTGTCTTTTAAATCAAACCTTTTGCTTCTTAAAATAATTATTGAAACAGTTTTGAAATAAAGAATGAATTGAGATAGCAGTTCCTTGCAAACATATGCATTCAAAAATATTCTGAGATAAAACAATAATACTATACATATGTAGACCATAAACAAGTCTGATAAACCCCATGTTGCAAGTACTTCATTTCGCTATGTCTGAAAACTTGATTGAGATTTGAAGATCTATCAGTTGACTTGTAGAATCATTTGTTCTGTACATTCTCTGAGTTTTTCATATCATCAAAATGGCAAAATATAAAGTTCCCGTGCTTGGTAGGAATTGCAGAGGCAAAATGGTCTCCCCGTTGCATCTCGTGTCGACACAAAACCATTTCTAATATCCCCATTGTATTTCTTTGTCGTGATAGAGAAATCTCCCATTAACCTTTATTTCCATGGCAAAATACTCTTAACTGATATATTTTAAACACCTATCAACATGATAAAACCTCCCTAACTTTTGTTTCATCAGTTTGGATAGAAGAGTTTGTTAATACTTAAATACACAGACTTTGCCAGATACTCAATACATACACATAGCTAATGTGACCATGTGAAGAGTCCATGTTCTATTCTACACAGAATACATATTTAGAACAACTACCAGAATACATATATTCGGCAACAACATGTATATTTGTCAAACTGTATTTTGATTTGCATAACTTTATATTCACAAAAGTCTTTTTGACATCAATGACAAACTAGTAAAACAATGTATAATAGATCTGATGTTATGTTTGATTCCTTGTGGAGACGTAATGGGTTTTTCATAATTTCTAAGTCCTTCCCAAAAAGATGCCTAGAAATGACAATGGTATTTTTGGGAAGGGCCCAGAAATTTGTAGTTGTTTTTGAGATGAACCCGTGCTAGATAAAACAACTACCATATTTCCTAATAATTTTATTTTGGAATATACTATGTTTTTGTTTTTACTTTTTACAAGCTTCTGTGGTAGGAAGATCTTATGAAAATCGGGCACTAACAATGAGCACTTGTGTTACCAGTGCTTCAGTATCTAATTTTTGGTTACTGTCTTAAAGTCTTTTATCTAGTAAAGTGGCATTTTTTGCCATTGCTGACCATTTTCTTTCTTTTTGAACCTAATCACCCCTTCAAATTTTTCTTTTCTAAACAATTTTTCCTTTAAGGGGATTTTTTAAGAAGCTAACAACTATTTTAGGAAAGCGCCTTAGAAGCTAGTGCTGCAATTTAGTGGGAATTTTTATATAGGTAAGTCTAGTATCTTTGACCTTTAAGTTGACCTCAAATGTGGCTTTCAAATACTAAAAAATTTCTGAATTTATTTTTATTCAGTGCATATTGGTAGGCTAGAAATTATATGGTTTGTAAACTCTGGTGCTTTAGCTATTTCATTCTCAAGAAAACTAGAGGAAAGGGTACTATGGTTTGTAACATGGTTTTATGGTGGAGAAGTATTACTATTCAAAGTATAGTTTCCAACATTTAATGTGATTACCTATTCAAATTTCTTAGGATATCAATGGAAGTGAATCTTAGCAAAGGTAGAAGTGGAATAGTGACTATGGAATTTTTTGGCAGTAGGTGGTGCTATAGTTTGTGATAATCTGGTTCATTAGGAGTAGGGTCTAGACTCTACCATGAATGTAATGTCATCTGGTGTCATGTCTATTAATGGTATTGATCACAAAATAAAAATATGTCAATCAAGATGGCAATCATAAAGTGACAGAAATATGAACAAGATTTAATGACTTTAATGATTAATGTTACCATCCTTATGAACAAGTATTCTTGTACCCATCATATTTTCCTTCTTAGGGACTGCCAAGGTCTTCATGTACTTTTCTATCAACCATGAGATATTCACATGACACCACTTCAACTTCCAAATCTGTTACCTCTTCCAAAGAATCTTCTACTGCAACACTTTGTTGTTTTGGTCGGGACATACTAGTAGGTTAGGACATACTGATTATAAGTATACTAGTAAACCAAAGGACATTCTTTTACTACTAAGTCTCTGTTTGTTGGGCATACTGATTATAATTACTTGACATATATCACAAATGTTGCTAATTAAGGTTGGCGGGATGATTATGCCTATCCTGAAAAAAGACTATCAAATCATTATGCTTTCAAATCAATTACCTATCGACGTATCCCTTGTGAGGGAGAGAAGCCAAACACATAAAGAACATGCACATAAACACGAAAATTAAAAAAATTAAATGGAATACACCAAGAAGTACCAAATGGTGAATGCTCAATTTTTGTAATGGCAAAGCAATATCAGAACCATCCATTTCTACAACTTGATTTTTCTATAGTCCTAATGATTTTTCTTATTTCTTGTCTGTGCTTGGTGACAAAATTTTGAACATTGTTGACATACTTAAATGGAATACACAATACCAAATGATGAATGCTCAATTGTTGTAATGGCAAAGCATCATAACCGCCCATTTCTAAAATTTGATTTTGTGTAGTCTTAATTATTTTTCTATAGTCCTAATGATTTTGAAAATTGTTGACAAAGAGTGTTTCTTTTTTTTATTATAGTATAAATGATTTTTCTATAGTCGTAATGATTTTTCTTATTTCTCGTCTTTTGTCCCTTTTTTATTTCCTATGTCTGTGCTTCATGACAGGATTTTGTCACCTTCTTTTGATGGTATATTTCATTCACTCTATGTGGAATACTATTTTGTTCACTAGTTTATTTCAGCTTCATATTTCTTTCATTTTTTATATACACAGAGACTACACATGTTGATAAAAAAAATGAGCTATTTGATTTAGGTTTACTTTTCATTATTGTAAATGGTTAATATTTCTGATGGTACTCCTTGGTGTATTTCATATAAATTAAATAATCATATAAAAATAATAAATATAGTAATGATGGTGCGGTGCATTATTGATATAGGCTCGATGACTCTTGTCAATGTGCCAAACTGTCAATGTGGTGGTGTGCAGTGTGTGTTGAAGATTTCACGGACACTGAACAACCCTAGATGACAATTTTGGTGCTGCCCAAATAGAAAAAAGGTTGCTAATGTGTATATATTTAAAGTTTCTAATGTAAATACTATTCATTATAATATAAGAACTAATGTAGACTGGGTATCACAAGGAAATAATGGCTGCAGATACTTTAGTTGGGTCGATGACAACTCATCTGCATCTATCCGCCCATCTCCACTTATCCACGATGAAGGATTTGAGTGCAAAACGTGTCAGGCTAGGGCAAATTTTGAAATTATATTTTTACGATGCCTTCTCTGTATTGTAATCACATATCTTTGTTGCGACCATATGCAGAGATGAACTCAGGAATTAGTTAGTTTAGTATTTTCATATTGTAACTAATATTTTAATATTGATATGACATAACTTCTCTTTGCCTCAAGTGCGCATATATATGGTTTACATATTTTTTTAGAATAATTCTTAATGTTTATGGCTCAGGTGAGCCCTAATCTTTTATCAATCACATGATTTAATGTATAGTGTTTTCTTGGTTATTCCATTTGTTCCTTGACCTTGACTATGGATTGACTATCATTTTCAAGCTTGAGCAAGGCTTCATACCATGCAGCATCTGCAGATTTGTACGCAACGCTGATTTATGCTGGAGGTAAACTACATGTGTCATGTAAACAACATGGTTGAATGCAATCTCTTTTGCATGTTTTCAAGAGTTTTCCCACCAATACAAGCATAAATAACGCATTGAATGTAATCTACGGATGCTGCGTGGTATGAAGTCTCACTGAAGTTTGAGTGCAATGTGGTATGAAGTCTCCCATTATAAACACGATAGCTGAGAAACATAAATGCAGATTTCACAATAGCTGAGAAACATAATTGTAGGCATCATGGTCATAATTTTTTGGAGACAACGTAATTGAGTTGTATACCCAAGAGATGGAGTGCAACTTCTGCACCTCTGATTCCAAGTTGACACTACGGGATACAAAGACCATAGATAAGGAATAAATTTAGAGAGCGGAGGAGGTCCATAATGACCAAAATAATATAGGATGAACCTCAAGTTAAATGAGGCAACTACAAACATTTTAATAGATTTTTATTATTAAATAATGAAATTTACATATACTAGTGTTCTAAGCCCCCTCAATACATGATTTATTATTGTAAGCCCCCTCTAACTTACGCATCTAGAAAATGAAACTACAACCTATTGGGATTGAGAGAAACCTTAGAGAACAACATCAACTAGGAATGATCACTTTCCAACATCTGTTGAATACATCTATTGGAGGACCTTGTATTCATGAGCTACACCTTGTATTCATGAGCTACAAATGTATTCAAAAGATGTTGGAAAGCGATCCTTCCTTGTTGTTGTTATTATATAAGGTTTGTCTCAATCCCAATAGGTTGTAGTTTCATTTTCTAGATGCGTAAGTTAGAGGGGGCTTACAATAATAAATCATGTAATGAGGGGGCTTAGAACACTAGTATATGCAAATTTCATTATTTAATAATAAAAATCTATTAAAATGTTTGCAGTTGCCTCATTTAACTTGAGGTTTGTCCTATATTATTTTTGTCGTTATGGCCCTCCTCTGCTCTAAATTTATTCCTTATCTATGGTCTTTGAATCCCACAGTGTCAATTTGGAATCGGAGGTGTAGAAGTTGCACTCCATCGTTTGGGTATACAACTCAATTACATTGTCTCCAAAAAAATGTGACCATGATGCCTACAATTATGTTTCTCAGCTGTTGTGTCCTAGGACCCCTTATGACCCTTTAGGACCATTTATGACCTCTAAGAATACATCTTAGAGGTCTTAAAATGTCATAAAGGGTCATAAGAGGCTCCTAGGAGGGGCCAGATGAGCTTCCACCTTCACGTGGTTGGCCCTGTTAAGTAGAGAATGTTAATTAAACTATTCTCGAAACAAAGAGAAGCTCAATAATTTAAGGTCTCAGTCCGCAGACAAATTAAATTAGACTTACTAAGCCTCTTATTGTAGTTTGTAATAAGATTGATTTGCAACCACTAGAGACTACTCTACAAGCTTGAAGAAGCGGTATATTTTGGCAAATGAAGAGTGGAAAGAAGATGATATTCCTGAGATCATGGATGGACACAATGTTGCAGACTTTATTGATCCAGATATCTTGTAGAGGCTTGAAGAACTAGAGAGGGAAGAAGGTCTTAGGATGGCAGCTAAGGGTGACGAGGATTTCACAATAGCTGACAAACATAATTGTAGGCATCGTGGTCACATTTTTTTGTGACAAAATAATTGAGTTATATACCCAGACGGAGTGCAACTTCTCGGCCTCTGATTCCAAGTTGACACTGCGGGATGGAGAACAACTTGGAACTTTATCGCATGTTGATATACAAAGATTTCCCAGCCATGCTGAAAAACTCAATTCTAGTGCTTGTACTACATGAATGGTGCCAAAATAGGGCTCTCCCAATCACTAACTGTGACTCGCTAGCAACAAGCAACAGAATGAGTGTGGACACTTGAAGATAAATATCAAATAGGGGAAAAGCACCTGCAACAATAGAGGCAATAGTTGTAGATACAGATGAGGATATCCCAAATCCATAATATAATAAATACAGTGAAGAAAAAGAATAATGTAGAAATTATTACTATTTTGGAAGATGCAAATCCAACCGAGGAGATGCTAAAGAGGAAAAATGAATTGATGGTGTGAGCACATCATTTTGAAGTAAGCAGTATTTATTTTATCAGGGATTTCTGGGATATCTTCATCTATATCTATAGCTATTGCCTATGTTGTTGCAAGTGCTTTTCCCCTATCTTGAGCATCAAATTGTGACAAAAATATCAGTAAAACTATCATAATAACTCCATGAATGTTGTTTTAAGTAATTATCGATGAATGTTGTGTATTAATATTGAATTATATGTCATGTTAATGAATATTGTTATGTGTTAATGGGGAATTTAGATTGATGTTAGGGTGAGGGGGGGTGAGGCCAGATGAGCTTCCACCTTCACGTGGTTGGCTTTGTTAAGTAGAGAATATTAAAGTATTCTCAAAACCAAGTGAAGCTCAAACTAGCATACCTTCAAAGGTTTCTTCTCTCATATATTAGATGTAGCCATACATTAAGTTAATAATCAAATGACTATTGAATGAAGAATAGAGATGCATGGTAATATAATGTATAAAGATGGAGAAACAAATGTCAAAGAGATAAATACTTGGGAACCAATGACAATGCAACTTTAGTATATGTTGTTGTTATAGAGAAATCGGTTAGAAACCCATCAATAGTGTATATATATATATATATATATATATATATATATATATATATATATATATATATAAACCAAAAATTATTAATGGTCTCTTTTTCGACATTTTAATAATAGTTATTTTGATGAGAATGCTATGTGTTCGATGTTGATTACCACAACATTATGGACCTTGATTGGTCATAATTGCGATGAACGTTGGTTGCATAGATAAAAGGTTTGATCTACAATTCTTCCAGCTAATTCGGTCAATAATTCAACCACTAAGGAGGTTAGAATTTTGACAATGGTTTTTCCTGTCGTATAATCAATGAGAAAAATTTTGACAATAGTTTTGGTCATCTGTTCGACCAATGGGTATCAAAAATTTGACTAATCCTCATCGAAAAATGGGGTAAAATTTACTAGTATACACAGCCACTCCTAATTCCCTTTTTGTTGTCACGGTCATCACAATTATACCTTGAACACTAGTGCACCAATTTAACCATCTCCAGCATCAGCCTGTTAGTGACCATGCTAAATTCTATCTTCACCAGTATATTACACACAAGCACACACCATTCATTTTTATTTTGATCTTTATCAGTCATCTTTGTTGTTTCAGCTTCATCCATAAGAGTGAACACTTCCTTGTCTTTATTTGTATGATCCACCATGATTAGTCACAGCTTCTTCCTCTTTTCTTTCTGAAAATGAATCTCTGATGCTAAACATGAATCCTCAAGAGAAATGTAATAAAATATAAATATGTTTGTTTATTTATCTAAGTTTGAGCACGGGCTCATGACACTCAAAGATACATAATGTAAACATTTAATGAAACTTTGTAACACAATTCTGTAGCATTCCTTCTTTTAAATCAGCAACAACAAGAACCTTATTGAATTTGTACCTTAAATTCAGCAAAGATAGGCAATACCAGTGATTATGTAATTGTAACTTGGCATTCGATTATGACTGTTCTGGAACACTTGACATTTTACTATGAAATTTTAGCTTGTTCTGCATCTTCTTTCTTTGACTGTAATGTGAAAACTAGTCAGCTTGAAATATTGCAAAATGTTCTGTTAAGATCTTGAAACAACAATACTACAAATTTGTTAGATTAGTGAACATAATAAATAATTATTTTATGAGAAATTCCAAAAAGAAATGACACTCATGAATCAAAATTTAGGTTATTATGTTCACTAATATAGCAAGAAATTGCTATTATCTGAAAAAGGTTTCTCAGTTGGAAAACTAAATCCCTTTCATTCAGATATCTAGTTTATAAAAGGACAACATATATCAGAATGACCATAAGTAGTAAAAGGTTTCATGTTTTGAAAACAAGTCCCTTTAATACTACCTTTCACTTATTGTGGATACAATTTCCTTATTGCATTGAATTTACTAGATAGATATGCAACATTGCAAGATTTGATTGTCATTGTATGTTGTTTGTGTTTCATGCATTGCTTAGATCCAATAGGATCTAATGTCACTTTCTCTCTCTCATGTAGGTGAAAACCCTAAACCAAATGCAGATGAATACCTTGACGTGAGGACCTAGGACCTGACAAACAACCAGTTAACAACACACAAACAACAAGGCAATGCATGGGACCCCTACTCCATACTTCTATCATGCTTTCAATTCTGCAAATGTACTCTATTATTGACATGAAATATGAAATATGATAAGAAACTTGTATACTACATTTAGTTTGAATGCACAATGTAATGATCATTTATGAATTTTGACATTTGAAATGTGATCAATACTTAGAGTACAAAAAAGAAATCTGATAATGAATGCAATAATGAAATGTAAATTAATAAATACCTGGAAGGCAGTATTAATTGAACCCCCTAAAGATCCAATCTTTTCCTATTTATGTTTATTCTATTATATGTTGTAGTTTTAGATAAACATTTTGGCAACTTATGTTGGATGTCTGCCTGGTAGACATGACCTATAGACCTTATCACTGGGAAACAGAGTTAGGAAACCTGAAACCTTGAATGCAACCATTATTGAAATTTAAAAAAAAACTAATCTAGACTCATGCAACCTAAAGACCTAGTGCTTGGACAACCCTTATTAAAATGAAAACTGGACTTAACCTATCCCTCAAAGCAGAGCTTGAGGTGAATTCCATTAACTAGAATCTGTAGAACTTCTCCATCAATTATGGACAACTGAACAACATTATTTTCTTTGCAAGCTGTAATAACAAAAGGGCCTGACCAAAAATTGTCAAATTTATCATGATGGCCTTGTCTGCTCTTTAATACATCCCATTTGAGAACTAAATCACCCTCCTGAAAATTCCTGGGTGTAGCTTTCCTATCAAAAGACCTTTTAGTCTGTGCTTGTCTTAATTCCATAGTTTCCAATGTCTTCTTCCTTTCTTCTTCAAGTTGTAGCAACTAAGCATATCTCAGCTTAAGAGGATCTTCCTCTTCAAACAACATCATTTGATCAGCAAGCTGTAAAGCTGGAAATTCTATAGAAATTAGCAATCTGGCTTGTTTACCATAAACCAGAACATAGGGTGAAGTCCCAATAACCTGTTTAGGTGTAATTCTATCCAGTCATAGGGCTACCTTTAGTTTAGAGTGCCAATCTCTTTTATTTTCTTGCAAAGTCTTTTTGATAATCCTGATTAGGTTTTTATTAGTAGACTCTACAAGACCATTACCTTGAGGATAATAGTTAGAAGAAGTATTTAGAAAAATGTCATTTTTAGCAGCCCACTCTGTCATTGTTGTACCAACAAAAGCTAAAGCATTATCTAAATTGACTAAGGAACACCAAACCTGGTTATAATATCATCATAAAACTTTAACACAGTAGATCTAGTAGATTCCTTTAGGGAAATGGCCTTAATCCATCTAGTAAAATAGTCTGTAGCAGTCAAAATCCATTTATGACCTGCACTAGAATTAGGATTTATTAGACCTATAAAGTCCACTCCCCATTTATTAAATGGTTGATCCACAATAATTGGCTTTAATGAAAATGCTACCAGCTTTTGCTTCCATGCAAATAGAGCACACTTTTGACACTTTCTTGCCCAAGAATGGGCATCTTTGAATAAATCTGGCCAATAATAGCCAGCTCTTAGAATTTTCCAGGCTGTAGTTTTAGGATTGAAATGTCCTCCACAAGATCCATCATGAAATTTAGATAAAATTATGCCTTGATCAACTAAATTAATGCACTTAAGAAGCATACCTAAAAAATCCTTCCTATAAAGAATACCATCAATAAGAACATAAGTAATAGATTGTAACCTATAGTATCTTCTCTTAGCTTTATCAATATTGTTTGGACATTGTCTAGTTTGCAGAAATCTGTCATATCTGATAACCAGGATGTTGAATCATTAAATAACATAGTACTACCTTGAAGTAAGGCAATCTCTTCAATGGCTTCAACCTTCTCTTCTTCTTCTACCATCTGAGCACACAAGCCTTTGCCTCTGACCAACTTGGTCACATGAATTTGAACATCATATTCCATAACCCTTGTTATCCAACTTGCTCTTTTTTCATTAACATCTTTGTTCAACAAAAACTCCTTAATGCTAGGATGTGCAACCATTAGATGTACCTTATTTCTAGCAACCAAATGCTTAAACTTCTTTAAAGCTTTAATGACAACTAATACACGCTTCTCAACAAAATTGTACCTTTTCTCATAATCATCCATACCTTTTCTTAAAAATGCAACTAGCTTCTCATGTTTATCCTCATTCTTTTGAATGAGCATTGCTGAAATAGTGTCAGTACCACCATGGGCATATAAAATAAAATCCTTAGTAAAATCAGGATTAACTAAAGTAGGGGATGAAGACAAAGCCTATTTAATTTGTTCAAAACTTCTCTTTCCCTCATCAGTCCAACTGAAAGGCACATCCTTTTTGAGCATAGAAGTCAAAGGTTTTAACAAGTTTGCAATATCAGGGATAAAGCATCTAACAAAATTTATTCTCCCAATAAAACTCTGCAATCCTTTCTTATGTTTTGGCAATGAAATTTCAAGAATTGCATGAGTCCTTTAAGGATCAATAGTTGTACCTTCTTTAGACACTTGGTATCCTAAAAATTTACCTTCATGGATTGCAAAAATAGATTTCTTTGGGTTAAGAGAGACTCCAAACTCTCTTCATCTCTATAAAATTTATCTCAGATGATCTATATGCTAGTTTGCAACCTTACTGTAAATTGTATCATCATCTATGTATACTAGAAAAAACTTATACATCAAATTATTGAAAGCCATGTCCATTTCTTTCTAAAAAGTAGCCCCTACATTTGAAAACCCAAATGATATTCTCCTGTAAGCCATTGTACCCCATTTAGTTGTGAAAGTTGTTTTAAACTGATCAGATTCTTTAACTAGAATGTGGTTGTAACCAGAATACTCATCTAGGAGTGAGAATCTCTCAGAACCTGAAACATATTGCAAAATTTGTTCCATGGAAGGAAGAGGGTGTCTTTCTTTCAGAGATGCCCTATTAAGGTCTCTAAAGTCCACACAAAGTCTTATCTCTCCATTCTTTTTCCTTACTGGAACTAAGTTAGAAACCCAATATGCGTGTTTGATTAGAAATATGATACAAGCATCTAGGAGTTTTCTTAGTTCTTTCAACATTAAAGGTTCTAACTTGGGGTTTATGGGCCTTTGCCTTTGTCTGATTGGGCTAGCATTTGGTTCTAACTCTATCGTATGTTGTGTTAATTGAGGATCAAATCCTTTCAAATCATCATAATACCATGCAAGTACATCACTATATTCTCTAAAAATATCAATAAACAATTCTTTTTCTTCAAGAGAATTAATTTTACCAACCTTCAAGTACTTATCTCTGAATATCTCCACTTCTTCATAATGATCTTCTTTGATCAGTGGGCTGGTTTTACCCCTCCTGAACTGATCATTAGAGTTGAAAGTTGACTCTAGGCTAACCAATCCTTTTAGAAGCTTATTGGTCTTCAGCTGAATGATTTGATCTTCCATTTGCTGATTGAGTTTGCCATTTTTAGAAGCTGAGAAACCATCTGTTTCTATCATAAAACTTAAAATATGCTCATTAGTATTGAAAACCTACCAATTAGTATCATTATCTGGGATAGATGGTCTAACAACAATCTTGACATGTGACTGGTCTAAAATCTGCCCTTTATTTTTTGTAATTGAAACATGTGCACCAATTCTAGCCAACCTATCAGTATGCTAATTTCTCTTTCTAGGAATTGAAATGAGGTTAAATGCATCACAATCATCCAGAATATCAGATACTCTAGACCTATACATCTTTAAAAGATCATTTTAATAACATTGATACCTCTCACCTAATTTACAATCAACTCACTATCTCCAAATGCCCTCAAACATTTAATTCCTCTTTTTCTTTCCCACTCCAATCCATGCATCAGACTTTCATATTCAGCCACATTGTTAGAACATGGAAAAGATAGTTTATATGTAGCATAAAACTTATCACCATCAGGTGAAACTAACATAACCCCTGCACCAACACCATCTTTATTCCTTGATCCATCAAAATACAAATCCCATAACTAGCTAGATAATTCAGATTCAGAATCTGGATCTTTTATCAAATTAGGCAAAACTGAATCAGACTCTAATATCATATAGTTACCAAAACCAACATCAAACATATCATTATTCTAATCATCTCTAGTGGCCCATTCATCCAAAACAATACCAGAATATTACTCAGTTTTTGTGTTATAGGCTGAATAGTCTTTAATTTCATCTGAATCCATAATCACACAACTTGCATTAATTGGGCTAGGATTGTAAGGCTCTATGTGATTATTGGTCAATAACTCTGATCTTATGGTTACCTTTGTACCATATCTAGTTTTGAAATACAAGTGAGACCAATCTGATGAGAAATAACCATCTATTTTGGTTGTAAAGTCTCTTGATAGACACATAGCAAAATAAGGTGGCAAATCTATGACATAAATATCCTGAGGTATTGAGAAATTTGGACAGGAGTGTAAGGTCAAACTTGCATTTTTAACAACCCCTAAAGTCTTGACTAAAGTACCATCAAGCTAGACTACACCTTTCTCAAGAGGCTCATACTTTAAATCCAACAAATCTGCTATTTTCTTGGGCATGAAAGTGTTGGTTACACCACTGTCTGCCATACAATTATGCACTAATTTGTTTCCAATGATGAAAGAAACATAAAAAGGAGGAGGCTTATTGTTTTGAACATTTGCTAGCTTTTTGTCAACTGTCACTGTTGGTTGCTTCAAATTTGCAGCCTTTTTAACTTCTTTTACTGCTAGTTGTTGAACTTTAGGAGGCTCCTTTTCTTCTTTATGTGCATTTTCCTGAGCTTTAGGAGGCTTAGAATTAGTCATAACCATTCTAGGAGATTTTTGTACTGTGTTTTGTGAGATGGCTATCAACTTGGACAACCCTTCCTTTAAAATCTCAGTCTGTCTTGGAATAGCTAAGGTCTCCCACATAGTCAAGGTTACATTCACTTTCTTCATACTATCAATAATGCTAAAGGGAACAACAAATTATACCTTTTGTGGAGACCTAGGAGAACCTTGATCAACACTCTTTTGATTTTGATCCTTACTAGAAGAAGTAGATGGATTCTTTAAAATTGAAACTGGTGAAGAAGGTACATTACCAATATTTAAATGATTGAATTTTGAAATAAATTCAAAAAACAACAAAACCTATACTACCATAAATTAAGAAATGAATTCCTAAGTCTAAAAATGCTAAGTGGACGAGGGTCGACATGACCACTCTTCCCACTTGTATACAATACGAATATGGGGTAGTGAGGTGGCACTATCAACAACTTTGAGACCTATAGGATTAGACATTTGCATTAATAATATTCAATGAACTTATTGTGCGGACTCCAAATTCCTAAAATCACTTCTCATTCTTGAACTTGGTGTTATTGTTTAGCTTCGCAGAGAAGAAACTGGAAGAGATGAAACCCAAACAATGAAGAAACTCTGGCAAAATTCTTTCCATCTTTCTCGGCATGACTTTCATGGACTTCTCAATCTTTGATGGTTTGCTCTCTGGCATAGGATTTTGAACTGAGAGTTGTGATTTCTTGATGGCTCGGGTTCTAACTAGAATCTGGAGATTTTTTTTCTTGTGACCTCGGCTCCATCTTTGACTCTTGGGTGAATGGGGCTATGATCTTGACCCATGAAATGAAAATCTCAGCTCATGAGTAATATGCTCCAACTATCACTCTTTCCTCATCTTGCAATACGTGTGTGACTGTGTGTTTCATGTGTAATGAAACTGATGCTATCATTAAGCTTTGTGAATGTGTCCTGTAACTGACAATTGATCTTGGCTTCCTTTTTGACTTGCAACTCTAAATGCATGGCCTTTTGAACCGTGAATCTTAAGTATAAACTTTGATTGTGCTTAAAACTTGAGCTCGAAGTCAAGCAAAGCTATGACTCACCCCTGATTTCCTTTACCATCATTCACGGCTTGATTGTGGTTTCATCTTCATTTTACGTGCATGGAAATTTTTCTTGAACTTTGGCTTGTGGGTACTTAGTTGTGGCTCACATTCAGTTCATGACTTGTGACTTTGAATGTATCTTGGCTTTTTTTATTCTTTTCTCAGCTTGAAGCTATGAATAAGTAACTCACAAGCTGTGAGCATCAGTAAAAAATGATGTTACTATTATACACTAAGTTTGCACCCTTGTTTCAAGCTCTCTTGGTCTTGATAACTTAGTATAACATGGGAATCATCTCCAGGTTGTGGGACCTATGCTAACTGAGATGAGACCTCCAAGTTCTAGGCTGGTTCCTCTTGGATAATCACCTTAATTTGCTTCTAGATAGGAAAGTAAACTTTGAGGGAAAATGGATAGGAGGAATGCTTGAAAGGGAAATGACTGAAAGAAAACTACCTACTAGGTGATACATCGAAATGAAATGAACACAATACACTGACCAAATTAGCATGAAAACTCTCAGATCTAATAGAACACAATCTTTCTAAAATAGGCTTGCATAAGTGTTTCACAAAGAGGTCTGAACAAAAGACTCAGACTGTGACCTGCAAGCAAACGTTCTTTTCAACAAAAAGGCATAGGAATGAGATAGAATGATAGGGGGTTGAAGTATACCCACAAACTCACTCAAATCAAATTAGACACAATAGTACACAAATAAGCTGAAAGAAAGAAGGGCTCTGGAAGTCCAAGATTTCTCTAACAGAGCCAGTATATTAAACTCAATAAGAGAAATATAGACAAGGGAAAGACCAAAGGGCAGAACAAATGCCACAGATAGCCTCTATTGAATCTGAGATTTCAATGAAAGGTTACAGACTGTAAAAGCTAGAGGGTAGAACAAATGCCACAGATAGAAACTAAGAAAGAGAAAAACTCTTTTTACAATTGTAAACCCTTGAGCTCTAAAATCTCCAAAAAATAATATATACATCTCCTTTGCATGCAGGCAGGAGTCAAAAATCTTACTAGGGTTACATAGATTTTCATATAATAATAGAGAACCCTAATTCTATCATTTTTTATCATAAATGCATCGTTAAAATATCTTTGACGATCAGATATATGTCCTTGTACATAATTCCACCAACACAACTGCTTGTGGATGAGCCGCCTTGATCTAACCACTTCGCTGCAAATTGAAAGCCTCACGCCACCCCCATGACCTTATCTCTATAGGTTGGGTTTACCATGAATGCTCAATTCTGATCCTCGTAGATATTTTGATTTTAAAAAATATAAACGGTCATAGGTGGCAACAATCCCTTTCAATTCTCCTTCGGCACAAGAACACTGACATAGTACCTCAGGAAACAAGAAATCAACCTGCGATGGCCACCCAGATCTTCCTCATCATCTTTGCAACCTGCAATTATCCTAAGAACATCAATTTTGAGCTACCCTCGACTTCGCATATGGCCCATTGGATCAAACACTAGTGAAAACCTCACAGAAGGATTCAAATTCGGGCTCCAACGGTTGTCAGGTCCAAGTTTAAAACACGACCGTTGATCACATTCTTCTCAGCAGATCAGATGGCCTAGATTATCCCTTATAATAGTTGCAAGCCCCCTAAAAAATTACTGGCCACATCACCACTTTGGGAACCAATAAAAATCAAGCACCTCAACACAACGACAGTGGGTCCACGGATAACTATTGGTTTTAAATCGGATGGTGGTCGCATGATCACAAAGGGGAAGAATATTCCTTATGATCATGCGACAACCATAGATCATTTTACACTTCAACCGCCTCAAAACAAAGACCGCCAGACATAACATTAACCGCCCGCTAGGGTTGTGGGAACATGAGATTATGAAAATGTTGGGTCGCTGAATGGAAAGCACTTAACTGCTAGAGATAAGAGATCAAGCGACTACACAGTCTCCCAATCACCCAATAAGAACCTATCCGCTAGAAAAATCTAGAGATCAAGTGACTGAACCACCAAGAAGAGCCATGTCCCACACAGTCACAGCAGATGAAAAATGTTGACATCAGAGATAAGCACGCAGATGCGAAAGGCACAAGGTCAAAAACAACTAGGGTTTTCACTTAAAACCAAAAAGCATAAGAGAAATAGAAAACATCGAGGGTTTTTATACTTAGACAAATTTGACACCACTCGACATAAACTATGCCATTGCAGACCTTAAAACTTGAATATCTCTCTGGCCCTTTTGATTCGGCACATGCGACCTGAACTGAAGCATAGTGAAACATTAAGGAACATGGGGCCAAGGTCACAAACCATAAAACTTTGTGGATCTCCTTCGCAAGTGAAAACAAGATTGTGGCCAAAATTGTATGATAGGAAATTTTGGGTAACATTTTGGCGATCTCTACAGGATGATAGCCTGCTAGACATTAGATCAGTGGCCTTGAAACAATTCATTGGGCATGGAGTCATCTCTTGAACACAATTTTTTTTTGATAGAGAAATAGACTTGGAACTGGGAGGAATAAAAATGTGCACGAGCACTTCTTGGAAAATAGGGAAACTAATCCTAGAAAGCAGGGGCAGAAAGAAAGGAAACATGTTTACATATATTTACAAGGAAAGATTAACTTCAAAATAGGGCTTCAAGTGGAACCCATTAACTGATATGGGCAAGGCATCTCCTCCAAGAGTTGATAGCTTAAAAGCATTAAGCCCCTTGCACTCGATGATAACAAATGGTCCACCCCAGAAGGAATCAAACTTTGTGTGTCTGCCAGGCTTTGATCTGAATTCATCCCATTTGAGAACTACATCTCCAACTTTGAATTTTATGGCCTTGGCTCTTTTATCAAAACTCATCTTTGTTTGTATTTGGTGGAATTCCATATCCTTCATGGATTTATCTCTGAATTCTTCTAACTCCATCAGCTAAGCATACCTAATTTGTAAGGGATCTCCTTCTTCAAATAGGACATATTGAGCGACTAAGTCCAAAGCTGGCAATTCAGTTGAAATGGACAACTTAGCTTCTCTACCATACACTAACACATAAGGAGAATTCCCAATGATCTTCTTTGGGGTAATCTTGTCTGACCATAAGGCAAATTTCAATTTAGTATGCCAATCCCTTTGGTTATCCTATAGAGTTTTCTTGATTATCCTAATCAAGTTCTTGTTAGTTGATTCTGCCAAGCCATTGCCCTGAGGGTAGTAATTTGAACTTGTATTCAGATAAATGTCATTTTTGGTTGCCCATTCTAAGACTTTAAGGCTTGTGAATGCCATTGCATTATCTGATATTATGGAGTTTGGAGTGCCGAATCTATGAATTATATCATCATAAAAATTTAAGACAACACTCTCATTTGATTCTTTGAAGGCAACTGCCTCTGTCCATCTAGTGAAATAATCTTTTGTGGTGATTATCCACTTGTGGCCTACATTATATGGAGGATTAATCATGCCAATAAATTCTATGCCCCATCTCATGAAAAGTTGCTTTGTTTTGATTGGCTGAAGGGGCAGAGCTGCAAGCCTTTCTTTTTTTGCAAGCATGGCACATTTGATGCATTTTCTCACATAATCATGACTATCCTTGAAGATAGATGGCCAATAGTATCCGGCCCTCATGATTTTAAAAGCAGTAGTCCTAGGACAAAAATGACCTCCAAAAGGTCCATCAT
Source organism: Chamaecyparis obtusa (assembly GCA_027943335.1). Lineage (NCBI taxonomy): Eukaryota > Viridiplantae > Streptophyta > Pinopsida > Cupressales > Cupressaceae > Chamaecyparis > Chamaecyparis obtusa. Next base: position 271,791 of record BSBK01001242.1, on the reverse strand, counting down.
GAAATTCAAATAGGACATCAGCTATCTTTTCTAAATCAATACATCTCAAAAGGACACCATTGTGATCCTTTCTAAAAAGAACTTCATCTATCAGCACAAAGGGAACAAATTGTAATCTATAATATCTCCTCCTTGCTGAATCTAGGTCTGTAGGACATTGTCTTGTCTTCAAAAAATGAATCATGTTAGGCAACCAACCTACTACCTTGGCATGTTCTTCTATAGAATGCACAATCAGAGATGCATCTATTTGCTTTGATTTCTTTGAACTTTCATCCTTTACCAAATTCTCACAAAGACCTCTTCCTTTAACCAGCTTGGTGATTTGGATATCAATGTCATATTCCATTACTTTGGTAATCCAACCAGCTCTTTTCTCATTTAGGTCCTTGGAAAGCAAAAATTCTTTGACACTTGGATGAGTAACCTTCAAGTGTACCTTGCTATGGGTCAATAGATATCTAAAAATTTTAAGACTTTTTACCACAACAAGTACATGTTTTTCCACAAAAGAGTATCTTTATTCATACTCTTCTAAACCTTTGCTGAAGAAAGCAATAGACTACTCCAATCCATCTAAATTTTCTTGAGTCAACATAGTAGATATAGCATCATGACCTCCATAAGTATAAAGGATAAAATCCTTATTGAAATTTGGGTTTAATAGAGCAGGAGCTTCTATCAAGGCTTCTTTGATAGCTTGGAAATTGGATTTCCTTTCTTTAGTCCAGTTGAAGGCTAAACTCTTCTTTAACATGGCTGTCAAAGGCTTCAGTAAATCTACAATATTAGGTAGGAAACACCTAACAAAGTTAATCCTTCCTATAAAGGATTGAAGGCTCTTCTTATGATGTGACAAGGGTAGCTCTAGGATGGTTTCAATCCTTTCAGGGTCTACTATGATTCCTTCTTTGGACACTATATATCCTAACAATTTCCCCTCATGAACTACAAACACACATTTCTTGGGATTAAGAGATATCCTAAATTCTCTACACCTTTCAAAAATCTTCCTCAGATGTTTGATATGATCTGTTGCATGTTTAGAATAAACAGTTATGTCATGTAAGTAGACTAGTACAAACTTGTACATGAGGCTTTTAAAGGCCATATCCATTGCCTTTTGAAAAGTAGCACCTACATTTGACAAACCAAAGGGCATCTTTTGATAAGCCATGGTTCCCCACTTGGTTGTAAATGTAGTCTTGTATTGGTCCCCTTCATTAACTAGGATCTGATTATATCCTGAATAGCCATCCAATAATGAAAATATCTCAGATCCAGAGACACATTGTAAGATTTGTTCCATAGAGGGTAATGGATGGTGGTCTTTTAAAGAGGCTCTATTGAGATCCTTGAAATCAACACATAATCTCAACTCCCCATTCTTCTTCCTTACAGGAACAAGGTTGGAAACCCAACTAGTATGCTTGATGGGGTAGATGATACCACTTTCTATTAATTTGAGCACTTCTCTATGCATAACTGGCTCAAGCTTTGGATTAAAAGGCCTTTGTTTTTTCCTTACTGGCTTCGTATTAGGCTCTAGTTCAATAGTGTGCTGAGCAAGGGATGGATTAAAACCTTTAAGGTCTTCATATTGCCATGCAAATATATCACTGAACTCTTTGAATAATTGGGTGTAAGCCTACTTTTCTAAATCAGCATTTACCTTTCCAAATTGTAAGCTTTTACCTGGTTCCAATTCTAATTCAACACAATGTTCTTGTTGAACTACCAGACCAGCTTTATTCTTTTTAACTTGATCCTCCTTGTTGAAGACAGTCTCTAAAGTGACAAGACCCATTGGCATCTTATTAGACTTAAGTTGTATCACTTGGTCACCATAGTTCTGCAATAGTCTATCTTGGTTATGCTCTGAAAATACGTCTTCTTCAAATAAGAATTGCAGGATCTGCTCATCATCATTAAACACTTGCCAATTAGTATCATTATCAATGATAGAAGGTTTGACAATTATTTTGATATGTTGTTGGGTCTCCTCCTTTGAAATACTATTAGGAATGTCATACTGAGATCCAACAACAGCTAATCTATCTGCATTTTGATTTAGCTTCCTAGGGATGGAAATAATATTGAAAGCACAAAAGTATTCAATTGCATTCCAAACTCTATGTTTGTATGATTTCATGGTGTCATTCTTGGTTGCACTTATCCCTCTCACTTGGCTGACTACCAACTCACTGTCACTGTAAACTTTTAGGGCTTTGAGCCCTCTCTTCCTAGCCCACTCCAATCCATTCACTAGACTTTCATACTCTGCAGTGTTGCTAGTACAAGGGAAACTAAATATGAAAGTTGTATAGTATCTTTCTCCTTTTGAGGATACTAGCATGGCACCACCACCAGAACTATGTCTACTTCAAGCTCCATCAAAAAATAATTCCCAAACCTGGTTGCTCCAATCCTCTGAATCAGTGTCCTCTTTGAGAAGGTTTGGCTCTATGGATCCACTTTCTTGTATCAAATAGCTTCCCAAACCAGCATCCCAAATAACATTTTCTTGGGCTTCTGAAGCCTTTTTTTATTCTAGTTCATCAAGTAAAATATCAAGGATATTTTCTATCTTAGTGTCTGCTTCTCTGATAACTGGGAAGTCATTGCTATCAAGTGAAAGGCAGTGTGTATTGATGGCATTGGACATATATGGTTCTATATGGTGAGCTGCCAATGACTTAGATTTGATGGTGACCTTGGTACCATATCTTGTGTGGAAGAGCATGTGAGACCAGTCAGAAGAAAGGTAGCCTCCTATCTTGGTTGTAAACTCCCTTGACAAACATATGGAAAATAAAGTAGGGAGATCTATGATATCTATATCAAGTAGGATGGAGAAATTAGGACTTGCATGAAGGATTAGACTGGTATCCTTAGCCACACCTATTGTGTTAACTGAGGATCCATCAAGTTGTGTAACCTTCTTTTGGAAGGGTTCATATTTTAGTCCTAATTGGTCAGCCACTTTTTTGGGCATTATAGTACTAGTAGCTCCACTATCCACCATACAATTATGTACTAAGGATTTTCCAATAATTAAAGATACATAAAAGGGAGGGGGTTTTGAGTTCCTACCTTGAATGGTATTGGCTTTGGAGTTGCAATTTGGAGCCTCCTTTTCTTGATCAGTGTTGACCAACACTGGCTTTGCAGTCTCTTTTGTAGGCTGAGTAGCTATTACTTCAGTCATGGCTTTCTTCAAAATCTCAGGTTGTCCTGGAATAGCCAAAGAATCCCACATAGACATAGTAACATTCACCTTCTTCATGTTGTCTACAATGTTGAAAGTTGTCATAGTATGTACTCTTTGTTGTGCTTTTACTATGATGGGTTCCACTTCTTTGGAAAGTTGGCCTTCTTTTCTTATAATGATAGGAGCCTTCTTAAATATGATGGGAGTAGCTTGCTACAGTGGTTTTGCAGATGTAGTAGCTTTAGTCCTAGAATCTGCTCACTCCATGTCTTGAGCTCTTCTCTTTGACCTTGTGTTGGCAACAATGGAAATTTCACCATTGACTCCATTGAAGTCTTGCTGCTCCCAATTGAAAAGAGTAGTCTCATCAACTTGTGATTCTTGTTGAGGAATTAATCCACTGGAAGAGGCCTCTAATTGGGCATGTGAGGCATTCTGAACCATTAGGGCTTGATTCATCCATCCATTTGAACATGTAGCCTGATTATGAGGCTGATTACAAGGAAAGCACCATTCACTTTCCAAGGCCATATTATTTTAACTAGGAACCATGTCCCTAACTGGATTTGCAGAATTAAGAGGTGCAGGGTTATATGGTTGGAAAGGTCTTTAATTAAAATTTTGCCTTTGTCCTTGATATCCTCCTTGGTATGGTGTCCTATTTTGCTAATAAGGTTGTCCTTGATTTTGATATTGTTGATTAGGACCTTGGCCTTGTGGCTGAAAGGGGGGTCTGATTCCTTGCCCTTGCTTCTTTAGGTTTGTAACCTCTTTAGTTAAAGTCTGCAGCAAATTTGTTCATTTCTTGCTGACTACTTTGCTGACTATTCTTCATCTCTTGTAATTCTTGAGAGAAACTTGCCTTCAGCTCCTGACTGCTTACACTAGCCTGAGGTGCTAATATGGTGGGAATAGGGGTGAAAGGAGGTATTTGTAGAGGTGCAGTGGGCTGAAGGCTAAGAAAGATGGGCATGGGTGGCCTTCTTGCTATCATGCCTGCCTGGATTAAATAATTTTCAGCTCTAACAGCTATGTCAAAAGCTTGGGGTAAAGAGGTACCACCCATAGATTGGACCATGACAAAGATTTGACCATTCAAACTTTGCAAGAAGTATAAGAAAGCATGATCAGCTAATGGCCTTATTGAGACTGGAATTCTATTCCATGTCTTGAGGAATCTATTGTTATAATCTGTCATTTGTTCTTGAGGGTCTCTTTTAATGGTTTTTAATAGCTCAACCAAAGACAAGTTTCCTGATTTATCTTCAAAGTGTTTACTCAACACATCTCCTAATCCATCCCATGAATTAATGAAACCAATAGCTAAAGTTCTAAACCATTCAAGAGCCTTACCCTTGAGGGAGGCTGCTAATAACTTAGTGGCCACATCTTTTTGAGTTATATTATGTATTCTGCAGATAGTGGTCACATCTCTAATGTGTTCAAAAGTTGTAGTTTGTCCCTCACCTGTGAAATCAGGTAGACTCTTTAGTGCCACCAAGGGCACATCATGATGTTGAACAAAAATCAACGGACTTCCCTAGTTGAAGGGTGCAAAAGCAAACTGCCTAGCCATTGTAGGAGCTGAAACTTGCTGAGTAGCAACTGTGTGAGTTGTGTTTGATGCTGGATCTAAATCTTTTCTAGATCTCTGGTTAGAGATCTTCCTCTTCTTCTGAAATGAAAGGGAAAAGGTTTCCTTTCTGAAGTATCAGGTGGTGTAGACTGTACTATCCTTGCAGGGGATGTTCTTTGAGACAACCTTCCTCTGTAGCTTCTTTTTAAGGGCAACTCTAAAAATTCAGTGGGCTTTGAGCTCCTAGTCTCAATCTTTCTCATAAACTTTGAAGAAGGTTAGCCTGGATCTATGAAATCAGTGGAGTCACTAGATATACTTGATAGAAAAACTTCTAAAGGTCTATATTATGCAATCAGTATATCAGAGATAACATAATCTTTTTTAAATAAACTTCTTTTGAGTCTCACCGGGCGTGCTAGAATTGTTATACACTAAGTTTGCACCCTTGTTTCAAGCTCTCTTGGTCTTGATAACTTAGTATAACATGGGAATCATCTCTAGGTTGTGGGACCTATGCTAACTAAGATGAGACCTCCAGGTTCTAGGTTGGTTCCTCTTAGATAATCACCTTAATTTGCTTCTAGATAGGAAAGTAAACTTTGAGGGAAAAGGGATAGGAGGAATGCTTGAAAGGGAAATGAATGAAAGAAAACTACCTACTAGGTGATACACCGAAATGAAATGAACATAATACACTGACCAAATTAGCATGAAAGCTCTCAGATCTAATAGAACACAATCTTCCTAAACAGGCTTGCATAAGTGTTTCACAGAGAGGTCTGAACAAAAGACTCGGACTATGACATGCAAGCAGACGTTCTTTTTAGCAAAAAGACACAGGAATGAGATAGAATGACAGGGGGTTGAAGTATACCCACAAACTCACTCAAATCAAATCAAACACAGTAGTACACAAATAAGCTGAAAGAAAGAAGGGCTCTGGAAGTCCAAGATTTCTCTAACAGAGCCAATATATTAAACTCAATAAGAGAAATACAGACAAGGGAAAGACTAGAGAGCAGAACAAATGCCACGGATAGCCTCTATTGAATTTGAGATTTCAATGAAAGGTTATAGACTGTAAAAGCTAGAGGGTAGAACAAATGCCACAGATAGCTCCTAAGAAAGAGAAAAACTCTTTTTACAATTGTAAACCCTTGAGCTCTAAAAGCTCCAAAAAATAATATATACATCTCCTTTGCATGCAGGCAGGAGTAAAAAATCTTACTAGGGTTACATAGATTTTCATATAATAATAGAGAACCCTAATTCTATCATTTCTGATCATAAATGCATCGTTAAAATATCTTCGACAATCAAATATATGTCCTTGTACATAATTCCACCAACACAACCACCAACACAACTACCTGCGGATGAGCCACCTTGATCTAACCACTTCACTGCAAATTGAAAGCCTCACGCCACCACCATGACCTTATCTCTGTAGGTTGGGTTTGCCATGAATGCTCAATTTTGACCCTCGTAGATATTTTGATTTTTAAAAATATAAACAATCATAGGTGGCGCCAATCCCTTTCAATGCTCCTTCAGTGCAAGAACACTGACATAGTACCTCAGGAAACAAGAAATCAACCTGTGACGGCCACCCAGATCTTCCTCATCATCTTTGCAACCTACAATTGTCCTTAGAACATCAATTTCGAGCTACCCCTGACTTTGCATACGGCCCATTGGATCAAACACTAGTGAAAACCTCACAAAAGGATTCAAATTCGGGCTCCAACGGCTGCCATGTCCAAGTTTAAAACATGACCGTCGATCACATTCTTCCCGGTAGATCGGATGACCTAGATCATCCCTTATAATAGTCACAAGCCCCCTGAAAAATCACCGACCACATCACCACTTCAGCAACCAATGAAAATCAAGAACCTCAACACAATGACCAGTGGGTCCATGAATAACTATCAATTTTAAATCGGATGGTGGTCGCATGATCACAAAGGGGAAGAATATTCCTTACGATCATGCGACAACCGTAGATCATTTTACACTTCAACCACCTCAGAACGGAGTCCGCCAGACATAACATTAACCGCCCACTAGGGTTGCGCGAACATGTGGCAGTGAAAATGTTGGGTCACTGAATGGAAAGCACTTAACTACCAGAGATAAGAGATCAAGTGACTGCACAGTCACCCAATTGCCCAATAAGAACCTATCCGCAGAAAAATCTGGAGATCAAGCGACCGAACCGCCAAGAAGAGTCGGGTCCCACGCAGTCGCAGCAGATGAAAAATGTTGACATCAGAGATAAGCGCACAGATGTGAAATGCACAAGGTCGAAAACAACCAAGGTTTTCACTTAAAACCAAAAAGCATCAAAGAAATAGAAAACATTGAGGATTTTTATACTTAGACAAATTTGACACCACTCGACATAAACTATGCCCCTACAGACCTTAAAACTTGAATATCTCTCTGGCCCTTTTGATTCGGCAAATGCGATCTAAAATGAAGCATAGTGACACATTGAGGAACATGGGGCCAAGGTCACAAACCATAAAACTTTGTGGATCTCCTTCGCAAGTGAAAACAGGATTGTGGGAAAAATTGTATGATAGGAAATTTTGGGTAACAGTTACAACCTGGCTGTAAGCATTCTCGAGCATGAGTTCCTTCATCTTCAGTCTCGGTTTGACTGGTAAGCTTTGATTCTTTTGACTAAATATTCAAGCATGAAATTTGTTTATTACACCACTTTTGATGTGGGTTTTAACATCTTTGACAACACACCACAAATTATGGATCCCCTTCAGTTATCTCGGCACAGCCCAAACTGTGACTGAGAGATGTAAAAAAAAATATAACTCGGCATAACCGTAACCTCTCTTAGTCACAGTTTTGTACTCTTACCGAGATAACTAAAACTTTACATCGAGCTTCAACTACAGACACAAAATAATACTACAAAGAGATGCAGATAAGTTTGTTCTACCTTTCATGTGTACTTTTATCAGTAGCTCAAAAACATACATCTTTATCACTATTTAAAGTCATCTTGAAGCACATAAAAATGATCATTCAATTGGCAGATATTAGGAACCCATTTTTTTATTTAGCTGATTCATGAAGCTTGCACTGTCATTTACAACAATAATGTTAGTTATTTTGTTAATCTTTCTCTATTTCTAAAATTCCACTATTAAAATTTTCATAGCTCGGCTGGGAATAAGTGAACTCCACTGTCTTTGAACTTTCATTTGCAATATTTAGCTTGATTATCATTTTATACCAATCTGTCTTTGCTTTCAAAAAAATTCATTTGGTAAAGAATTGAGACTGATGCTCCATTGTTAAAATATGAACTCCTTCAGCTTGCTCTCTGTTAAATTTGTAAACTTCATAACCATAGTTGTAGATGTTTTGCAGGCTTTGAAAAATTTGTTGAAAATGTTTGAAAATTGTAAAACAAACAACATACTCACAGCTCGATAAATAAATACAAAATTTAAGGCCCAGTTGTAGATGTTTACTAAACTCTTCATTTTGACTATTCTACATACATTTGTTCACTGTTAATATGCTTACTGTTGTCATATTTAGAATACCACTCATTCATTTCTTTTGAGTCATTTCTTCATGCTTCCAGCCATTTTCACAAGGTACTTTCAACTCCAAAAATAAATGCAAGCTCACATAAGCTCATTGTTTAATCCATATACACAGCCACTACTAATTCCCTTTTTTTTGACACAGTCATCATTGTTATACCTTGAACACCAGTGCACCAATTTAACCATCTCCAACATCAGCCTGTTAGTGACCATGCTAAATTCTATCTTCACCAGTATATTACACACAAGCACACACAAATCATTTTTATTTTGATCTTTATCAATCATCTTTATTTTTTCAGCTTCATCCATAAGAGTGAACACTTCCTTGGCTTTATTTGTATGATCCACCATGATTAGTCATAGCTTCTTCCTCTTTTCTTGCTGAAAATGAATCTCTGATGCTAAACATGAATCCTCAAGAGAAATGCAATAAAATGTAAAAATGTTTGTTTATTTATCTAAGAAGTTCGAGCAAGGTCTCGTGACACTCAAAGATACATAATCTAAACATTTTATGAAACTTTATAACACAATTATGTAGCATTCCTTCTTTTAAATCAGCAACAACAAGAATCTTATTGAATATGTACCTTAAATTTAGCAAAGATAGGCAATACCAGTGATTATGTAACTGTAACTTGGCATTTGATTATGACTATTCTGGAACACTTTTGGCATTTTATTGTGAAATTTCAGCTTGTTCTGCATCTTCTTTCTTTGACTATAATGTGAAAACTAGTCAGCTTGAAACACTGCAAAATGTTTTGTTAAGCTCTTGAAACAACAATACTGCAAATTTGTCAGATTAGTGAATATAATAAATAATCAATTTATGAGAAATGCCAAAAAGAAATGACACTTATGAATCAAAATTCAGGTTATTATGTTCATTAATCTAGCAAGAAATTGCTATTATTTGAAAAAGGTTTCTCAGTTGGAAAACTAAGTCCCTTTCATTCAAATATCTATTTTATAAAAGGACAACATATATCAGAATTACCATAAGTAGTAAAAGGTTTCATGTTTTGAAAAACAATTCCCTTTAATAATACCTTTCATTTATTGTGGATACAGTTTCCTTATTTCATTGAATTTACCAGATAGATATGCAGCATTGAAAGATTTGATTGTCATTGTATGTTGTTTGTGCTTAATGCATTTATTTAGATCCAACAAGATCTAACATCACTTTATCTCTCTCATGTAGGTGAAAACCCTAAACCAAATGTAGATGAAGACCTAGACCTGAGGACCTAGGACCTGACAAACAACCAACTAACAACACACAGACAACGAGGCAATGCATGGGACCCCTACTCCATACTTCTATCACGCTTTCAATTCTACAAATGTACTCTATTGTTGACATGAAATATGAAATACTACATTCAGTTTGAATGCACAATGTAATGATCATTTATGAATTTTGACATTTGAAATGTGATTAATACGTAGAGTACAAAAAATAAATCTGATCATGAATGCAATAACGAAATGTAAATTAATAAATACATGAAAGATAGTATTAATTGGACCCCCTAAAGATGCAATATTTTCCTATTTATGTTTATTCTGTTGTATACTATAGTTTTAGATAACAAATATTAAATAACATAATAAATAAAATAATAAAGTCCTTGCATGCATACTATATTTTAAAATCAATATTATAAAGTGTTAAATTTATAAGACACTTTGACTAAATTGATTATTTTTATGCAAGAATGGGAAAAGGGAAAACTTGAGATGATTTCCATGCAGACTTAAGAGTTCAATTTTTGAGTTTGGAAATTGTCTCAGTTATCTACATACTACAGGGAGTTCATTTTCAGTCTAGGAGAATTTCTTTTCTCATGTAGAAAGTGAGCAATTACATGCTATTTTGAGTAGATTGAGGCAGTTTTCAATGAGTTATCAACTGGGCATGAATTAGAGGGCAGCTTTGATGGGTTTCTTCACATTTTGGAATAGTTTTGAGATGGATTTTTATGCATTATTTTTGGCATCTAAATTAGGGTTTTGACTCTATATTATTGTATTTTTACCTCATTTGAGAGACCTTTTGGCTCACATGTTTTGGCAGATTGCATACTTGTGAGAAAATTGTGAGGGCATTTTTGTAGCAGAGATTTTTTAGCATTGATTATATTGATACAACGGTTCCTTCTCATTGATTTGGGTGTAATATTGTGGATTTCTTTCTTTTATGTTGTTTTATCCTTCATTCAAGCTATATTCCTTGTTGCATATTTGAATCTTGATTCTTGTTATTACAGGTCTTTGTTTGTGTCCTTACTCTTTTGCAAAAAATTGGTGAAACTTAGATTCCCTTTCAAAGCAAAAGATTCCAGGTCCTTGCATACATTAATTTTTGTAATTGCATGTTTGTCTGAGTATTGAGAACCATTAATATCATCTATGATTCGTGTTGATTCAATTAAAGTTACAATTATTTGGTGTATCACCTCACTCATTTTTTAGGTATTCATAATTTTCTCATCCCTTTTCCCCATATATATTTTTAGTTTTCTAGGTGAGCACTACTTAGGAACCGACATTTCTTCCAAAGATTCATCTCTCATTTTAGGACAACCCACCACACGAGAGAGTTTTCATCTTTCAACAGGATAGCTAGATTCATATCAAAGCTATAGGCACAATCCTTATTTATAACAATTACACTTACATTAAATTTGGGAGTGTTTTTTTTCTATTAGGTTTTGTGTTGTTTTGTACGCTATGGGGACATTTGTAATAATCTAATGTTATCTTCACCTAGGCTTTGATCTATATTTATTTTTCTTTGAGAAAAGGATTCATTGATAATTTAAAATGGTTTTGCAACAATATAATTATCAAGGTGGTAGTAGGTGATTTCTCAAAGTTGTGTTGAATATCAAGTCTAATATAGTATTAGAGCATTAGATTTGCATCTTCCTATCAAAATGTGGAGAGATCTAACCCTGAAAAAAATGATGTATCTTGGAGTTAAATTGATCTCACTATTGCATCCAAATGCCCCAAAAAATAGACTAATTGTCAAATCATGGAAATAGAGCATTTTTTCTTTTAGACTCCAAGAAAATTTGTACATCAATACAAAATCCTTACTAGGTCATACAAACTGTATATGGGTGTAAGCCTTTTGCATTAGACGTGTGTAGAAAATTGGCGTCATGCTTTTTCTTGATGAATTGTGTAAATATTTAGCATTTTCAAAATATGATAAGATTTTTTGCCTTTTTAGTGCTAACAACACATTCTACCTTATTGACGTCACTTTCAAGTTTATCATTATTATCCATTTTCATTTTCAAGTTAGGTGCCTCATACAAGGAGTACAAAAGTAGTCCCATATTACTGTCACCATCTGTAGACCCAAAAACAAATGGCCGATATCATGGACTATAAAAGGACCTTTCCTTTCCCTTTTTCTTATTTGTTGTCACCCCATCATTGATTAGTTTCTCTATGCCTAAATCATTGCCTCACTCTCTCTTGTCATATCCACAAGCTCTCACGATAGTCCTACTGATGCCTAGATGCCAAGAACTCATGGTTAGAGGATGAGTTTTTAAGTCTCAATTCTTGCTTCATAAGCTAAATTAGAGCAATTTAAAAAAAAAAGATATCTTTGGGCATATTTATCAAATTTTTGCAACCAAGATATCAATGAGAAGCTAGTTTCGATCTCTATCCAATAGTGCTATAAATTTTTCTATAATTTTATGTTGGTGAAATTTATTGCTAGTTGAAGTGAGATCTAGCTATTTTCACTCCTCAACTCAACTTTTGACTCAAAGATCCCTTTTTGTGATCCTTAACATGTTGGAAAGTTAATTTAGCCCTCTAAATAGATTTTAAGCCTCTTTTCCTAGGATAATCATTACGTACATTTTTGGCATCAAAATCCAATTTTTTATTGTTGGTTATTTTCTTGGAAAATGTGTAAACAAGGTCAAATTTGTGGATGGAGTAATTTTCTTATTGTGAGGGTTTATATTATTTTTTCTCTTTGAATATTTTGCATTTTTCAAACAAAAATCATGGATCCAACCCATATGTTTCCACTCACTCCATACAATTATAATGGGTATAAAAACAAATGGAGATCCTTCTAAAAAAGAAAGGATTGAACTAGGATGAAATAGGAGTTGTGAAGAAGAGAAGAGTTTAATAGATGTGATTGAGCATTTGGTACATTATGTATGTTTATGTCTCTCGATCTCCATTTTTATGTCAAATCTTGCACTATACCCAATTCGATTAAGACTCAATTGGAGTCTTTACTTGGGAAGCAAGAAACCTTGAGAATTTTAATTTGAGAATGACTTTATCAATTTGAATCTGACACATTTTGATAGCATCAAAGACTTCATCAAACTCAAGTCTCTCAAATTGCAGTTTCCACAGTGTGGTGTCGAGTTGATTCTTTTCGTGCTTACCAAGCTTGGTCTTGATTATGTACTCTTTATTTTTTATACTACTAGAGATGCACTTGTTACTAGATTTAATATGCCTTCAATTGATGATTTTTTTGCATTTCTCACCAAGGAGAAGTTAAAGTTGGTACACATAGGTACATTAAAGTTTTCCAAGCCACACTCTTATTAAAATACATGACACAAAATACTAGAAGGCTCTAAGTAATAAAGGAAAGAAATAGAAACAAAAGGATTTTAAAAAAATGAGAGAAAAAATAAATTACATTAATAAGATACCTCTGATTTATCTCCTCTTGCATGGGGGAGTCATAGAAGGAGAAGAGATCAAAGTGTGTATATTGCGAAAATTCAAGAAATGATGAACAATAATGTTGTGCAAATAGATCAATGAGTTGAAACACCTTATGTAGAAGAATCATATCCAATTTCCTTAATATATGTTTCTTGGTACATCCTCTTATTCCACATCACCACACTTGAAATTAATACAAAGACAAATAATGGGTTTAGTGTTTTTCTTATTATTTCAAAGTGTTTTCATGGTTCCTTCTTCAACACTAAGTAAAGACCAATTAGAATAATGATGAATTATTAATATATTTGATGAATTTTTTATGCATACCATTAGTGACTTGTTGATTCTAACTTAAACATGGTTAGTTTGAAACTTCTATCATATTTTAGTTCAATTATAAATATTTTTTAATTTTCCATCTATAGCATTGGACTAGTGTTGTAATAGTTCTTATAGTACTCAAATATTTCTTTCTTTAAGCCTTTCTTTTGAAGTTTATTTTGAAATTCAAGTTAGGTTAGGAAAAGAACCAAAAATCATTATTAAATATGATACCAGAGATTACTTCTAAATTTCACATCTAGGTTTTCGATGCTTTATTTAAATCTATCTTAAAGCCCTCTCATTTCTAGTCAATCAACCTAAAGCCTCTTGTTGAAAACAATAAAAAAATATAAGCATTTAGCTATCTTTGCATAGTCGAGACCTGGTGAAAATAACCTTGGAGTAGTTGTATTCTATATTGTTAGAATATGATTTCCTTTCAAGAGAGGTAAGATAATGTATTTTATTTAAGTCTTTTAGTGCAAAAACACCCATCAACATACCTCTTCCACCTTTGCCTTAGTAACTTTATTTATTCACTTATTCATTTTCATCTTCCCTTTTTTTTTGTTCCCATTACCTCTTGTGTCACCTTGGTCATTTTCTTCTTGGTTGGTATTCAGAGTTTCAACCAAGAACTAGGAACTACTAGGTGACTTTTTGGATTGTTGAAACCATAAAATATGGGGGAACCAATCAAGCCACTCTACAAGGCAATATTCTAAAAATTCATTCACCTTACCTAAAAATAGCCCTATCAATGGTTTGGGCCCAATTAGGAATAAAATCAATGTTGGAGGGGGTTCTAGGAAACAACATTTGATCCAACTAGCTATATCTCCATATTTTACCA